>JAHLMK010000035.1:0-155085 GCA_019915135.1 Strobilurus pachycystidiatus | reverse complement strand
GGTCTCACTAATTTCGAACCGCGCCAAGGTCAGCAGGTATGCCACAAGACCAGACGCTTTAATGCTGAGCCCCAGCACAGGTCAGGAGGTATACCTCAAGACCTTTGAGGGACTCATCACTGGGACAAGCGAGGGAGGCACTTGGGCAGCTGACGTGTTCTTGCGCGAGGCACTGATCGCCGAGCGTCTTGCAACTCGGGATCATCCAAATGTCTGTCGATACCTTGGGGCAAAGGCGGCGAACGGATACTTGGTTGGGTTGGCGTGGGATTTGCATGGGAAGACCCTGTACGAGGCGGTCCTTCAGCACGACGTCCTCGATGTGCCTGCTATTATCAACGACGTCCGCCAAGGCCTACTTCATATCCACGCTCTTGGTGTCGTCCACGGCGACATCAGGCCAGGTAATATCGTCCTTGCTGCCGACCGACGGGCTGTCATCATCGACTTTGATACGAGTCTACCTATTGGTGCCTCTCGTGACGTCAAAGCCAAGTGGGGTAGTGAACCTTGGTACCGGACGGACACCTCGCACGCTCAAGAGAAGGATGACATCCGAGCATTGAATGTCCTTGCTCAATGGCTGGTGAATGGTACGGTTGGCGGAATGACTGGATTCCCAGATGATTACCTTGTCACGGAGACTGGGTACGAGGCGGAAATGGTTCAGTTTTGGGGAGCATATGACAATGTTTTGACGTAGGGTGTTGGGCTCATGACTGTAACCATATCTATTCGTAAATGACCATTGCCTACTCGTCCTACGCATTCTCCTCCCATAACCCTTCGTAGTCGGCGTATCCTCCCCAACGGCAGCTCTCGCATCCCTCAACATCCTCGTTAAACCTTTCCTCCGGATCCGCGTACGCTTCCTCCATCTGGATGTAGTATTCGTTAAAGTGGTAGAAGAGCGCTTCACGCCCGATGTTGACCCATTCCGGCGCTGCGGGATCGTGTGCGACCGCCTGAGAGAAATCATCAGTCATAAAAGTCTACGTAAAAGACGAGAACGTACATCTCCAACTATGAGTCGGAAGTGGTCGACATGCGTCGTCTGGTATTTGAGATAAAACCATGGCCGAGGTTGGCGTCCGGTTGTGGAGCGGACGACGACGCTGTTGTTGACCAAGTCGGTTCCATTGTCGCCTTCGAACGCGACACGGAACTCTACATTTCCTCTCAGAACGGTTGTCCGGTGCGGCAAAGAGGAATGCGTCCGACGCGGGGTGGCATTGCGAATTGTAGAGCTGCTGTGGTGATGGCGGGGAAGGAAGAAACGCGATGACTCGTTTTCATCGATTTGAGTCATCGCGATCCGATCCGGGGTCCATGGACTCGATTACGCTCAAGGGCGCGTCATTGTGTTGCTAAGCGCCCGATGCCCGAACGAGGGTGGGCGACAGCGTGGGCGGCAAGAGCGGGTGACGGCGGGAGGGATGACTTTTTTCGTGGAGGGCGCAGAACGCTCGAATGAGCGAGCCACATACCCTCCAGCGAACAGGAGTGCGGTGGAGGGAAGATCGGAGCACGGTCGGGGTGCGTGGGTGAATGGACAGACGGCGTCGATAGTGTGGCCGGCTCGTTGAGGGAGGGTGTGAGTTCTCGCAACCTCGTGGGGAAGTACTAACCAAATACATCATTGGCCTTGTCTGCAGCATACGACGGTAAAGTACATACACCCAGATCGCCAGACTTAAGGATTTCCGGATGTGTACCACCCAAACACTAGAGTGTAACATAGGTAATCTGGACATTGTTGAGTATCGGGAAATCGCCAGTCAGACACAGAGATAGTGTACCTTAGCTATATCACCGCCATGTTGACAACGGTCATGGACAATTACCATGAGAGTCAGGCATCGATTATAGATAGAAGATTTGGAGGCTTTTGACTAGTCTCATACCCGACGGCCATAGTCACCCTAAAAGGGAACCCGGCTATGACCGTCTGGGATCGACCAAATCAATTTGGCGGGGTGATGCGTTCGGCGTTCTCGGGGTCACGTTCCCCTCTGCCAAAGGATGCATTCGATGCATTCGCAGCGTCGAGTGGTCACATCACGCAAAGTTGTTCGGCGTTGGGAAGATGGACACGATAATAAACTGATTTTTTACTTTCGCAAATCACATCTATTTATTCATTGTTCCAATTTTCCCGGTACACAGTGAGCTCAATGGTGGGTGTGGAAGGTAAAAGACATCAACAGTGGACCGTGAACGCGAGCGCATCACCCTGCCGAATTGATTTGATCGATCCCAGACGGTCATAGCCGGGTTCCCTTTTAGGGTGGCTATGACCGTCGGGTATGAGACTAGCTTTTGACTACAGTAACGTCGTGATCGTGTCGGATTGGTCCGGCGGCTCCGAGCACCTAAATGCTCACGACCCTTTGCTCACTCCGCCTTTCTCTGCCATGTCATCCAACCCCGCAGCGTCATCCTCCCATCTTGCGCCCGTCCCTCTCACCGACGCGGAACTCACCGAAGGCCTCGCATTCCCACTGTCCACCAGACCAGTTGCATTCCATCACGCTCTACTACAGCAAGAAGCCGACGACTGTGCCCATTTTTCGACCATCTGCACACACGCATGCACGCCCAATTCCTTACAGCGTCATGTTTCTCCCTATCTCTCCATCTTCTCTCCGAAACTGCCGACATTGAAATCGCACAGGCGCTTTATACGCAAATTCTCCCTACTGCAAGTAGACGCGCCGGTATCTGGTGCCCTGATACTGCAATCTCCGTCTGCGAAACACCACCGATTCCAGCTTCTGTGTGACGGCCTTCCCGTTGTTGACTGGCGACTCCTTCCTTCCGTCGTACACCAACATCATGTCAATTCCTCCGACCATCGTTCCGCGGAAGAGACTATCGAGGCGCTCCTTCGACGCTATTCTCTCATTCCTGCTCCTTACGTCCGCTCTTTACTTTCGCACAGACAATGCCGCAACCAGCCTCGAAAGCGGGTCTTCGGAGATCGTTCCAATCGCCCTGAACCTCCAGCCAAGCGAAAGAGGAAAGGATCTGTATCTCTGCGCTCTCCCTTTGCACTCAAAGTTAATGCTTGTCGTCCTCAGCGAAGCTACTCTCCTTTGCCTCCCTCTTCGCCACTACCTCTATCCTCTCCTTGTCTTCCCGTAGTGTCCTCGCCAGAGCTCATCATCATTCCCGGAATCAGCGCCCGCGAGGACGACGAGGAAGAGTCTGTGGCCAGCGAGGAGTCTCATTCGGATGGAGGGCGGGTGCTTACTATGGCAGAAGCGTATGAGATGCAGTCTGACAGTGGGTACGACTTCGAGGCTGCCCGGGCGCGGATATTTGGACAGGAATGAGGACCTACTTACATTGTACATCTGCACTCCAGAACTTTTTCATCAATGCAGACATAAATTACAATCCATGAGATCCTTTCATACCACAATAGGACACTCAGCTGTATCGCTTATCTACATACTTCGGTAACAGCATCGGCTATCGCGCCGAAGACTCTGAGAAATCACGAAAAGACCTGCCCTAAAGTGCCAATGTGGGCGCAATGCAGAGGCTGTTTTCGTTTCTTATACTTATCCGAAATGACAGGCGACGAAAACACTCCCGTTGTTGCCCCCGCCATCCCGCCGGCTGTCTTCTATGGTGAACCGACGCGTAAGAGCGTGCGCATCAAGACCCAGCCGCAGCCGCCAACACCACCGCCCGCGCACAAGAAGAGGAAGAGTGTAGCGAACGACGCCGCCGATAGAGAGCGAAAGAGGCGCAAGGATGACAAGAAAGCCGTACGTCCACTACAATTCTTTCGCTTGGCACGTCCTCACAAGACTGCAGGCGACGACGCGCCAAAATGAGCGCAGAGAAGCCCGCGATGCGGCCATGAAGAGGTGGATCAAGGCCAACAGCCATATCCTGGCGCCTCTTCTGCCTGAGAACACGCATGCTCTGGACGGCGGCGGACTGGGCGGCACGCCACAAGAGCACTGCGACATCCACGAGCAGCCATCGCTGATCCAGGGCGGGGAGATGAAGGACTACCAGGTTCGTCCACAGCTGCTGTCGATTAGACTGTCCTTAATGTGCTGTAGCTTCAAGGCCTCGCGTTTCTGGTCTATATGCACAAAAATGGTGCGTTTGCTGTTTGTGGCGCATACAGCTACTGAACCCTATCTTAGGGATGAATTGTATCCTTGGAGACGAGTACGTCTTGCTGTGCTTTCAATTCCTGCTCTTTTGCTGATCTCTTCTAGGATGGGTCTAGGCAAAACCTTACAGGTTCGTTTGCGTCTTCGCAGCATTCCAACTCTAACCTTGATTTAGACGCTCGCTCTCTTTGCCTACATCAAAGAACACGGTGCGATTGACGCTCCGCATCTGGTCATCTGTCCACTATCCGTGCTTTCCTCCTGGGAAGCAGTATGTCCACCTACCCGTTTGAGGTGCCAATCTAACCCCTCTATTATAGGAAGCAGCGCGCTGGGTCCCTTCTCTCCGCGTTTTACGGATCCACGGCCCAGCTGCGCAGCGCACATCACTCAAAAGCGCCTACATTCCCAACGCCTATGACTTGGTTCTCACCACATACGAATCCTTCGTCGCCGAAGATGGGTGGTTCAAAACAAAGCCGTGGACTTACTGTGTTCTTGACGAAGGTCATCGTATCAAGAACTCCGGTACACAGACCGCCTCCCGCCTACAGGGTGTTGGCAGTCTGTACCGTCTCGTCCTGACCGGTACGCCCGTCCAGAACGACCTGAGCGAAGTCTGGGGACTCCTGCATTACCTCTACCCCACGGTCTTCACCAGCCGGACAGAGGAGCGCTTCCGTACCGCGTTTGACTTGGGGAACGGGACGTACGACATCGCCTTTCTCAACGCCGTGCAGAAGCTCCTGAGCGTCGTGATGCTCCGGCGGACGAAGAACACAGTGCACATTGATGTCCCACCGAGGGAGGAGCTGACGGTGTTCATCCCGCTGAGCGAGGCGCAGAGGTTCTGGACGTACAGGATGCTGACGCAGATGGATAGTGTGGATTTGGAGCAGATTTTCGATTCGGGGATGAAAGTAGAGGATCGGACTTCCGAGCAGGCAAGGCAGGAAGTGTTGAGCCACTTGCAGTTGACGCAGTCGAAGAACAACAACCAATGTGCGTGTTTCCCACCTTTCTCTTTGTTCTGGATTTGGAGCCTGATTGCCCCAGTATGGCGCCGCCTCAACTTCATGTTGATGCAGTTGCTGCGGCTGTGTGATCAGTGAGTGTGTCTGTTCAGTACTCGACATCGTTACTCATGACGATGACAGCCCATATCTTGTTCCCGACGCAGAACCAGACCCATACATTCCTGGAGAGCACATTGTCGCATCGTCATCGAAGCTAATTGCCGTCGACAAGATTCTTGCAGACGTCCTTCCCAAGGGGGAGCAAGTTTTGATATTTTCGGTATGTTTGTCCGCCCCAGCTTCCTGTCTGATTCTGATAATGTTCATAGCAATGGACTGGGTATGTAGATAAGGATCTGCGAAAAGAGTGGTATTAATGTTTCGGATGCCTAGGATGCTCGATATGCTTTCGGACTTTTTGAGGTTGCGAAAGATCCCATTCGCTAGGCTTGATGGGAGTACGTTGAGGCCGAGACGGACGTTGGATATCAAGCTTGTTAGTCTTCCTTCATGCCTGGCTTGTATTCACGAACTGATTGTTTGCCTAGTTCCAACGAGAGAATTCGCGTACGTAACATTCTTCAGTCTCGTAGATTTTGACTCAACAAGTTACAGCGTACAAAGTCTTTTTGATCTCGACATCGGCTGGTGGTCTTGGTATGTTGTCGCCATCATTCCAATGTTTCTGTGGGCTGACGACTTTCTGATAGGTATCAACTTGACCAAAGCGAGCACGGTCATCATGGTCGATTCTTGCTGGAATCCGCAGAATGACCTTCAGGCTATCGCTCGTGCACACCGTATCGGCCAGAAGCGTATCGTCAAGGTAGAATTTCTTTCTTCGCGGTCGATATGCTAAGCTAAATTTTAATCACAGGTCTACCGTCTCATCTGCCGCGCCAGCGTCGAAGACCAGATGCTAGATCGAATCCGACGCAAGCTCTTCCTGTCTCTCAAAGTCATGGACACCAACGCCTCTTCGGTCTCCGCCACTTCTGGCCCCGACCTTGGCCTTGGCGAATTGCGCGAGATCCTGCGGCGGGGAAGCAGCGCGCTGGAGACGAACGACGGGATGACCCTCGCGCGGTTCCTCGACGCGCCGCTGGAGGAGATCTTAGACGTGTCGAGGCGGATCGCGAGCCCTGATAAGGTCGAGGTCCCGAAGCTGGATGGAATAAAGAGAGAGGCTACGATTCCGGTGATGAGTGCAGACGAGGAGGAAAGGCAGCTGTTGAGCGGGGTGGCGAGGGTGAGGACGCGGCTGTTAGAGGGGAAGCTCATCGAGCGGGTGCAGACCCAGGACTCGGATAAGGTGGGCGTGTTGAATGTGCAGACTGTGACGGTGGAGAGGTATGGGATGGCGAATTTGACGCCAGATCAGGTGGGTTCTGCTCTGGACAAGCGAAGGAAGTTTCTCTGACGATTGGATGTGATGATAGGTCCAGCAACGCGCAGAGGAAAGAGATAGACTTGCCAAGGCGCAGAAGGTGAAGAGGGAGCGGAAGTTTGAGAATGAGGATTATTGTATCTACTGTCGGGATGGAGGGAGTGTGACGCTGTGTGAGGGGTGTCCTAGAGGTGGGGTTTCACCTAGTATTTCCTTTCGTCCAAGCACTAACCAGACTCTAGTTTTCCACGCTGATTGTGCTGGGCTTAGCTCGCGGGACATGAAGAAACCGATGCTCTACTGCTCCCAGCACCGTTGTCATGGATGTGCACGGAACACCGACGCGTCTGGAGGAATGCTTTTCCGGTATGTTTCGATCTTTCATTGGCAATGGTACTTAATGTCGACTGAGAATGACGAAACAATAGATGTCAAACGTGCCCCCGGGCCTTCTGCGAGGAGTGTGCGCCGGCAGAACCAGATGTCATTGGAGAGGTGTTGCCCGAGTTGTCAGTCTCCATCTCCATACTTGTGTTGTTCCATTTGCTCACGGCGACGATAGCCAACTACTTGGCTTCCATGCCATGCCTGCGGCGTATTTCATCCGATGTGAGGACTGTTTGGCCTTGGCGAAAGACGAGCCCCTTTGGTGGGAGGCGGTTTGGGAGAAGGATTTGAGGACGGCGAAGGAGAGGGTCGAACGGGGTGAGCATCTACATGCCCACGCCCATTAGAGATATATGTATCAGTCTTCCGTATTTGATAAAGCCTTATACTAGACGCATAGAGTAGCATTCCTATACTTACTGTATCATAGCGCTTGAGCTACAACTTACTCTTGATTGTATGTATACGAATCAGCATCTGTTGTTATCCCTTCTTGTTATAAGCGGTGCGCGTTTATGAGAGCTTGGAGGTTTCAAGATCTTTGTGGGGAGCAGACAGTCTTCCCTGTGCTCTTTGCGGCTATCAAGAACCTCTCACTCTCAATTGTTGGAGGCGTGGGAGGAGGAGGAACGTTTCGACAACCCTAACCCGAGACACACTGACCTCCTGACCTTCTGCTATCACGATCGCAATTTCATCTGGACGACGGAAGAAAGTTGAAGCGTGGTACGTAGTTCCTGGGCCTTCCTGGCTCGCCAAAGCGGGGAATGAGTACACGAGGGTCAACAACTCTCTGTGTCTTCCCAGTTGAATCATGAGCAGTTCCATGGAAATACGGAGCAGGTAGACTCGAGAGCACTGACTTTGGATTATAGATATTCTTGGCCTTGACGAAAGCCTGAAACAGTCTTGACTCTACAGATAGACTCGACGCATACGTTGAACATGTACAACGGCATCATCCACGGGACGCGTACGGCATCATCCACGCGCGGAAAAAGGAGCCTCCATCGACTCCTCACCTGACAATCTGACTGCATTGGCCAGCATTTTGACCTTTCTCCGCATCGATCTTGCGGAGTTACCCCACATTTCGGGCTGGGGTCCCTACAGCAACCGCACCAATAAAAAGGCTGGATTTTTTCCGCTTCTTCTTTCTTCGCCATCTTGTCCAGCAAACATCATGGTCAAACTAGCACGCATTGAAGACCGCCCCACTCCTCCCGAAGTCTACTCATGGAGGATCTATGTAACTGCCTTCATTGCCACCTTCGCTGCGGTCATGATTGGGTCCGCCGCTTCGCTTTTTCTGGCGTTTGACTGGGGCTGACTTTTCTTGCGTTAGATATGACTCGGCATTCATTGGCACTTCCATCTCCCTCGCGTCCTTCAAGTCGGAGTTCGATCTCACGACGAAGAGCAAGAGCGAGTTCGACCTCATCAGTGCAACATTGTCTCCATGTACCAGGCCGGGTACGCGTTTTCATTCACGATCGTAGACCTGGTCTCATTCGCCTCATAGATGCTTCTTTGGTGCTATCTTCGGATACCCTATCGGTTACTTCCTGGGTCGCAGGCTTGGTCTCGTCATCGCTGGATTCGTATTCTGTATTGGTGCCATCATGCAGACGGTGGCTTCGTAAATCTTATGAGCCTCCCTACCCCCCTTCACATGCTCACGGCCTCTCAGCTCCAGCACTGGTCTCGGAATCATCTATGGCGGACGCGTCATCGTCGGTCTCGCCATCGGCGTAGCCTCTAACCTGGCGGTGAGCAATTTTTCATCCGCTGAACGATCACCGGGTCTAAATTGATCCTTCTCCGACAGCCCATCTATGTCGCGGAAATCTCACCTCCTGCTATCCGCGGTCGCCTCATTGGTATGTACTAACTCTGTTGGCAAATCGGTGGTGTCACTGGTCCGCTTTTCCTCCTACCAGAAGGCGAAACATCAGCCAAATCGCCTCGTCCACGTAGGATTTTGGATCAATTATGGCGTCACGCAACACATTCTCCCCAGCCACAAGCAATGGCTCATCGCATTCGCTGTTCAGCTCGTTCCCGGAGGCATGCTTGCCCTCGGCTCCTTCTGGCTCACCGAGTCGCCCCGATTCCTCGTTACGCGCGACCGCAACACACAAGCGCTCAAGAACCTTGCCTACCTCCGCCACCTTCCGGAGGATGCGCCCTATGTCGTGCAGGAGTTGACTGAGATTGAGAACGCTGTCCACCACGAGCGTAGCTTGGCTGGTGCTGGATTCTTTGGTCCAATGAAGACCGTGTTCAGTGACAAGAGGCTGGTATACCGCCTTCTCCTTGGGTCCAGCATGTTCGCATGGCAGAACGCGACCGGTATCAACGCTATCAATTACTATTCGCCCACGATCTTCAAGTCTATTGGTATCACTGGAAGTAGCGCCTCGCTCCTTACCACCGGTGTCTACGGTATCAGTACGTCCGCTCCGCACTCCCTTTACCGTTACATCAATTCTGACACCTTTACAGTCAAGCTCCTTGGTGCCCTCGTCTTCCTATTGTACTTGATTGATTCCCTCGGTCGCCGGAAGATATTGATTATTGGGTCCATCGGCGGTGCCCTCAGCATGTACTACATTGGTGGTTACATCGCCATCGCCGACCCAACAGCAAACACCAGCTCTACACTCGATGCTGGTGGACGCTCTGCCGTTGCTGCTTTCTACATCTGGACCATATTCTACTCGCCGACGTGGAATGGTACCGTATGGGTCATTGGTGCCGAGATCTTCCCCCAACATGTCAGGACTTTTACCCAGGCTTGCATGGCTGCCTCCAACTGGTTGTTTACGTGAGTCCCTCCCGAATCACAGCCCGGTACTGCACGCTAAAGGGCCTCCCCAGGTTCTTGGTCGCCCGTTTCACGCCACAGATGTTCACGTCTATGGGCTACGGCGTATACCTCTTCTTCGCCAGTCTCATGGTCATCTCAATTCCTTATGTTTACGTGAGTCTTCCTGTGTAATTACATCACAGACTTTTGGCTGACCAGACAAGAACAGTTACTTCTCCCCGAGAGCAAGACCGTACCTCTCGAGCGCATGGACGAGCTATTCGGCGCTGACGTCCGCCCATGGAATGCACACGCTATTGTCATGGGCCGCATGCGCGGGGACCGGGCGATGTGGGAAGGCGACATGAACAAAACTGACCGTATGTCCACGCCTGACCTGAAGAGCCGGGAAGAAAAGCTGGAGCATGTCTGATCAAATATAACAGACTCGTTCTTTCTGTAGTGATATTTGGCCGCGAGGGGATGTGGATCTGTACGAGGTTACTTATACGATAGCGAATGCTCAATTGTACTATATCTACGCAAAACTTTTTCGATGATGTTCGATGATGACTGAAAGTTGGGTTTGAGCTTTCGTATGCATTGCAAAGCATTGGTGCATAGACAGGGCTTCATCACATTTGTTTTCAGTTTGCTATTCGTATAATGACCACAACATCAACTGGTCCAATGTTTCTGTACTTTTGAGTCTTTGACTCTACGATATACACGCTCATGTCATGATGCTGAGTCAGTGACGGCACGTTAGAATGCGTTTGCCGGCTTTTTGACTGCATTGTGATGCCATTCATTACTTGCCCTCTTCCCATCATGCCACGACTGTAAAATATAACCCTATATGCGTTACACCGTCCACATCGACAACCATGCCACGCGCCTCGTTCTCCCTTGACTTCACGACATTTGTGCACACTTCTGAGCCCGAAGAGCTCCCACGAAAACGATGGTACCAGTACATGCCTTTGTTTGGTACGCGCCCCGTTCTCTCATTTCTGGCACGAGCTGACAGAGAACAGGTACTGTTACACTTATATTGGCTCCCCAACCGTCCACCCTCATTGTCTATGTCAAGCACCACCTCCTCCTTCTGGAGTCCCCACTTTCATTCGGCATCCACCTACTCACGACGTATCTTTCAATCTCCTCACATTCATGATATTCACCTCTCTTATCATCTGCGTCGCGCGCGACCCCGGACCGGTGGAGACCAAAATGACCAACGACGACGGCGAGGGCGAGGGCGAAGAGGTCGGTCTGACCGAGGCGCTCGCTGCTGACTTTGACTTCTCCGCGCCGGGCAAGTGGTGTCGGAAGTGCTGGGCTCCAAAACCTGAGCGGACACACCACTGCACCTATTGTGGACGTTGCGTTTTGAAGATGGACCATCATTGTCCGTGGCTCGGCAGCAACTGCATCGGGCACAGGACCTATCCCGCTTTCCTCCACTTTCTCTTCTGTATCACCTTGCTCGCCCTCTATCTCGCCTACACGTCCGCCTTCGTTGTCATTTACGCGTTCAACAATCCGTATAAAGTCGATTCGACTACACCCATACACGCCATGTTCCTCTTCTTCCTCGGTGCAGTCTTTACCCTCGTCATGGGGTCCTTCTTCGGCTACCACCTCTACCTTACCCTCACCAACCAGACAACCATAGAGAGTCTGTCTCCGTTCCTCCTCTTGCGACAACTCCCCGACCAGCTCGAAGAGCACGAATTGACCTATCCGCAGAGGCGGCTCGTCAGAGACGCGCATGCGTACATCAGACTGTACGATGTGGGGTGGAAGCGAAATCTGCGACAGGTGTTGGGATGGGACAGGCCGTATGGCTGGGTATATCGTATTCTTTGCGGTGGATCATGGTGAGTTGGCTTGTCTTATCTGAGTGCGGAGTGTGCTAAGTCTACATTCAGTCCAGGAGACGGACGCTGCTTCCCGCGCAATCCAGCATCTGAAGAGATGCTTGTCCGACTAGCAAAGGAGCTTTCCGAGGTGGATCGCGATATACCCAGATCGCCAGACTTTAGGATTTCCGGATGTGTACCACCCAAACACTAGAGTGTAACATAGGTAATATATTTTGTTGTTGCACTACAGTGTAACATATCTACGCGATGCATGTTGACACTTCAGTGTGATATATCACATTCAAGGCGCGCAAGCGCGCCAGAGCATAGTGCGAACACTTGAGTGGAGAGCCTCAGTGTCCCGCTGTCCAGTGTACACTCGAGTAGGCCTGAAGTGTTAGGCCTGAAGTGCAAGGCACCGTGAAAGACGATCAAGTGTCTAGCACTTCAGCGCGACGCCTGAAGTGCGCCATACCGGCACTGTAAGGACGCTTCCGTCATAAAACACTGAAGCCACGGGTGGAAGGTGTGCGCGCGAAAGGCCGGGTGGACTATGACGCGTCAAAGCTCTCGTAAGTGGCGGGGCGTATCAGGGGGGACGAACGTGGATCTGAGGTGTGGTTCTGCCTGTGAATAGAGGAGAGCGCCGTTCAGTGACGGAGAACGGGGCGGGCGCCTTGATGACAAAGGTTTGCGCCACTCCCAATCCTTGAAAGACCGTCGCCGGGCTTGAAAGTACTTGGACTACTTCACAGTGATTATTCGAGAGCATTCTGTGTAGTTCGACGTGGTACATGAGGCGATCGAAGGTGTGAAAGGGAACAGCGGTCCGATGAAGCGAAGTGAGGAGGAAGAACGGAAGGATACTGAGGATCCATAACATTAGCCCCCCCACTCCTCAGTTGCTGGAAAGGATTGACGATCTAGACTCCGCGGAGTACGCACCAGGATATATCTCTGTCTGATCAAAAACTCCTCCGCTCTCATTATCTGCTCTTCCGTGTCTCCCACCTTTGGAGGGGCCCAGTAGAAGAGAAAGGGCTTGACGCGCTCTGCAGGAAGACAAAGTCGCGAGTAAGCATACAACAAGCGACCTTGGAGATCACTGACAGTTTCGGAGCTGATGTTCGCGAGGCAGCAGCAATAGTGACACAAGCAGTGCGAAGCCGATGTAAGATCTGTGGTACATCCTCATAGAACGAAATCGGAGAATCATGTCTAACAAAACGCGTCAAGGAGAACAGGATGTACATGAGGGGAGACGTACTTGTCTAACACTTGGTTCAAAGTCTTCTTGTGTCTGTGCAGAGGCCCGGAGACATGCGTATCGATCCAAAGATCCCAGAGCGTGTAACTGCATATTCGTCATGAGAGTTCCACCAAGACGAAAATGAACGAGGTCGAACTCGAGGTCAAAAGCGACTAGCTTCGGCATTCTAGTGGACATCTTGATTGCTCTTTTTAATGAGCCTAGCTAACGATGCAAGGTGGTGGTCGGAGATAGAGTTATAAACACCATGACTCCGGGTTCGCCCCACATCGTCGATCACGTCGAAATTCGAGGCGCGCCAGAAAGAGGTCCTATGGTACACGATATATACAAGGCGTACTAGTGAAAGTCTAGGCTGCAGAAATATAAGTACAGTCACAACCAGGAGAAGAGCCAACAACCAAGTCCATCTAAGAGACCCTATACCGACAAATATAGAAATACAAACGCAACAACAAGATAAAGAATCAAAGAACTAGCCCATCTAGCACACTGCCACGACACCCATTTATGAGGTTGAAGACCCACCACCCAATATTATCCCACAGAACACCTTAGCACCGTGCAACGATTCAAAACGAGGTACACTTCCCGGTCTGCAGCCCCGTCGGCATATCACGTCGAACATTGTCGCGAGAGAGAAACGACAGCGCCTACACTGGTGTCGTAAGAGACCGTGTTGTGTAGGCGCCAACAGAACTTGGCAGTTGATCGCTGTTTACATAGATGCGCTGCACCGGGAACGGGAGACTGCCGGCATATAATGGTAGTGCGTAAAGCCCCCATGCCGCGTCGTGCGTCCGTTCCTATTCCTGTCGTCTGGTCTCGTTGGTGAAGTGTCGGTGTCGATGGGGTCAGAAAGAAGAAGGGTGGGGATGGGTGGTATGAGATGGTGGTCCATGAAGGTCGGGTGCCGGAAGAGGAAGCGGAGGACTGATGGGCTGTAGATTTCAATAAACCCGTAGTCCGGGATGTGCCCAAGACATGGCCTGTGTGCGACGGTTGAAGTACCAGATGCAACCGAGTTCATCGCGTCGTTGCTCCCAACCGTCAGGCAAGGGTACTTTTTGACTAACCATGTATCGGAATGCCAGCGCCCCAAACGTTCTCACAGAGTCGTCGTTGATGTCGACGTACTCATTGGTCGCCTCGTCATAGTATGCGCAATCGTCCTCCTCGTCCAGGCGCCACCAGTCCCCATTCCCTCCCTTGACGCCCACCGTCTTTAGACTGCTCCCCACATTCGACGACACTCCCAGCCTCGTCCCCACAATCACCGAACCGACTTGGGCGTTGTCCAGCACCCACCGCGCCGCGACGTTACTGATGTCAGCACCATGCTTCTGTGCCACGGAGTGCAGTACGCTGAGAAGCACCTGGAGGTCCGCCCAACTTCCCCAAGTGTTGATCATGTCGAAGTACTATGATAAGAATTTGAATGAGGAAAGGTTAGGGGAGCGGGAAGGGACCCAACACACCTTCCGTTGAGACGGAGTAAGCCCTATCGATTCGTTGTAGACATCAGGAGCTTTCGCGCCCAGCCACTTCTCGGAGAGGAACCCTCCGCACTACGAGACTATGATTAGTATTGAATGAAGTTTAGATGATGGATCCCATCGCCCTATCATGAATCCACCATATCGCGATCCCACCGATTAAACAAACTCACAAAAGTCCCATGCGTCAGTAGCTTGACGCCATACTTCTCGCAAACCGCCGCCATCTTGATCTTGGGCCGGCTGTCAATGAGGGAATACTGCGAAAGGTTAGCACGACGTCACAAGCGGTGAAGAAGGGAAGATGAGACTTTGAAAGGAAGATTACAAGTCCACAACTCTCAACTCACCTGGACCTGATTGGACACGATCCCCACTTGGCCCGTCCGAGCAATGAGGTAATCACACGCCTCCTGGGTGTGTTCCGCGTCGAAATTGCATAAGCCAATTGCCGTGACGAGATGCGGATGGCTTTTCGTGATCCCCACCAGCTCCTCCAGGATCACCAGGTATTCTTTGTTGTCGTACTTGCCAAATTAATCAGTTTTCTCGTCATTGCATAGCGGATAGAGCCCGAACTCACGTCATACCAATGGAACTACGCCATTAAAACACAATTTTTGACCGGGGGACATGGGATGCGAGAGATAGTCTACACACCTGCAACAACTCGACCCTTCCTCCAAGTCTTCTGGTCCGCTCCAACACGGCGTTCATAACGAGCTGATGCGTGACCGGTTCTCCAAACGGCGCGAAGACACACCACTTTGTCGCCGCCACCACCGACCCGCGAACGCTTTCGGGTAGTCTGTTTCGGAAGGATCCATAAATGAGCTCTGCGTCGCCCTAGGGACAATGTCAATCATTATTCAGTAATGATGATGAGAGGACTGGATCTCCATGAATGTTCAGTGGGAGAGGGCGGGGTTCTAGACTCGAATGCCTTCCTCCGTCTTCCCTTCATCCATCTAACCCATCCGGGGATTCAGATGTCGCGTTCTCGCGTTGCCAAGTCCACCCCGCAAGAAACAAAGAAGGAGGGAACACTCACATATCGATCAGCCATATCCGTCGCGACAAGTCCTGCACCGACTAGCTCCGCAAGCGCCGCGTCGACCTTTTTGCTGGAGGCTGCGCCCCAGGCGGGGGAAGACATCTGCCACAGGCCGCTGAAGAGTCGCTGAACGTGCTCTAGTGCCGATGAGTCCGAAGTTGAACCCGCCATCGGGCTCTGGGTCGGAAGAATGCACTTCGATGTTGATGGGAATGGAGACTCCGACACGGATGAGACGGGGCTTAATTTCGGTATGACGGAGTCTGGGAAGAGCAACCGGAGGCCATCTTCGACTTGTAGTCGCGCGCCTCCAAAGGGGTACGAGAGGCGTTCGGTGTGGCAGGACGTCTCGCACGAGATTAGGGCGCCACGAAGGTTTAGTAGGAGCGTTCTGAGCGCGGGTGTGGCGGTGGGACGCGACTCTTTGAGGGCTTGGATCGCCTGTACGACGTCTCCTGCTGCCTGCTCGAGTGTGTGCTCCATCCCGTCACCATCGGACCACCGCACGCCAGCTGCGGGTATCGAGGCGATGAAGTGTGTTAGGCTGGGGGCTGTAAATGTGGCGTTCCGTAAAAGGTCGGATGAAAGAGACGTACTAGGGTAACGAGTCCTGGACCATCTTACTGGAGAAGAGACTTCTGGCAGATGTCACAAGTCTGTACGTATGCCTTGAGGTTGCGAGACATACGTGGCCAGTAGTGAGTAGAAGCTAATCGATTGTAGCACTTGTGATACCCGCCGTGAGCTGATTCCGTGAGAGAGTCATGAACATTAGCCATAATCTCCAGTTGAAGCGACTTTGGAACACATACACGATTGTTACCGTTGGCATCCTCAAAATAGATCAATCCCTCATCCGAATAGTGATACTGAGGGTATTTCGGGGTGATATGTGCTCGAGGTCCTTGTAACGATGCAATGACATCTGAGAAATGGGGATCTGCCGCGTAACCTGAATGCCATCGAGTGAGTTCATCACTGCTAATACCAATGAGTAAATTGTAAGATTGGGCTACGGTTGCGCATGATAGAGCGAATTCCTCGTTGGCTGAATTCGCAACTGGTAGCTCTTGCAAGTCCAGGTAACGCGGTTCAAGTTCGTCATGTATTTCGGAAGTCAGAAACTTGCTTCCAACATTCAAGAGTTTCTGCTCGAAATGCTCACCTAAATCTGCGTACAAGTCCTTCATGGGATCCTCGAGTTCGGTCTTGATCGGATCTACTGAGGGTATGGCATCATTAGCAGGACCGGACTGAGGTGGAAGACGGCGGCGCAATCGTGATATTGGGTCCACGTTAGAGTGAAACGCCCCGCGCGATGGATGATGTGAAGATTGGGATAAGCGGAAAAGGTGGTGCCCCACGTCAGTAGGCGGCGATGAATGTTCTGAAAAGTTTTGCTCCATGTTAAAGCGGTATGGTCAGCTACTGCAAGTATACTTTCACCTTCGATGTAAGTTTGAAACTTTATCAGAGCTTCCCGAAGTGCTAGAGCTTCGCGTTCCGTGGGCGAGTAATTTCGCTCTGCTGACTTTAGTACGCGAGACCAATAACAGACAACGCGTTCCACAAATACCGCTGTATCTTCGAAAGATGAAGCCCAGGCACCAGGTGATGGTACGTCGTTGAACTCCTTGGATATCGACGTAACCAGCTGAGGGACTGGATCGCCACGTTCGTGAGCAGCCTTAAGCCTATCGTACGTTCGAGTACCCTTGAGCTCTCGCATAGTGACCGGTTGGACTTGCTGAAGGATGCCCGCAAGGCCGTAATCGCACGCATCTGTGTATACGCGATATGGTAAGCCGCGCTTTCCATAGCCGCGAACAGGTGCGTTCGAAAGTACCTGCTTGCATAATGGAAAAGCTTCGTTGTGTAAATCAGTCTATTCCCAGCGTGTTTCTTTCCTCAGGAGCTGAAACAATGGATGAGCTAACCAGGCGTAGAAAGGGTAGGGTTAGGGGGGTTCAGTAGGAGGATGCATATGTCCACGATCGTGTTTGATGACGCGTGTAGCCCACAGAATCAGATGTCGAGGTCGGTACCCGCAGCAGATGTTGCTTGCAAGACTGAAGAATTGTGGGAGTCACACATCGTCGGCGACGATGAGTAGGAGGTGTCCAAGTGAGAAGTGAACAAGTACATATATAAGCGTGGTAAGTGAACTGGCCAGAAATGGGTGGCGATCAAGTGCGGCAAGTGCGGCAAGTGAGGCCCAAAAAGTGACTTTATTCACTCTCGCACATTGCTCGTTACCACCACCACCAAACTCGTTACCAACTGACCACCGGCTCATTTAATGGCGCGCGTCAAGCGCTTGTGCCCTGACGGCCACGTACGTGTCACCAAGGAGTACAATGCGCAGAGTCCGGGGCAGGAACAGGCGCCTCCGCCGCAAGCAAAGCGCGAGCAGGAGAATGCACGCAAGCGGGCATACCGTGAACGGAATCGGGAAGCCTGCAATCGGCGCTCGCGAGAGGCTCAGGCTCGGTGCGTCCTTATCTCCTGTCCATAATCATGTCTCATGGTAGCGTGTAGCCGTCGCGCCGCCATTGACGCAGGGCCGTTTGGGGATGCTGTAGCCCACTCTCAACGACGACTCGAACACGATAGGAGATACCGAGAGACTCACCGGAACACGCTTCGCGCAAAGAGTGAGCAGCGCCGATATGTGTGCGTTGATCGACCATCCGCGTTGATGACATGCTCATCCATTCTCCAGGGCAAACCCGAATGCTATTCAGAGGATTGGACGTCTGCAACACTCCCAGAACTACTCTCAGAGCGATCGCGCCACTGTCTACATCAACAACTACTCGAAGAGGTGGCGGCGGAATGGCGGAGATCAGAGAAATGAGAATGCGGAACAGGGCGCCGATGAAGCTGGCGGGAAGGAGAGAGAGGGTGGCGGAGATGTGAGCGACGATGCGCGGCGCGACGACGGCAACGAAAGCGAGGAAGGGAGTGAGGAGGAGGACTCAGGTGGTCTTTGACGCGGGGGCGTAGAATTTACCGTAGCGGGCAGCGGGCACTTGTCTTCGACGTACTTCGCCTCAACATTGATCTAACATGACTTTTGTATTCTCGTGGGTATGCCTCGCCGCAGTGAACGAACTGCGAATCGTAATGAATCGCGTGGCGTGTTAACGACCAGGACCGTCTGAGTCGTTAACACGCTACGTGGATGATACATATAATTTAGATATTCCCCCTCGGAGGACTCGAACCTCCCGAGGTTCCGACTGCAGGGGGTTGAAGGGAAAGATTGGCCCGATCCAGATCTTCGGGATCCGGACGGGCTGTAGAGGGGCTGTCGAGGGTGGCGCGGTGAATGGTTACAGTACTCTCTGCATGACTCCAGCTCCAGTGCGCTATCGTCGTCGTCGTCCGCACGTTGCCGTCGGTGTCCGCGCATCGTTGACGTCGTCCGCGCATCGTCGTCGCCGTCCGTGCACTGTGGTCGACGTGTATTGACGTCGTCATTCGCGCATCGTTATCCTCAATCCAGAACGTCAGAATTGTGGATGGAGAGATGAAAAGCAAGGCGTACCTGCCTGGAAGAACCCCGTAGGCGTCTGCCAGGCCCCATACCGCCCATCGCACCTGGGAAGTCGCATCCGCGGCGCATGTACCGGTCCACCCATTCCACCGTTGTCGCCGTTATCACCATCGTCATCATCATCCGCGAGCATGCGAGCAGCCTGTGCACCGGCGCTGGATGCGCCGGCGTTGCCGTCCTGCTGTTGTGGCAGAAGGCAAGCAGCGAGGTCGATCAAATCGGACCTTTAGGCGTGTCGTTAACACGCCACGCGAGCCCTAACCCCACGGTAAGTCTTAATATAAATATTTGAACGTGAGCTCGACTCACGTGTCTTCGTTTACCTTTGCTTTCGACCACCATCTCCCACCGTCACTCGTCGGCACTGCCTGCAACGCACCAACGACCCAGGTACGCGTCTTTCTTCTGCTTTCTTTTTCTCATACCTTTCTCTCGCCACCACCGACGCCGTGCGTGGGGTCTGTCGACTCCACCACGGGACGCGCCTGCGTACGGCGTCGGCGGGGCTCCTTTGCCATTTTCTTTCATCTTATGCCTTTCAATCAGCCAGACCTCTTACTGAATCTCGTATAGATGGCAAGAACGACGCGTTCGGGCACGCGATTCAGCCCCTACACCCTCGGAGAAGCCGTCGTCTGCGACGTCGACGCCGAGGATCTGCTGCGTCGTCGATTTGCAGAGCTCGACGCGATGCGCGACGTGGACGCAGAGGAGAGGGAGGAGGACCTAGAGACGGATGACGAGTCGCAGGAGCCGGACAATGTTTCCGCGCATGCCACGGTGCGTGTTCTTTCACCCTCTATTCAGTAACAATATTGATTGAGCTCCTCAGAACGCACCCACAGTCGCTGCATCACGCCGTTCGCGTATCTCGCTCCCCCCACTGGATACTAACTTACCAGTATCTAAACAGGATCTTTCCTGGCAAGTGGGGCGTCCTGGAGATCTCCCCACGCCTTCAAGCTGTCGGGGACAAGCAGCGGTACCTTCGCCTGGCGCTTGACCGAGTATTGTCGATACTCAGGTACCATTCTCGCGCTATAGACAACGGTGCGTCCAGTATCTCGGCCCGTCTATCTTCGCACTGATTGACATAGCGGCTAGGTATCATTGCCAGTCCTTGGCGACCACCGACTGTCGCCATTGTCGCACTAGATGGCCGGACCTTTCGCGGCTTCTTATCGTGTCTTTTAGTCGGGCCCTACGCTCAGAGAGGGACTGTGCGGACGGTAAGCTTCTCATTCATTGTTACGTTCTCGTCTGCACGATTGAAGTATGATAACGATCCCCTCACAGCTACCACGGAACTCGACGTTAGCGGCTTCACTTCAGGACCCACGGCAAAGGTCTTGGTCAAGCTGGTGTCCGACGGCTGCATGTCGAGAGGCAACATCGAATCTCGTATTGAGTGAACAACGAAACACAATTCCACTCCTTGTTGATGCTCGGACGGAGGCGGAGGCATGACGTTGAATATACGAGTAGATAGTACGCTCAGCGTCCTGTGTATTTCACACTCTGAATGAACACCTTTGCCTTCGGCCCATGTACGCACGTTGCTTCTGAAGGCTCCAGTCTGACGATGGAAAAAAGATCTTCCCTAGTCGCCGTCATCCACAAAATGCACGTTCACCGTCTTGACGCCGAGCTTCCGTTCGAACCGGTCACATCGTCTTGAATCGCTCATTGAAGTAATTCTGGCCTGAGGAGAACATGCCAATCTGTGTAACCATTATAGCCTGCATGCCTTATAGGCGAATGAGATATCAGTGTGGCGTGTCCCGCAAGTGAGGACAAGACTTCAATACTGCACCTGTGGCGCCCATGCTGTGCGGGAGTGCAGGGGAGAGCTATCCGAAGGCACACATCTCACGACACGTGGAACACAACCCTTGATCGTCTTGCTCTTGACTTTTTGCCATCATGGTTGTTAAATGCCGTGTTCAGTATGTGCATCTCCCATGTAATGAGCCATGTAGGACTGACTCTTATCCTTCCAGATGCACTGATCCCACATGTGCATATCCGTTGTATTGGTCGCATAAAACCTCAAAGGCTACTCACATCAAGAACTTCCACGCCCTAGAGGGAGTCGTCACCATAAAAAATGGTCCGTACTTCAATTAATAGCTCCAGTTGCCTAGACTGACAGTTTGAAGGGAAGGGAGAACAGGAAAAATTTAACTTGCAGCGGGATCCCATCACCAAGCGCTTTCCCTGCCGTTGTGGCCTGCCTGAACATGCGCGCCTAAACTTAGACAGGGCACGAAAGCTCTACGACCCGAAAAGACACACACCGGACCCGAATGCCTTTGCCGATGCGGTCAAGTACGAACGTCACAGCGACTATCCCGGCCTCGTTTTTCCTCCCGCAATCTCTCCATCCCCAAGCAACATTTCCCCACGCAACAATCTGTCCACGTCCTAGGATCTGTTCCACCACCGATATCCCCACCTCCCTCAAATTTGGCATTACCGTCGGCCGTATCCCCCCTTTCACCATCCCACAATTCCACCACCGTTCCAGTCAATTTAGGGCGGAAACGCAGTTCCGCCGTGTTGGGCTCCGTTGAGGTCTCCACCAGTCAGAGACCACGCTTGAACGACCGCACTGAAAGTTCTGGCTCACGTCAAACGACTATGCTGAGACGGGAAAATCTATACCCCGCATATGCCCTATGATTGCCACCATCCAGCTCAACCTACACGCCACCACCGCCCGCAGCTCCACTCCGCGCTAGTTCCCCAACGCCCTCTGTCTCTTCCTCTCTAGTCGTAGGCGCTGCCACTTCCGAAACCGACGACGAGCCCAATGTGAAGTTCCCCGCCGACGACCTGGACTTCTTGCCAGACTCCGGTGCAGAGAGCGAGGACTCTGACAATGGTTGGGAATTCTCACCCAGACGGTTCCGTCCTTCTCGTGTCCAGCCCGATTCGGACGAAGAGGAGGTTACGGGCGCTATCGCCACTCCCATGGAGCCAGAGCCCGAAGAAGCTCTCTCCCCCGAAGAGCTTGCTTGACGGTTTCTGATGCGTCAGTCACTTTTTGTCCACGACATTTTCAAGATTGTTGTTTGCACGGAGTGCAAGGTTGCTATGGCCCCCACCGCAGTATACTCTCACCTGAGTTTGGACAACAATACCGGCCACCGCTCCAGCAAAGGCAAACAGTTGGTCAAGGTGCCGGACAAGGACAAACTTGCGGAGAAGTTAGCCATCCTCGGTACCAAAGCCTGGCGTCGTCCACCTCATGGAGTCGCACCGATTCCGGGCGTGAAAATCACCCCTGGTTTTTGGTGTATACTTCTGGATGATAACGGCACTCAATGTGATAGGATGTATGTCGAGGATAAGAAGGTCCGCGACCATTACATCAAGCATCCCGAGTACGACCCAAAAAATTGCCGCAAAACTGTACCTAACCGCGTCGTTTACCAACTCCTGGGGACTGGCTTCAGAGGGCATATGGATGGCATGAAGTTCATGGTCGAGCCATCAATCCAAGCTGTGGACACTCCATCTGACGCTATCCTCGAGGACATCTTGGCAGCCTTCCGTCCATCTCCCACTATCTCCCCCATCTTTACCCCAGAGTCCCTAGTATCTCATCCACTTGTGGTCGAGGCGTCCTGGAGCAGGATATTTCTCGGAGTTTGCGCCTCAGATCTGCGTAAGGCAGTGCGTCTTCCCACCACCGCCAAACCCGGACTATTCCGACTGTATAGCCGGATAATTGCGCCGTTCTACCTGGATATTTCACAACGCCTTGGGAATGTTTCTGACATGACACGCCGCCACATCAAGTGCAAGTCGCCTGAGTGAGTACTAATTTTTTTTGAATTGACAATGTGAACTCTGTTGACTTGGATAGATCCAAACTCTCAACTAAACCGTTCCGAGCCCTCCCGGAACGCACCATGACTGGCTACGCCAAATGTATGGCCCGATTCTTGTGCTTCCTTATTCGCTCCCTGGTTTCTCCCATCCCCAAATACTCTGTTCCCCTCGATGCCACTCTCCGTACCCGCCTTGTTAAGCTTCACGATGATTTGGGTGACGCTGCAGTTTTGGATAAGAATATCTACAACTCTCTCCACGCCACTGTATGGTGTCTTCTAACCTCTCCATCGCGGGAATCCCTCCGCCAACCTGATTCTGACTCGTTTAATATGTTTCTCGCCGCTTCAGCTTTGATCGACGATGAGGGATCTCTGAAAGGCGTTGAGCTTTTTACCCCAACATGCTCAATGATCCAGTGGTGTCTTCGCGCCACTGCCGCTGAGTTTATCATTTGTGCAAAGGATGAAGAGGGCACAGACTTTGACGATGACATGACGTACGTTCCCTTTTCTTCAGTTTGCGACTACAACTTATGCCCAATTTCATCAGCATTTACGACAATCATGTCCGTTATTATCTCACCGATAGGCATCAGACCTTGTACACGGTATTGCGCAGCAAAGTAACCCTGTTCCGGGCGCTCAAAGCTCAATCTCCCCGCCCTCCCCGCTTCCATTGGGATGCTTCGGAGAATGTCCTGACTATGATAGAACAGCCATTCCCATCACCACTGTCTACACGGCTGTGACAGATGGAATTCTGCGACTTCGGACGCTCATCACAGCCATCTTTCGTGGGGCTCCAGACTTGGATGACTTTCGGGCATACATCCGCGGCCGCATAGATCCTTGCCCTTTGAACGCCAAATCGTGGTTCACCGACAACCCACGTCACAGAGAGCATGGATGGTCAATTTTTGACAGTCTAGAAAACGGTCTCAAGCCGTGGAAGAGCCTCCTTATCACACATCTTGTCAGACAAGAGCAGGGCTTCGTTATCAAGGTCGAAGACAAGCTTGTTCCACAACACTGCATGAAACATATTATATTTACACTGGAAATACAATAAAAAAATGTAAAATTCATTTAGCATATTTTTACTTCAAAAAATGATAAAATTATCATAAAATGAAGTAAATTTTTGATGAATACAACAGATTGTAGCAAGGTATAGTATATATCTAGTATATCCTCATGTATTTTTACAATGTTTTCATTATTATTGAAGTGAAAAAATGCTAAATAAATTATACATTTTTTCATCGTATTTCTGGCGTAAATATGATATCTTTCATGCAGTGCAACCATGTGAGCATGTCCATTTTGGTCTGTACACAACTCACAGTTTCCTCAGTCCGCAAATGGGAGTTTATCGACGAGCTTGATGAGATCGTTCAGCTGGTCTACTTCCTCTTCATGCTGACCGCCGGTGGCCCAGCTCGGGGTACCGAATCTGCAGTCCTTCGCCGCCAAGATACATCAACAGGTCGCCATAGCCTCACTTTCTTCAGTAGATGGCTATCCTTGCTCTATTGTGAAAACAAAATTGGTATACGGGTCATCCCGCGGACACCTCCTGTGGCCCTTTCTGAACTCATGCTTGTCGTATGGGGTTGTATCTTTCCGGCTGCGCAGGTGCTCATGACGACGCTTGGGGAACATGAAACGGCTGCGAATTATTCGAGGCATTTATGGGTATGTGGGGGGAAGGTAATGGATGGCCCAGCTCTCTCAAAGGCTCTGAAGTATCACTCCGAGCCCGCGTTTGGTCTGGCAATTGGAAACAAGGGCATTCGCCATTTCATGGACGCGATTATGAAGAACACACTTCGTGCATCTTTCGTTGGCCAGGACGATATCAGTGGGGAAGAGCGGAATATCAACGAGTTGGAGGGTCACTCTACTGCTATGGCCGATCGCAACTATGGGGTAGGGGACAAGCATATGACACGATTTCCGAGACCGAGATTAGTGGACTCCAACGCACTAGCCAGCGATGGCATCAAGGCTTGATGCCTCAAGCTCTCGGTCTACTGCCACAAAATTACCGGGAGGCTCTCCAGAGCCATATTGCGGTAAGTTGACCACAGCCTCTGTGAAATCCTACTGAGAGACGTAACAGGCAGAAGAGGAACGACGCTGAAAGAACGATCTCAAATATGTGCAGAGCCAGGTTAGGACGGATATTCAAGAAATGCTAAGCAAACATTTCGAGAGACATTTTGAGGAGTTGAAGGGCTTCATCTCAAAACTCAAGGAGGATGATAAATAGACGTTTCATATGAACAAATATATTTATGTCGAGCAGACGATGGGAGGTGATCCTGGCCTCGGCGATGATGGGCAAACTTTCGACACCGCTCCAGCAACTTGCGCGTCGGGAACTCCGCTCTGTATAGTCCAGGGCGGAATGGAGCGTGTGTATACAGCAACCTCGGTGCTCGTTGAGCGAAACTTTAGTCGCGGCCGCATTGTCATCAAATCCGCCGATGTTTGACAATTTTGCAAGCTGTCGACCTCAGTCAGAGCCATCCGGGCGCAGATTCGGGGTGCGAGTGGAGGTATGCACAAGCCTACGTTGACAACGAGAGTATGCAGGCATCAGCGGATTGATAGGTGCAAGGGTGTGGACTCACCGCGTAACCCCGCACCGCACCCGCACTGCTTGACCGACGTATAGAGCTCCGGACTGGGACATAGAGGCTCTAGAGCAGCCATATAATCACTAACACAGACCCAATGGACTGTGTAAGTGAGTTGGCAGACGCGGTGAGCCCAGGTGTGGACTCGCCACCTAAGTAACTCAGACTCGTGATCAAGTGCATTCTGTTACCTGTCTTTACACCACCATCACCCTCAGGCTTGCAAACGCCGACTCGCCCTCGCTCACCGCTGAAACAACATGGCTCGCACGAAATACGATGCCCTCATTTGCAGTGGGTACATAGACGCGGACATCGTGACGCTCAACCAGAAATGGAGGGCAGAGAAAGCCGCGGGTCCACCGCCGTTGGCCAGACTCAGTGGGCGCGCACCACGACCAATTCACGACCACGACACGATCAAGCGACGCTCCTCCGTTGACCCGCGTTTCCATCAATTGTCTTGTGCTCTCGCTTGTTGGTGAGACATCTTGACAGCGGCTGTCATTTCGCTAACAGATTTTATGGTAGCTTTTCTCCCACTCAAGTACTCAGTATGGACTCGTTGCGTCTCTTGTCATGGCAATATTGTCTGATGACATGCATAGACTGCCAGCATGAGCGGCTTTTATATTCCTACCCTGAACTCATCTCAGTTGACGCATTGCGGCGATGGAAGCGGTGGTCTTAAAGTCCCGAAAAAGATGCAGACGCTCATCGACTAGCCCGCCAAATTTATCACGCTCGGAATGAAATGACAACAACTGCGTAATCTATATGTCAAGAACTCGTCGACGTTCGATGCTTCCCAACTCACCTGGTTCGGCTTTTGCTGCTATTGGGGACGGCTCGAGGAGGTGTGAATTTACCTCTAAATGTTGCCTCCAGCCTCATCTTTCGCGGCTAGGTCCGCTAGGATGATCGCAAAGCTATTTTAGCAGCCACCAAACGCTACTCGCTGGGAGGTTCACTCACGGCTGGATTCTTCGAGTTCTTGAGGACTGAAGTCCTAAAAATTGATTTTTGAGACGACGAGTACCGCATTCTTGACGAAACTGGAAGTGAGTTGCTTTAGACCGCATGCATGTCTAAACTCAAGATATTCTATCAGGCAAGCAAATTAATGTCTTGAAGCGCCGAAAGCTCCTTGAGACCTCAGACGCGAGTTCTCGACCCGCTCAAACAGTTGAACTGGTTCTGGGGACAAAAATACAAGGTACCAGTGGGTTTCAGCGAGAAGCGTAAGTACTGTGTACATCAACGTCATCGTCTTAGCATTCTAATTTGGCCGAAGATATTAACTGGGAAGACAAGACCTTTGTGGAGCGCGATCCCTTTGGTTTCTTTGGGTGGAAGTCTTTGCAGGTATCAGTAGACAAGCGTTACTTTGGTCCTGATGCTCGCACCACCCACCAGGCTCTTGCGGACTGGTGGTCTAACCCCGATGATGATGAGAAGTCTCTGAGAGCATTTGGGTCGCTTTCATCGAGTCTTCTTGATGCGTGGATGAAGGAAGATGAGAGTTCGCCGCCGTCGAAGAAGAGATCCAAGGACGTCGTAGAGATGAGCACCAGGAGAGGTTGGGTCGGACTCGCTTCAGAGGGGGGAGGGACCCCAGTCACTCAAGGGAGAGGAGTCGGGGACGTAAGGCGCGCGGGAGGTCCGAGAGGAGCCGATCCAGTCACCGCAGTATGAAGTATGGTGGTACCAAGAGGTCGCGTAGTCGTAGCTCAGGTGCTGGGCCATCTGCTCGTCGCCGCTCTCGTAGTCCTCCTGTCAAAAGGCACTGCATGAAACATACCATATTTACGCCGGAAATATGGTGAAAAAATGTCAAATTTATTTAGCATTTTTTCACTTTGAAAATGATAAAATTATCATGGAATTGAGTAAAAATATGATGAATACATCTGATTATAGCGAGGTATGACATATATTTATAATCTTTTCATGTATTTCTACAATATTTTCATCATTTTTAAAGTGAAAATATGCTAAAAAAGTTTTACATTTTTTCACCATATTTTAGGCATAAATATGATATGTTTCATGCAGTGAGGGCACGCGCAGAAGGTGAGAGGAAGACGGGCGAGAGGAAGAGTGCAAAGGATTACAAAGCAACTGGGGATGCTCGGTATGTGGATATTGATCTACTGAGCTCACCGGCGTCTAATTCGTCTTTTTTTGATCTTTCACCGTAATTGTGTCTCCAGTGATCATTTAGGCTCTGATAGCGAAGAAGAATTGATGTAGATGTAGTATAGTCAATACATCCAACTAACGCCATGATAAATTTCTGATTGTTTCCCCTATCTTGTATCCACTTTCCTTCATGCCAGCATCAGCGCGCAATCTCTCGAATATCATCTTGCTATTCTTCCCCGCAGGTCTTGCTCACTCTTTGCACAATTGCTGCTTTATATCCCATCTATCGTCTCCATATCAATCAGCTGCAAAATGGCGCTTGTTCCCGCGCTCAGACTGCATGGTTGACGGTGTTTGTTCAAGTTCTTGGACGATCGCTCGCATCTGAGGTGCCAAGCCCCTGGGCCGATGATAGTCAGCCATTCAAGTGCGCTGCAGTAATGGCTAGCAATGGACAAGTTTTATACAGCTTACTGGACATCAACGATTGATCCTCTGCTGCACATTTCATCCCCCTTCCACCTACAGTCCTCGTTACACGTCATCTCTTGTGTGTCCTCTGTCCTCCTGGAGGCCAGACCACACTTCGTCATCCGACAAAGATTCTGCCCATTTGCCTTCTTGACGAGAGGAGGCAGTGGCGGACTGGCCATCTTCCTGTGGCGCGCTGCATGACGTGCCAGTCTGACTATTATCCTGATCGTATCACGTCTCCAACAGAGACTCGCAATCGTAGAACAATGGCATTGGACTATGATGCTCAATATCTTTGAATCTCGAAGAACAGGGTATGGGTTCATTGCTCGCTTGCACTGGCGCAGGAGACGGCTGTTGCACGGTTCAAGTGCAGATGGGCTAACTTTGCTGATTAGGTGAATGATTCCTTGTTGGAAGGGGGTGAACGTCGCCGAATTACAGCTCGTCAGTCTCGTCGCATGTTTGTTGAGCATCTGGGCAATGGATGGTAAAAATACTGGCCATTGAGTGCGTCCATGGTTCCTGCTTCACAATAAATGTTGACTTATGAATATTTTTGCAGATCTGCGCTGTAAATGACTGTAACACGCCTCTCAGAAACTACAAGAACAGACGCTTTTGCAAAGACCATCTCGAGGCTGGTCTTTCTGATATCTGTGGCTTGGTGGGATGCGAACGCCCAGTCGAGCCAGGTGGTTTGACTTGCAACACGCCGAGCCATTCAGCTTGGTATCGCAAGTACTCCAAGCGTTATCATCGACTGGGGTTCGGTGGAGTTAAATGTGTCATTAGGAGACAACAGGCACCTAAGATGGATCCAACACGTCCCAGAGATCCTCCCATCACTCCTTTCACTGTAACACTACCAACACTCGACGATCAAGTAGTAGGAGGAGTATATGACATGGCCAAGGTGCGCCACAAAGCGTGGGAAGTGCTATGTTGTTGGAAGTATAGAACACGGCACATGTGGCGCATGCGGAATGTAAGTGTATACACAAGGTCTAAGGACATGGGGGCATCATCTGGTGGTGAATTCAGTTAGTATTAGGAGTGTATGACATGGCCAAGGTGCGCCACAAAGCGTGGGAAGCGCTATGTTGTTGGAAGTATAGAACAGGGCACATGTGGCGCATGCGGAATGTAAGTGTATACACAAGGTCTAAGGACATGGGGGCATCATCTGGTGGTGAATTCAAAGAGTAGGAGGAGTATATGACATGGCCAAGGTGCGCCACAAAGCGTGGGAAGCGCTATGTTGTTGGAAGTATAGAACACGGCACATGTGGCGCATGCGGAATGTAAGTGTATACACAAGGTCTAAGGAGATGTCATCTGGCGTGAAAATAAGTCGTGGCAGAGGTATGTTGCATAGCCAAAATACAAGTGCAATGAAACATGACATTAACTATATATATATGTCTAAATATCATTCTCCTCGGTATCCGATTCTTCAATCTCGTCCTCCTGCAAGCTCTGATCCAGAACATCAATAAGACTCGAGTTGTATAAAATGGAGTATCTCTTCGGCTGCGCTGCTAGCCTCGCTTTCTTCCTTGCATTCTCCCTCAAGTCAGAGGCACTGGGTCTCCGGCAAACTGCCTTCCCTACGACTGTTGCAGAACGTTTCGCTGCTGGCAGGTCCTCGACGCGGTCTGCTGTCCAAACAGCAGCAACATAGATATCAAAGCTATAGGGACCAAGGGTTGTCTTGCGCTCAACAGCCATGACGTCTTCGCCTTCAGACATCTCGAGACATGACTAGAGCAGACAGGTAAGTAGTGACATCGGTAAGTAGGTGAATGGTTCTATGCCTGAACGTCAACACCCCATGCTTCAGGAATCATAGCGGTAATCGGTGTATAGATATTGACCGTTTTGGACGAGTTGGGGACCTGAGGAATGGAGAGCCGGTAGATAGGAACAGTCTTGGTCTTGACGTCGTCCCGCGCTCTGGCGTTACAAAAACCCTCGTGTGTTTGTGGTGTCCGTCCAGGATGATAGAACGGAGGTACACGAGTATCTGGTGATTTATTAGAATGTAAAATGTGTCGTAAATAAGGCTATACCTTCGAGGCAAACAGCACTTCCATCGTCCTGCAAAGTAGCATTGGGATCAAGTAGACCCGTAGCAAGCAGACTATTGAAGTCAGATTTTGAGAGGCGCATCTTCGAGCGGCGGTAAGTGGAAACAGAACGAAGAAACTTCTCGTGTTGTGGACGATTAAAGTAGAAGGGCAAAGAACTGGAGAGGCGGGTGAAGTGGCTCTGAGAGAGCAAGGTTATGCGGGAATGTTGGTAGGCGCAGTGGACGGATAAAAAACGAGCCCATAAGCCATCATGACGGGCAACATGATAGATGGGCATTGCTGGGTGTAGGCGCGCCTGCCAAAGCATATCAGTGGTTTCCTGGGCACCATACCCGTTGTTCGCAACCTGATTGCTCTTGACCGCCCAGAAGACTGATGTCATGTCTTGGGCTGCAATGATCGCGGCTCTCCACCGCTCCAGCGCGTCTCGAGCAGAACTTGGCTCGAGATAATGAACGGGACCGTGCGTCGTCGACCAAAGGAAGGGCCAGAGCTGAAAGCGCAAAGAGTCAGTTACGCTCACAAGTAAGTCTATTGATCCACAGACCGGAGAAGAAGGAAGTAGATCCTGCGCAGTACACGGTTCTCGAAGATAGAAAAGATGGAAGCTAGCCATCACGTTATGATCAGAGATGATCATGGTCCACGCTGGGCGACAAAAGTACAGCTGAATAGAAATGTATCCCACAGTACCGGGAGGTCCAGAAAAAAGGGTGGCGGGAATGGCAAATGTCTTGCTCTTTTGACCACGAGCAACAGGCGGAGCGCTGGTGATTTCATCGAACTGCTCGGTGGGAATCCACAGAAGATGGCCTTCCAGACCAAAGCATATGCGAACGGCAAACTATCCGCTGAGTTACTACTGGCCTGAGCTCATGAATCAACGGAAGAACACACCGAGCCAACAGCAAGAACAAGTTCTTTGCCTCGACAAGCATGAAAGAGTTCGCCGGTGATCTTGAGGGCATTGAAAATGGCGCCGGCTGATTTATTATTCAAGTGGCTGTAAGTCGTCACCTGGAATTAGATGTCAACCACTATTTCAGATATTTTTGAAATGAAGCATACCGAGTCCGTGGAAGAAGTGAGCGTGGGACTAGAAAGACTGGGAGGCACCTGGGACCAATCAAGACATGCATGTCACATAAATAAATCCTCGATACTTACCGGCGGGCAGCGCGTACAGACATCCGTGATTGTCTTCTTCCTAGTCTTTGTTTTGGCGAGACGTGGTTTGGCAATGGGGAGGAATAATGGATCGTTCTTTAGGGGATTGTGAATAGAAATAGATTGGCGGGCGCCATTCTGGCGCGCAAGCGTCGCCTCAAAGACCCCAAGCCGACCTACAGGCAACTGAGTGACCGTGATTCAGGGATGTTGCAAAGTTCGCACCAAATTCGACAGGATCATGTGAAGGTAGCGCGGATTTGGGCACTTTGGCCTTAGGTATGTGGGTTGGATAGCGGAGCTCATTGGCAAAGAACTGTAGAACCGTGAGCTCAGGCATCGTTGATGGTGGTCCGAATCCGTCGCGTCGCGTGATATGGATCACTAGCACTGGCCATTCCCGGAGGTCGCCGGTTCGATTCGAGCAGTGGCCACCCTGTAACACAGTGTCATTACACTGAGTTTGGTGGGCCACGAACACTGTCTTACACTGAATTATGGTGGTGTTGTACAGCGCCCAACACTGCTATCCACTGTCATTTGACTCAGTTTGGGTGGGTACCCTACACTGTAATACACTACATTACAGGGTGATATGCGCTGCTGTACACTGCCCACCAGTGGCCAGCAGTACGTGAAACGGAGCGCAATACAGTTGATTGTACTGTATTCCGCGGTCCAGTGCACTGCTACACACTGCTCACCAGCGAGCAACACGGAATGGAATGGGCTCAGACTCTGCGCCGGCGGGACAGTGCATTCCACTGTCCGCCAGTGTACGGCGGTGGCTCAGGCCGGTGGTTCGCACTGTAATCCAGTGACATGGACTGTATCGCCTAGTCCGGGCATAAGACTGCTCTTCCATGCCAACGGGACCGAAAAGACATTGATCGTCTTAGTCGTCGTCAATTCGCGCTCGGTGTTCTGATAGCCGCCGCTCTTTAAGGCGCGCATATTTTAACTGGGTATCACGAAGGCGGCGACTGCCATCTGGGTTCATACAGATGACAATTCGTAGGCGCTCCGTCCCACCAGTGGAATCAATCTTTTCATCTTCCGAGTGGGTGGGCATTGAAGGCTGGGATCTAGGTCAATGACAGGACGAATGTACCGAGATTCAGCAGGATAGTCTGCTGCATGTTGTTTTTCGTATTCGGCCTGTACAGCTGTTGAAAGGTGAGCAAAATTCCGCTTGGTCCTTACAAGGTAAAGCGCCTACATACCTGTCCACCCCGTTCCATTCGGATACAAATCAAGTTTGGCCTGGCGTATATACATTGCAAGATGGTCGCGATTAGTAAGGGAGAGACTGATGATATGATGATAATGTTCACAACTAGGGAGTAATCAAGTTGAGTTTCGAACAGAATAAGAGATGTACTCACTGGACAAGCGGATTTCCATCAGAATCCTTGGAGTATAGTATTATTCCTTGACAGCGCTTCACCGGATCTCTATAGCCCTTTCGAATGGCCTCGTTATTGGCCTGGATTGTGTCGTATTCCTCCGCTTGGTCGTTGGGAATAGCAGTCACCTCGCGTTCTCGAGCATGACACCACGCCTTTCGAAGTCCGGCAAGGAAATCCTCGGTGCGCTTGAAGACCTGAAAATCGGGCGAGGCATCTACATTGTTGACCTCACGACTCTGAAGAACGCGTTCCAAGACATCTGTTCGTGACGCGGCTCTATGCGGCTTGTTCACGATATTGGCATCAGCGTACGGACAAGCTTTGCATCCTTGGCCTATGGGAAGCTACGAGTTAGGCAGATACGCATGGCACAAGGAGCTTACATGTTCTGTGAATCTCAACACAGGGAACCTTGCAGTTGTCAGCATTAACCAGGAGCGGATGCGTGATTGGTTTGCCATCGCGCTGCTTTGACTGGCCACGCGGACGACCCCAGGAGCATGCACTGTCATCGAGGGGACTGTCCCACTCGAGCGGATCTCGACGGAAGAGGTAGCCAACTGGGTTCTGAGGCGAGGTTTTGGGATACTCCACAAAGGCATCAGGATGATGGTATGTATAGAGCTTCGAGAGCCTAGTTTGGCGGTTTAGCGGGACATTGTAGGAGATCTCCGGCTCGTGGAGGGTGTCGGCTTTGGAGGGAGCGGAGAGGAGTGAGGAGGATATCTGGGGAGGCACAGAGAGAGGCGCTGAAGCTGAAGCAGAGGATGGTGTGGAGAATACCGGGAGGGATGGCGCACAGTCAGGTACACACGGCACCGAAGTGGGCAGCGTTGGGAGCGCTTGAGCCGCCAACGTCGGGACTTCCAGATGGGCAGTTGACGTTGCTGACACCAGGAGTGCTTCCATAGATGTAGCCAGATCAGCCGACACAAGAACGGGTCCACCATTGAGCGCGCATTGCGCAAGCTGTTGAACTGGAAGCAAGAAAGATCGCGTCGAACTGCCAAATCATGGTGGTGACAGCGCAGGCCAGGACTCCGACTAGGCCACTGTCAGGCGGCGGGATGACCTCAATGCACGTGAAGGTTTGATCGCCGGTGCTGTTCGTGTGCCTCGGGAGCCGTCAGAACTGTCATTGTCCTGTCATTCTGCTCCTGACGAAGGAGAAGAGCGAACCAGCCGAGCAAGGTGTGGACTCGTCCGAGACCGTTGATGCAGATGACGTGCCGAACTCCGGTTCTCGATTGAGTGCTTAGTCACGTCCGAGATTGGATATGTTGGATCTTGCCACGTGTTCCTCTTCATCTTTCGCCATGAACATCAACCAAGTGGCTCTCATGAATCCTCCGGCTCCAGTCGTCTTAAACCCTCTCCCAATACCCGGTGGAATTGCACCACAACCAGACTGGGCTGAACTCTCCAACGCACTGAACATTGTGGCGAATCAGCTTCCCAACGTTCCCAACGCCGTATGTGCGACTGATCTTGTGTCGTGTGCTGTCTAACCTTTGAGAAGAATCCAATGCAGGCCATTCAGGCTATGAATGACAATCTCATTGCTATCATAGCTGCCTTCAACACGTCCCAACATGCCTTGGTCGCCTCACAAAATCTGCTGATCGCCTCCAACACCGCCCTCGTGAACAGCGTGATGACACTGCAGGCCTCTAACACCGCTTTAGACAATAGTCTGATGGCACTGCAGGCCTCCAACGTTGATCTCGTCGATAGTATGACAGTCCTAACGGTTTCAAATGCTAAATTGTCGGCAACGTGCGTTTTCTCTCATTATGCATCTACATGCCTCATGTCTGCTCAAAGGGTTGAACTGTTGCCCATCCAATTTCATAATGGCCACATCTCTGGGAAGGCTCCATTGCGCTATCCCGAAGGGTTTGGATCCCACGGCGCACTACCTAGTACCCCAGAGGAGGCGCGTTCATTCACAGGTGAGAACTGTCAGCGTTGTAACTGTTCATTTGCCTGATTCCTTTACAGGCGCTGAATGCGCAAGGGCGCTGACCGCTTTACAGGGCGCACCCGCACTCAAAGCCTTGCCCAACAATGCAACGGCAGCAGATCGCAAGACCCACCTTCTCGAGTACTTAGGAGTCTTCCCCTAACTTGTGTTCAAGTACTGCCGTGTATTACATTGAAGCATTCGCAGCGCAATCCGCCCTGTTTATACTATCTTTGATTGCAATTTACATGCTCGTGGGTCTAGTCACGACGCAAGTTGTGGCATTCGTAGTCTCTGTGCGTGTCGTGAGTCAAGGAATGAGTTTCCACTTGTCGGCTCGCCACCAGGACCTCTGGGGGTGTCGTATAAAATTTGAAACATGTGATGTTGCAGAGAACACGAACAACGACTCTCCCATCAAAACGGCTGCTCCGATAACACTTCCGATACCTTGACCACCAACTCATCCCTCGTCTTCAACTCCGCCGAGAAATACGCCTTCGTCCCACCTACCCCCTTCTCCCTCACCGTCCTCGCCAGCCTCTCATACCCACTCGCGCCCATCCGCCTTCGTAATCCTACAAACAAAATTCCGCTTCTTCGTATACACCAGCAAATTACCTTCGCTATTCATCGACGCAGCGTTCGCGAGGGGGGTTGTAGGGTACCTGGACTTTGATGATGAGTTGTTTTTCGTTGGGGTTCCGAGGAGCGTAGGAGCCGCGGTGATGCGCGGCGGGTGTGGCGGGGGAGGGGATATCGAAGGCGTCCCGCGCGAGATTGGCGATCGGCTGAATGTATGCGTTGCTTGAGTCGTAGAAGGGCTTCACGGAGACGGTGCTCCCCGGCGCGTCGAACCGCTGGCAGGTCTGTTTGTGCGTATTCCAATGTGAACCTACCTCGGCTGTCAGTAAGTAGAGAGAGAGGGAGGAGAAAGAACGACCTACGTTGACAGTCCGTAGAGCAATACCGCGCAGTATGGCATTTACCGCATATCCTCAACGAGTCGTTGTGCTTCTTGCAAAAGTCGCACGCGTTGCTATCCATCGGGCGCTCCTCCCCTTTGCGCTTCCGCACCCATCTCTGAACCGCGCGCCCGAGACGGTCACTGCGCTTACACCGACAGCTCGCTCTCAAGGAGCGAATATGACCGACGTGTATCCCGATATTGATGAGACCTTCGTGAGTCGCCTCACCCCTTCGTACCTAGGGTGTCGAACTGATATTCATCCTAGAGACGCAACCAGTTATTTCCCTGGCAAGACAGAGTCACTTTCGAAGCGACGTGGTACTCGGTTTCAGACAACACACCCTTTGGATGGTCCTGCGATTGGGCAAACAATCGCAACGCAGCAGACTTGCTGCCTGGGCCCTATGCTTATGACATGGGATGGCTCCAGATGATCATGACATCCTTTTGGGATCTCGGGCAAGAAGAAAATTCACACCCCCGGGCCATAACTCCCATATTCTACCGACGGTGTGGGGATGTCATCTTCCGAGTGGGCGAGAGTGTGTACTACGAGTTTCGAAAGCGCATGCGCGGAGAGCTCGTTGCCTTGGGCCAGTACAGTCGCGTCGAAGATCTCTCTAACGATGCGGAAAGGGGGAATTGGAGAAGTGAGACGCTTGTGGAGATGAGGCCGCTAGTCAAGGCCAACGAGGTCTTCGACGAATTGGAATGCAAGCAAGCACGAATGAGACTGTATTCCGAGAAGCTTCTCGAAGGATTTGGAAAGTGATTATGTAGGACGTCGCCATCGCGTAGTGTACTCTGTAAACCAGTCTTCAGATTCCTGCTATACCATACGACTCGTTGAGTAACGAGGCATTTCACTCACTTATATTGTATTGCGCGACCGCGCTGAGATGAGACAAGATGACCTGCAGACGCCTATGACTATAAGAGAACGTTCTCAGCACGCAGTGCCAAGACTGACGAGATACTATGTGTGATAGCATCTAGAGTACGTGGTAGTAAAATCTTCCAAGTTCTAAGCGAAATAGAGTCCAGAATAAATACGGAAGTGCGAATGATAAAAACCACAATATTCGTACGTGTGTAATCAACGACGCGTGCCTTTCCGTCAAGACAACAGTATGAGTGCGCCGCCGCCGCGCTGATACAGCGCTGCAGCGGACGGCGGAGGGAAGAAAGGTGTCTTGAGAAAGCGGGTAGTGATATAGTAAGAAAGGCGAGCTGCCAATTTCGAGGAGAACGGGATGAAGGGCGGGCAGGTGTTGACGTGAGAGGTGGGACGGTTCATGTTCGTCGGCTTGATATTCCCCTCCCTCTACTCCAGTCGGATACAGAACCCAATCTCCCAACAGACGCACAACCGCAGGCACGCGAGCAGTAGGTGTGAGTTTTGTGATTGAATTGGTGCCAGCGTTTTAATCTGGACCAAATTGTTAGATCCGGCGGTATTAGAGACGGAGAGGTACCCACAGCAATACCAACCCGAGAAGAACGAACGGTACCGACGAGCCCCATTTCAAATGGTGTGGAGGACGTGAGATCCGGGGTAACAGCTACGAGCGTAGACAGACAACACCCGTGTAAGCAAACCTCTGCGATGTCCGTGTGCGCATTATCTCCCTTCTGCTCAGCATGCGAATATTGACGTCGTAGGGATTGCTCGAGTCTGGGCTCGCGACGACGAATCTAGGCTGCCTCAAACAAACGATGGCTACGACTGGTGAGGAGAACGCGTACGGCGCAGTTTGGACCTGAAAGGCGAGACGGCGCCGCAACGGAGTGAGCTGTGACGATAGCGACAGTGCGTGAGGAGCTCCGGCGAGGGGTGACGGCACCGATTGAAGGCGTCCACAATCCCGCTGCTGCAGCCAGTGAGCGGTATACAGAAAGCATTACATGGCTACGTACCAGGATGTATGGCGTGCATGGCTTCCGTCAGAAGAGCGCCGTGCAAGAGAAGCGCCTCCCGGGCCTCATCTAGGATAGGGAGGATGGAATTGGGGAGGGTTTGACTAACCCTACGAGGGCAAAGCTACGAAGGCAAATGGTTAGGCATTATTCCCGAGAGTGCGGAAATTTGGGCACCTATCAATCGAGGGAGCGACGCAATCCTTGACATGAAGTAGACGTAGACAGGAAGACGTATGCATGTCATCAGGGGAAGCGGGTGGGCCCGGGACGTCCAAGAGATACCAGGGTATGTAGTCTGCTAGGTCCGATGATGCAGTCAGACGCGAGCAAGCAAAGGACGAGAATGTACGCACCTGTTCTTTCGTTGGTGCAGACATTTCCCTCTCTCGGCATAGCCCGATAACCTGGCCTCCTTCTGTATCGAGACCTGCTCATTACAGAAGGTCGGTTACCTGGCTACTCTCGGCATCGCCTACGCCCGCTCGCATATCTTTAGCGCTGGAATGACTGTTCGAGGATGCTGTCGATCAAGAGCGGTGTTTTCTGCGCATCAAATCAGGACCCGTAAGCGAGCTTGCGCGATAGGGAACGGGTGGGGACAAGCACACACCTGTTGGCGTTGGTGTGCTTGTGTTTGTCTCCGTCCTCGTCCTCACCATCTGCTGCTTCGCTGGCAACACGCGAAGAAGTTCATGTCAGCTGGAATATATCTACATGGCCGTCAGCAGAGGCAAAGACATGAATCGAGAGGGACAGCCGGATGGGAGGGGCCGAAACGGCCGCAATCCTCTTTGCCGAGGACCTCCCAGAGCAGCCGTGAGGCTGGGGCGCGAAAACGGACGCAGACGTACCGAGACACCGACTAAACCTCGACGTTAATGTAGATGCTGTCCTCGAAGCGCGGTGTATCGCCTGTTTGTGTCCGTCCGTCATATCTTGAAATTGTGGATGACCCGAGGCCCGGAGGCGAGACCGTCTTTGGCGACATCGCGGCTAGAGGAAAACATCTGCCAGTGGCTGTGTATGTTCATGTCTGTCCGGCAACCGCCGATCGCTCTTCGTTCAAACAGTGGACTTGGCCTCCGTTCGGCGTTCAGAACTACACGCACGTCCTGTTGGATGAACAGTATAGGCCACCGCAGGTTGCGTGGCAGAATCCGGGGCACTAAGCACAGTAGTATCTCAGTATGACTAAAATATTTGGACTTTGTGGGATGTGTACCTTGCATCCATGTTGAATGGGAAGAGCAGCGACAGGACAGATCAGAAGCAGGTGCCAGGACGGACCTATTTCCAAGGAGCCTGAAGCGGAAACCCAAGGCGGCTTCCGCAGGTACGTGCTCCCCAGGAGGTGAAAGTTACATAGCTTGTTTAAGCATCTGTCTGTTGCTGTTGGCGGCGCTGTGCTCTGTACATCCATGTTGAACAGGAAGAGCAGCAACAGAAAATATAAAAAGCATTTGCCAGGACGGGCCTAGGCCCTATTCTCAAGTCGAAGCTTTACTCCGGGCTATGGTCACGTGACAAGCAGGACGGTCCTCCTCCTCTGAACAAGAAGTTTGTTGTGTGTATGTGCACATACTGCTTTGGGTTGTAATTGATTGCTGACGGCATTGTTATGGACCGTGCGGCAAGTGTGAACAGGGTGTGAAGTATTGGCAGGTGTGGCGGACAGCATACGTGGCAGTGGCAGTGTTTTGATTGTTCCTGCACACGGAGAAATGTCGGGTTAACCTACGCTATGGGACAACCAGGTCACTTAACAGTGCCCCGGAACCTTCAGGAATCATACGTATTCGTATGTCGACGCGTAGGGCAAAGAAAGCGGAGACCAGCGGAGACCTCGATTCAGGATAGGACGGATAGTGGGTCAAGAATCGGCGATCCGGAGAGGACGTGCGTGTAGTTCTGTAGTACACTAAACATCAATCATGTTACTTTGGGACCTCCAGAGCACACACATCTGACGGGTGACGGGTAACCCGCTACCCACTTAGGACCCGCGGGGAATAGGTCGGGTTCCCGTCACCCGACCCGACTTAGCGGGTCTTATAGCGGGTTCGGGTAGGGTGGTAGTGAAGCCACCCGGACCCGACCCGGGCTACTCACTATACTTACGAGGTCCCGCTCCTAGGACAGACTATACAAATCAAAAGAGTTAGCGCATCGCGAGACACTGAAGGAGAAATCAGTTCCATTCCACTGTCCGAGTCAGCTTCAGTTGCCACGAAAGAAACGTTCCTTCTCGCGATATCGCAAGCTGTTGACTCAGTTGAGTGATAGCGTCAGTGCAATCAATAGTACTCGACGGCAACAATCAAAAACACAACCTAAGATAAAGGCGTGCCGAATACTTAGATCGGAGCTCGGGCGCTCAAGAGTGGAGGGTATTCCGAGAATGAATTCGGCGGAGAGAGATGGGTATGTATCTGCTGATCTGAGGATTGTTGAAAGACAGTAGACGCCGATCCGGGAAAAAAACACTGCAGGGCATAAATACGAAGTTGAGCTCTGGTATCCGTGTCCAGGTGCTGTTAGCTTGGATAACAAGGTAGAAGTTACTATAATGGCCGAGTAACAAGCGTTGTAGTTGGCGCAGAAGATTCGGACGCGACAAACGCGTAAGCAGTAGATATAAGAATTCCTCTGTGCCAGATTCGGAACTCGTCTGATATAGCGTGAGCGGAGTGACGCGCTATTGCAGGGAACTGTCAATGCTTCACGGTCAAAGGCAAGCAAACGGACCGTTCTGCCTTTCGAAAGAGAGAAAGGCGAAGTCGGCTGCTCGGCTACGCAAGTCGCCGCACACTTTGTCAGCAGGTCCAGACTGCCACGCGGGACGCACGCGAGCTGAATTGGGCCAGCATCGAGATGATCGACCTCAACCGTCAACGTCCTCACATCGCCTCCCCCACAACCTCCCATCGCAGAAGACCGCGCGATGAGTGCATACAGACACCGGTACAGACACCGGTACACTTAAGCAAGACCGAAATCTATATTCCGCACTATGCGCGCAGCGCACTAGGTGCGTCCATTGTGTGTGTCTTGCGGGACTGTTGTTGACGAGGATTTGCAGTCCTTACCTCTTGGCTACACGAGGATGTGGCATTGCCTGGCACAGGCGCGTTTCCGAGTCCCATACCTGCGCCCACAGAATCTGCCCTATCTACTTTGCGATGGGCGCTTCAAGCCACACGCATTCGAGACTCCGCGCACGCCTTCGAGACTCCGCGCACGCCTTCGACTACGCCAGACGTACAGCGCAAGGCGTTTACAGAGCGAAACTCTCCCACGCTGGCTCTACCACGCCTTCCTGACCAGTTGATGCCCGTCTTCGATGATCCCGTCTCCAACGAGCCACCCAAATCCTCACCCGCTCCTGCTCCCGTACGCGTAGACAATCCCTCCGAATACGCACTCGCCCTCACCCCCCATGTCCATCCAATTGCAGTAGCCGAGACAAGACTCGCTCACGGATCTGGGCGAGGGGAGGGTCCACGCGGTCGGCCTAGAAGCACAGATGGAGAGGAGGAGCAGAATTTGAGGATGTATGTGCGGTGGGAAAAATCAGAGAACGCAGCGAATACGGAAGAGCATAACGTCCGTTTGACACTGTTTTTCTTCGGGTTGAACATGGCTGATGTGTGTTTATATCTAGATTAGGGATGTGGAAGTGGATATGGATCCACGAAGCTCACACAGGAGGAGGACGAAGAGGAGGAGGGTATGGATGTGAATGTTTGCTTTTTTATTCAATCCTCGTTCTGCCTGCTGATGTGTGATATGGGTAGGTCCACGCTTCTCATCTTCTAGCAGCGCGCGGCTACTCCGCCTCCGTGCGCGCCATCCTGCGCCCGCCCTCAGACCGCCGCCCAGACGACTCCAAAAAGGACCGCGAGGCGCTCCAGCGCGAGCTGCACGACCGCCTTGTTGCCGTCTTCCACCGCCGGCCAAGGCTGAGCTACTTTCAGGTGCGCTGCCTGCCAACGTCGCTGTCCCCAACTCATGCGGCGTATACAGGGCTACCATGACACCATTACCGTTCTGTTGCTCACGTTGCCCTCTGAGCTTCAGCTTGTGTGTGCTGAGCAGCTGATCCTGCACCCACTTCGCGATTCCATGGGCGCTGGGCTCGAGCCTGTGCTTTGATTTTTGCAGTACGCGCACTCATTTCGCTCTGACAGCGTCTGATCTCCTCTACAGCGTAATGCAGAACCTGCTCCGAGTCGTAGACCCGCCGTATGCCCAGCTCCTGGAGCGGAACTTCCCATTGCCCTTCTACGCGCTCCTGAATCTCCTCACCATCTTCTCGCACGACATGCCTACCCTCCCGCTCATCCAACACGTTTTTGACTACATCCTCTGGCGCCCGCCTATAATCATTGTCCACCTCGCAACTGCCATTGTCTTAGCGCGCAAAGATGAAGCCTATCATCTGGAGGAGGAGGACGAAGACGGCATGATTCACTCTCTGCTGAGCAGTCTGCACAATATGACGGACGGACGAAGAAGACACGACACCAGTCGACACCGTTGTTGTGAATGATTCAGAGACAGAAGAAGACACGACTGTTGTCTCATCGGACTCGGAGACAGAGTCTGATTTCCGAAACTACGATCGTGGTAACGGGGCGATACACGATGGGGAGCGGGGAGGACACCATACCATACCAGGACGGGTCTTACGGCGGAAGCGGGAGGTGGCACACGCGGCACGGCAGAAGAAGGGTAGGGAGGGGGGAGGCCAGTCTTACGCAGGGACATGGTCCACCTAACGCTGCATACTTGTGTGTGCCATTTTGACTTCACTGTCAGCGAGTCAGTACAAGGAAACGCGTTGACTTGACGCGCTTAACTTTGTTACAGACAACTTAGATTATCACTTAACATAACACTACTGGTACCCTACCTGTACACTACCCAATTCTTGGAAGTCCTATCCGACGACGGCTTTGCTCAGTAAAATCATCAAATTATCTACGCCAACAAACGATAAGTAAATGGCAAACGAATCAGCGCACAAGAGAGCGACTTACAACTACGCACCCAGTAGCGGCGCGGACCACAATCAGGATTGGGTGCACCGCCGACAACCGATCTCGGAGTATATTGTATCTATCCTAGCGCCTGAGTCAAACAATGATACCTACTCCAAAGAAAGTATCACTACCGGTGTGGGACTTGCATTCTGTCGTCTTCAGGTCACCGAGAATGAAAGCTAGGTGGTGAATGAGCGGCGGCCGAATAACACTACTCTAGCGTGAATGTACCGCATTGCGCGAAGAAATCGCACAGTTGGTGGTGCGAGCGGTAATCCATTCCATGCGCGATAGGGTCAGAAACGTTTTTGAGAGACGGTGCGCTGGCGAATTGGGTCCACCGGCCGCAATGTACTAAACATTGGATGAGGTACAAGGTTTGAGTGGAGATGATGGGCGTACCAATTCCAATGAGACAGCCTTGAACGCATCTAGCGACGCAGTTCCAAGCTTGAGGTGTTGTCCGACGTTGGACTTGTCGACTACCAAGCACGGTAGGTAGAAGAGTTAAGGTAAGTCGTAAATGGCCGTGGATCGTTGCGTCGCTATTGCACGGCACTAGATGAAAGTTTTAGTTAGTACAAAGAAACGAATAAAAGGGTCGACGTCGACGTACCCAAGCATACCAGTCCCGCACTCATTCTATCCATGACCGGCGTTGTTCGTGAGAACGTAACATATCCAGCCCTAGAAAAGAAAAGAGAGATCACTAGAAAGGAGAGCAAACAAGCAAGGATCTGAGGAAAAGACTCTGCACTCATGGTAACGAAGCAAGAAGAAAAGATGGGCGCTTACCGCCTTTATTCGAGCCCATGGCGTGAGTATGAGCCTAATCTTACAATACTTACAAACAACAATAATTAATGCGAAAGCTCGATAGATTTACATGATAGTCAACGTATGTGTGGTTGATCAGAACAAACCCGATAACTTCATGCCTAGGTTTAACAATAGCTCCGCCATTCGAGACAACAGCAGACTGCGGCGAGTGCGCGCATTACAACAGTGTGAGGGCAAAGCGTTCAACGATGATGGATGCGAGCTGATCCATGTACTGAGTCTGGGGTCCGGGTGGGCCGACAAAGACATCACGTCTGTTCACCTCCTTCCGCCACTTGTCGTTACGGAAGGCATCAAGGCAGCGGCACATCAGGTCCAAGTACGCCAAGGTCTCAATAGAAAGGAACCTGGGAAGGAAGAAGTGAATCAAGTACCTAGAAATGAACTCACATAGAAAAGCTTACTGCTGTGTACACTGCGCCAATTCGTCCCACATCGAATCGCTTCATTCCCAGACACATAGCTCAGATAAGGGCATAGACTCAGAGATCCGGTGGTGGTCGGTACAAAGACCGACGACACGCCCCCTATCCCGCCTGCGCCACGGATGGACGCTGTATTGGTGAGATCCTGTGGTACTTCAGAAACGATCAACATACCCTCAACGTTGTGACCGGCGCACGTCCTGGGATTTGGCCCGTGAGACTGAGTGACGGTATGAGAGGTTCTGAGAGCGCCAACGGGACGGCCATGAATCATCACTCCGCTATGGCGCCAATGTTAAGTATGGTCCGCCACGAGAGATGGCGGCGTACAAGGAGCCGTAGTGGGTTATGGCGGCCGAACTAGGTGCTCAATGTGCAGGATGAATATCGTAGATAACGGGGAAGTCGTCGGATAGGCACTGAAAGGACCAACTTAGTATTACCAGAGATAGTCAATGGGAGGCGGCTTCCTTCGAGGGCTATGGCACGCAGTTGTTTCCGCCAGTTTGAGATCATGGCGCCAACGTCCCATAGCATCCGTTGAATCGTCGTCGCAGGCTAATGTCCCGCCATCCCGACCAAGGTCCCGTACTCGAACAAGATTGATGACCAGCGCAAGCTGCGCGTCGGCGATGACCATCCCAAAACGTTCAATGAGTCTTCTTAGCGTCCTAGAGGATTTGCCCATCGCTGTTGACGCGCTGGGCTCGTCTGGAAATGGTCAGCTAAACTCTAAAAAGACAGTCAAACTTTGACGACATACCCTGGTCGCTGTGCGGCGCCGTTCCCCCCAAGTTTGCATGACAATTTTCCCTCAGCATCACTCTCACCATAGTCGCCGCCATAGTGCCGTCTTCATTGGAACTCCCGCCGCTTTGACCCAGAGGCGATGCCGCCGTCGGCGGGCTCCAGCGGGCGCGATGAGCAGATTGGTGTCTGGGCGTGTACTGCGTCGTCCGTGGGAGGGTGGTGTTTGTTGCTGTGCAATGTAGCGAGCGAAGCAGCGTAGCGTTTGCGACATCCCGCGGTAGGATATCCAAAGGTCCCACATTTAGTCGTGATTCGGTGTTGCCAACGGCGGCGTCTGCCATGATAACTCCGAGTCCGGCGTGTCAATAAGCGTCCTTCTGCTGAATCTGGGTCGTCTGGACTGTCGTGGTAAGACGAGAAGTCATAATTGTGGGAAATGAATTGAACACACCTTGGGTTCGGCCGGCGGCGGTCAACGGAAGCGTGAAGTCTTGAAGCGGGTTCCAGTATTGAGAATCTGGCAGTCGAAGTACATCTCGGGCGTTGCGATCAGTTGGGCCCGAAGGCCTGTATTTGCTTTGCTGTCCCGAAGAAAAGCATTCGCGGAGCGTACTCGTGCGGTTTCGGGGTCCCATGGTGCAGTGATGGCAATGATTGACAGCTTCTGTCAATCAATAGTTGCGAGAAGAGAAGTTCCGACCTGGACCTGGTTCCGACATCCCGCTCATCGCCTTCCACAGCGGTCGGCCTCACAGCACACTTTTTAATTCTGGAAGAGCCACCAATGTTTGCACATAGAGCAATGTAATGATAGACCTCCGAAAGACTCCTGAATCTCAGAACCCCCAGAAACTCCAGTGCCCGCCATGCTGAAGATGAGTCCGGGACATTGAGCTGGCGAGGGCGGGGGTGAGGATTGATTCGCGCGAAAATCATATCTCATTATTTGTGACATGACCTCTGGAATTGATGACTCTAAGGACCAATCTGGAACCCTAGCTACATCATGACACTCGACTCACACGGTGGAGCACATGTACGAGATCACAGGTACAACGTAACTCCGTTTGCCAACCGACTGGCAGCGACTGTATCCGAAGTGACACAAAGTTGAGACGTACTATATTGGCGTGGGAGTGACTGCATGTTCAATACATGGTACCTTCTGATGAAACTTGACAAGGTATAGAGCGGCGAACACGGTGGGGTGTCGGAGGGCTTCAGAATCTTGGAAAGCCATTGAACTTGAGTCATCATAATCTCCTACGCCCTCGGCCCACCGAAATGATCCGAAAAAAGCCACAACGTTTCCTTCAGATTAGCTTCGTCTGAGTCATTGTAATGACCTCCTACACCCTTGTTTCACTGAACCGAACTCGGCAGAACGTTGTAGGGTAAGTGTACTGGTAGTGCATCATGGCTTCGACGGGTATTTCCCGTTGCGCGACGATTGAGTCCCCTTTGGGGGTTGTGGCATGTATCGCTTGGTCTACGCGTAATATCCTCAGTCTACGCTCTCTTCGGTTGTGAGATGTAGATTTCAAAATGGTACTTAAATACTCTTGGCCGCCTTCGTTCAAGTTTGAGTACCTTTGGAACCCTCCAGTCCCACTCACCAGTACCATCTCAACACTATGACCTCGATTGATCCCATTGTTGTCTGTTTCGTTACCCGCTATCGCCTGTCTGATCCTGATGGCCGCTTCTAGATCAATACTCGCGTTTTCTATGTAAATACAAGGTTGCAGGTGGTGTACGGTATAGTCACGGCCATCGGTGTCGTAGAGGTGCATATTACTGTACTCACAACGGGACTTCACCTCAATAATTCCTTTTCCTAGGGCGCAGGGATGTGTGTAATCATACATCCCGATGGAGCTGTCTCCCAACCAATAACCTTGCCGTGAGCTAACAACTATCAGAGTTACGCCCTGATTTAAACTCTAGTAGTATTTCTGCAGTCACAAGAGCGACGTAGTTGCCACTGTCATCTCTGACTGTTAAACACATTGCTGCGACTGTCATCCTTCGTATCATATGTGGGCATGGGCACGGGGCCTAACATCTGCGACGGAGTGTTTATCTTAGCGTGTTCAATCAACGCGCCTTAAAAGTCACAAATTCAAAATAGATGATCGTATTCAATCCGAGTTCCGTACTGTTTGCCAGAATCGCGTAGTAGGTACCCTCGCTGGACTCTATATGAATTGGCACAATGCAAGAATCTGTTGACAGAGTCAGGATGTGCTTCCTCCTTCACATAGCCGATCAATATTCATGCATGCACATAGTTGTCACGAAGCGCCAACGCGTAAGAAGCCTCATTCTTATCGTGCTTGTTTCTATGACTGAACGTCTTTCTGTATAGGTGGACTGTAACAAGCTGCACTGCCGCTACAGTGCGTCTCACCTGGACTGGAGGCACAACTGTGTACGCAGTTGCGTGCAAAAGTCAGTTCTTTTCTTTCGTTATTTGTTTTTCTGCTAAGCGCTCTTATTTCTCTAGTTTGAATGATGAGCAGACGATGATTATGAACTCAGTCCCCCGAGCATGCGACTCCTGTCGCTATCCACCTACGTGACGGCACGCTGCTGTAGCAGTGCGACTTGGACCGCACGTCACCGCACGCCCATTCACCAATCCACTATCACGCCCGCAGTTCACGCGCTATTGCTATCTACATCAAGCCCCGTGTCGCTATTATTTCGCTATTCCTCTGTACATCAATTTGCTCCTCTATCTTTCCTTACCGTTCTATCCGTCTCGTATTGCTTTTTTCGTATGTATCCCGCTTCAACACGGGAGATCTCACATATAGTTACTTCAAATGTGATATTGTACACTCCTACCCTCCACAATCTTACATCCATATCTCGATTGACAGAGGACCAAAATTCATTGCGACAGCTAAAGCAAATTGAACATAGTATACAACCGGTCAGAGCTACACGCCTACCCAGGTCGGGTGCCCGGTCTACTGATGTGCACCCAACCCAGGCCTGGCTGAAAACCGACGACTACGATGTCGGGTGCAGGTTCCGACCGGTGCACCAGCGAGTTGTAGTCGCAAGGTGGATGTACGTCAGATATACTTTTCGGTGCAGCGCAAGACACCCAACAGGGTGTCCCACATACTGCCGACGAAAATAGGTGCAGGGGATCGAGCAAAACAAGAACGGTTGCGGGTGGTAGAGGAGGTGGGGTTGTGTTCAGGCGTTTAAAGCGTACAGGTGTTTGACGTGTTCAGGTGTTGGCGGTGTTCGAATGTTGGGAGAGATGTTAAGGGTTTGGGAGTATTCGAGTACGACTTGAATAGTGGGTATGGGACGAGAATGAGCGCGCGGTGGTGCGAGCGTAGCGGGTCAAGTGTTCCTGCAACAACCATTGAGGACTCAGAGGAGTAGAACGCAACGGCGTCAAGCTGTCAAGTCTATAAACATACCTATTTGCGCGACGTCGTCTGCAGACAACGCCGCGCGCACCCCGGGTCTCACGACCTCCGCCCTTCAGTCCTGCTCAACATCGGGGTGAAGAATCTCCCGTCGAAGTCCGCCGGCTTCAAGGCCTTCATCGTCCTCTTGAATCGCCTGCCATACTTCTTCCCATGAACTGGATACGGGCCATAGCAGCGGCTTGCTGAGTTGCCTCAGCCCTATTGTGGGGCACCGGTCTGCGCCATGCATGGTCGGCCTTGTCTGGTGGTGAGAGGCTGAGAGCAAAGGGAGCGGTCCGAACAGGGTCCGAATAAAGTCCGAATCGGAGTTGCCTGCCGTTGATTCTGAACCATGCGCCAAAGTATCACGTGTGGTTAACCCTGCTCTCATCCACCCCGTCACGAGCGCGTCGCGATGTTTGTTTGGATGCTGTTCGTTTATCGTAACCCGGCGTCACTTCATATAGACGACTCCTTTGACCAGACACGAGCCGTACGCACGCACCATCCCCGGTGAGGACGCGGTGCTGACTGTCGACAGTCTCGGGCGGAGTTGGGTTTTCTCGTTGTGATCTCTTACCTGTTTGAGCTTGCCTCTATACATGTCCTCAAGGTGCGTCGTCCGCAGAGTTCTGCCTCTCGTCGGCTCAAATCTTCTAGACGCGCAATAGTCGCATCTTACGCATCCAAGCGTGTTGCCGAGGCCGTACAACTGAACTGCCACCTATGCCCTATGTTCCAAGACGCGATCGACCTCGAACAGAGGGCACGCATCGACCAACTCCCTGTACAAGACCTTCCGTGAGCTGACGACAGCCTCCCACCACCTACTCTTCTTGACGACACTGACGACACCCCCGAATTTGAGGGCCCCTCGCCCCCGTTGTATCCCACCATCCCCCATGATGACGCGGAGCGCGAGAAGAGTCAAGGGTCAAGGAGCCCGTCACCGTGGACGTCGACCTTACCAACCTGCACATCACAAAGGGGGTGCCTATAACCATGCATTAAGCGGCGGCGCGCTCTTCGAACGCCCTGAACAGGTGTGCTATCTATCTGACCCTCTCACCTTCACTGATCGACCATTACAGTGAACATAGCATTGATTCACTGCACTTAAGGTTGACCTCATGGCCGGGCGTTGGAATGCCGCGTTGTAAGATCATGTCTTCTGCTACGCATGTTGACTGATGCCTCCTCGGTTAAAATCCCCATCTATACCGGGAAAGGTGAGTACGGTAAACAACGGCGCGTGTCTGTTCCAATGGATGAGATGTCGGAAGGCGGTCCGGTGAATCTCCTGCGGCTGTGTCAGCAGGACAAACAGCTGGGAGGTATGGAAGTCCCCGGTCGCGATGCCAGGCACAGTATTGGCTCGACGGCTGTGCTTGGCAATCACTACTGATCGATGGCTGTGCTCGCAGCACTTGCCCTCCTACCACGACTTGCTCTATGCAAGTCGTGCGTCTCCCTCTTTCCTCACGACGCCGATTGTCTCTAGGCGATGCACATCCGACTGCACGGCGTCGCTGGGCTTGGTTGCTACGGCAACCGAGTCCAACATGACGCGTCAGCCCAGTCCATGCCGGGCTTGGTGCTGCAGGACGACCACGGCGCGGCGGCGGCACTGGACGACGACTACCACGTCACCGGACAAAACGGCGACAGCATCACGACTCCCCGACCCACAGGTGGATAGGTACTGGGGCGGGGTCCGCCAACATTGGTGGGTGCGCCGTCTGGAGGCGGGCACCCGCAAAAGGTGCGTATATTTTGTATTTTCCCATTGAATGCGCCAGCTCTGCACTGGCGCATCCGCTCTCATCGCTGATTTCTTTGTAGATCTGGATCTAGGCGCGGGGTAAGCCCTCAGACGAGGCACCCACCTATCTACGCAGCGCGCTCCGACCCAAGCCCGCCCCCGCAGCCGGACCCCATGCATACTCCACCCCTCCGTCGTGGTCATCCCGACTGCCCGCCCCCGAAAACTATGCATCAGATAAGGGTTCTTATCTGATGTACAGTTTTTAAAGGCAAGCCGTCCAACCACGACGACGAGGGCGACACCACTGTCAAGCGGGGCCCACCACGGTCTTCTTGGCCCTCGATGGCGACTCGGTGTGGGCCAGGGCGCGTCGGATCTTACTTTCCAGACTTCTCCACGGCGCGGTTCGTGTTGATCATCACGCGCCCGCCGACTCTCCATTCCCATCCTTCATCATGCCCAGTTGCATCAACATCTCCATGGCGTCCGCCCCCATTTCTCTGACGACGACACCGCCTACTTCTCGGCCTGACGTTGTTTATCGCGGCGGCGGCGGCGCTGTTATCTACCCGCTTCTATTGCTCCCGGCGCGCCGATACTACACGTCACTCCGACTCACGCCCACGGCGGTGGAGTCAATATTACATTAAGCGGACTTTCACAGTCATGGAGGGTATGTTACAACACCCTTTGGGGTGGGTGTGTTCCCACCAACTGGCGTCATTTAGGTACGTTCAATTTTTCTTTCCGTAAGCAAGAGTCACGCCGCCGAGGAAGCAGAAGAAGAAGGAGGGGTGGCGGATGGGCTAGACGTCGTTCATGTCGCCCTCCCCCGCAGTCGTACCGCCGTCACTAACGGCTTGGTTTATTTACGCGTGTCACCTAGGACGTTATGTCACCCACTCCCTCTCCATTGCTCTTCCTCATCCATTATTAGTGTATCATGTGCGTTTGTGGTTCATTTATATATCTTGTTTTCTTCTGGTTCTTTTGTCGTGTCGGACGGCGTCCAGAAACTTGCGGATGCAACTAAGCTCATACTTCATTCCTCTGACACGCACCGGCGACTTCTGTTTACTGTGCGACAGCAGATTTCCCAAGTTTCTTCGAGGCTCTTACCATCACCTCCGACCTTTGACTTTGGCCGTCGTCGGTCTAGTCGTGGATATACAGCCAATCGCTCATTCCGATATCAAGACTGCCAGAAGTTGTGTGTATGTATACAATGCATAACACTGGCCCCAAAGTTCAAAAATGTCGTAAGACAATGGACGGCCTTCAACGCGATCAGGTCACTCTTGTGACTACACCAGCACTACTAGACATTTCATCTACGGCAACAGGAAAGGTAACGGCGGTTCACTCACGGCAAAGTCACTACACCACCACCATCTTGGCGCACACTGTAGCAAACGCCGCCTCCCTGAGGAGACTGTTGGAGAAATGTTGCAGTGTGAGCAGAGTAGAACTCACTAAACGGCCAATTGAAGTGACAGTGCCATAAACCACTTCGACTTTTGCGGTGAAATAGAACACGTGATCTCCAACCTAGGGAGTCAAATATCAGGGTATGACAGACAGTACAGAGAGCGGTGGGCGGTGGAACAGACACTGATTGCCCGGTTCATGGCCAGTATATGACGTTATGATGGTGTAAGGTGAGTATGCAAAGGGCCTGGAGAGCTGTAGGTTGAGGTTTGAACAGCAGGAACAGGGAGCCTTTTAAGAGCACCGGTAACTCTGTTAATCGAAAACAGCGTCGCAGGTCGGTGATATGACATCGAGAGCAGTCGAACATGGGTTACGGCTCGATGTAGTAAGAAAGCAAGCTATGAAATAATTGCCCCGTAGGAAAGATATAGTGATCTCCAAAAGGCGTATTTCTCGGAGTAAGTCGTCCCCCATACTTTGGTCTGGGAGCGGCAGCCGGAAATACCAGCCGTGGTGCACTGGAATCCACGTAATCAGATGAAGATATGATGCGTTACACAAGCATAGAGCCGTCGGATGAATGCGAAGTTCGCAATCCATAGAAAGGTAAGCCTGTAGTCATTCATTCGAGATTGGCGTATCATTGCTTAACTGAGTGATGGCATACTTTGGGGTCCCTCCGTGTTCAGCGTCCATCCGAGGATTCATTGAGCACGTTTTCGAAGGAATGAGGTTGTGTACGGCACTATTCTGAAAGTAAAAGCGGTGAGGTCGCCATTTGCCGTTCCGTGAATTGAGTTACTACGGCAAACTTCGTGGACGTAGTAAACTGGTCTTTCGGGTGCCTGACACAAGACGTAGGCTTATGCCGGCGCCTTCGTATCTTCTTCGGCTCGACCAAAACCCGCCTCGAACGCGCCGCCTCGTTTCCATATATATTCACTAGTGTGCACTGTGTGTACGGCGTGTGTTTACTCTGCTAGTCATGTAACAAAACTGATGTCGAGACTCTTGCCGTTCCGGAATAAGGTAGCAACGTCTAGTTCTACCCTAAAGGCCACGCAAGGTACTTAGGACTCAAGCGGCCCTCACCGACTCTAGGCATCAGATGCTCCCTCTCCCGCTGAAAAACTCGCCCTTCTCGACAACCCGGAGATCTTGATGTTACATTTCAGTATGCGGGGATGAGAAAGGCTCGGGCTGCGCTTGAACATGAATGACAATCCAACGAGGCGCTTACCGTTCATTTCGTCATCTGTCCATCTACATAGACTGCAACATTTGTCGTGGATCCTGTTCAATTCTTTGCATGGATGTCCCAATCTCCCGCGTCTTGACCTACCTTCCTTCCTACTTACCGCCGCATTGCTCTGAACTACACCGCACCTCCTAAATTCACGATCTCTTTTCCTCACTTCATATCACGGACATGTTTTCTAATGTATATGATGGCAAAGTTACGGCGGGAGATGATTTGGACTACTTTACAACATTACAATATTGCTACACTCGTGCGTCGACGTAGTGATGCTGCAGCATAAATCATCGTACACGTTGTCGCAACGAGCTAAAACGATACGACGTCTGTACGCCGGTCGTTATTTCCCTTGCTCATTGATTCGTTATTTCCCTTGCTCATTGATTCGTGAATTCAACTACTGAAGTGTTTCGACCGGATCTTTCTGTCGCAGGTCACAGGTACCATTGAAGATAAGATGTACGGACATGGTCACACGTCCCAGCCACCAGCGAAGAACTTACAAAACTAGTCACATTTGCTGTTTTTTTTGCACTGTGAGCATGCTACAGCATGTACATTTTTCTGGCAGTGATTCTCAAAGCATGTCGCATTTACAGATACACTAGGTATTTGATGTACAACGTATACATCTAATCATTATATACAAGTCCGAAGTACCAAAGATGAGGAAAAACATGGAAATAAGAATCAAGGGAGCACTGGAAAGTGTGCGAGGCCGCGCTGCCATCGCGTCGCACAATCTTCCATCCAGCGGTCGCGCTCCTCCTCTGTGGCATTGTGCCAGAACTTTTCTTGAGTCTGGAATCCATTTGCAGCCCAACGAAACAACCCTCCGGCCGTGTATTGTGTCCAAGAGTAACGTCGCTCACCGGGCTGGATGGGGCAATTGGAGTGGACCAGGAGCGCGGATGGGATGAAGATGGTACACCCCGGCGGAAAGTCAATCACAAGCTTCAAATCCCAAAGGACAAGCTGGCCGCCCAGCTTGTAGTTGAACGGCCCCGCGCAGGTGATACCACACCAACCATCGGGCTCGTTCGCACTGTCAGCATGCGGTTTTACCCTGCCTCAGATACTACAGAGTAAAAAAAATAAAAATACAGACAAAGTTTGAGAGAGAAAGTTGTAGATATAGGGTATATATACTACTCCTCAAAATATCAGACAATATAATTATATTTTGACAGAGATACGAAGGATTCTTTATGTGGCGCACGATCATCTTGCGATCACAAACCTCGGGCTCCTACTGCTTGAAACACGTCGCGCAGGCCATTTTATCCTTGAACCATCCCTGGGAACTGACGCTTGACAATATTCGGTGTTATCTTGGTGAAGCCCCGTCAGCTCTCGTTCGCATTCGTCAGCTCCCGTTCGCATTCGTCAGCTCTCGTTCGCCTTCATCAGCTCTCATTCGCGTTTGTCAGCTCTCGTCCGCGTTCGTTAGCAGTTGTCCGTTCTCGTTGGCTCTCGTTTGTCCTGGTTCAAACTTAGGGTTCAAACTTGTTTGTTCGCATCCACGCCAGCCATTCTTGCAGTCACCTCAATTGAGGAGCGCTGCAGTCATAGGACATAGCAGACTCAGGACCAGAAGCGCAGGTGGAGGGAGTTGCCCGCCCTTGTTGGCCATCGTTGGGTCTCGTTCGTGTTCGTTAACTCCCGTTCGCGTCCGTTGGCTCTCGTTCGCCTTTGTTAGCTCTCGTTCGTCCTGGTTCCCACTTGTTTGTTTGCGTTCACGCCGGCCGTCCTTGGAGTCACCTCAATTGAGAAGGGCTGCATTCATGACGCATGGCAGATTGAGGACGGAAGCGGGGGAGTGAAGGTGGAAGGAGAGGAATACCTGTTCATGTTTGCTCACCCCAGTTGGACCTCGCTCGCTCTCGTTGGGTTTCGCTCGCCCTCGTTGGGTTTTGTTCGACGCCATTCACGTTTGTTAGCCCTGGTTCTTGTTTGCACGCCCTCGTTCGCCATTGTAAGGTCTCGTTTGCAGTCGTCAGGTCTAGTTTGCTGTTGTCGTATCTCGTTCGCATCCATTTGAGCTCGTTTGCCCTTGTTGACGTTTGTCTAAACTTGGTCGCGGCCATGCTCTCTCCGGCTTAACCAGCCTCCAGCATCCTGTTCCATTATGCAAGCGAGCAGTCCCACGTCAATTGACAAGGGTTGCCTCGCTTTGCATAAGTGGACTTGGACTAAGGACCTCCATGAGTATTGAGAGTCAAGAGTATACTCGCATACTTGACTCGTCATAATACTCATGGGTATGACTCGTTCTGATCCGCGGATCAAGAAGAGTCAAGTCAAAGATGGGTCGCGAGTATGAGTTTTGGAGACATGAATTTTCATAATAGGTGTATCATCATATATTCCTTGATTGAATGAATGTTTTATGAATCCTCTATGTATATTTGATCAATAACTTCTATATAATAGTCATTCATTATATAAATGGAATGATATACACTTGAAAAGCAAGAGTATCCGTGAGTATTGACTCGTTAAACCCGTACTCGTCTTGATCCGTACCCGTATGAGTCAAGTCAAAGAAGAGTCATGAGTATTGGTTTTGAAGCATGAGTACTCGTGTCACGGGTCAAGAGTATACTCGAGTATTGACTCGTGGAGGTCCTTAACTTGGACTTGGGGCTGGTGGCAGCGGCGGCGGAGAGTCGGCAAGAGGGGCTTCGGAATGTGTTGTCAGACATGCAAGGAGTTGTCCTAACAGCCTGTAGTATGAGCACCCTTGAAAAATGAAACAACAGTCAGAAAGCACGCACCAGATGTGGCAGTGCATATTGCCGCTATATGCGTCTTACTAGCCAACAATGTTGCGTTGCTGGGGTCAGTATTCCGTCGAGGTGTCCGTGTTCGTTCTCGTTCGCAGTCGTTTGTTCTTGTACGCGGTCGTTTGTTCTCGTTGGCGATTGTTCGGTGCCGTCAGTCACCAGTAGGAAATGCGAGTTCCGAGTCGAGAGGGCGGAAGAGAGGGCGCGGGTCCTTTCCGGCATTGGTGACGGCGCAGGACATTGTTGTTGTTGTGGTGGAGGTTGGTGGAGTTGAGACCGTGATGCAAATGGGAGGAGGATGACGGCGACAAGGAGAACGGAAACACCGAGATGAGCGTCAGGATGCGCAACCGGTTGTCCTGAAAGTCAGCGACGTGCGGTGCTTAATTTTAGCACTGTTGAATAATATAAAAAGATTAAGGACCACGCACCAAATGTCATGGTGCGCTGTGCCCACGACGGCGTCTCTCAAATCAACCAGAACCCTCCCTCAGCCTCCTACACCAGGCCAAGTTGTAATTTCAGGGGAAAAGTAGTGGTTATAACCACAGAGTCCATTGCCAAGTACGTGGTTATAATCACTGAAGCGGGCTAACCCTAGCCCTGCAGTCAGACCCTAGCTTGGGGGTGCTCATTCGAGTATCCCATTCTGATTATATTTCTGGTCAGGGACCTCAGGTGGTCCCAGAATGGCGGGCGCGCAGCGCCGCAAAAAAAATCCGGAGGGCACAGAATGGCGGGTAGATTTGGGGCGGGATGGCGGCACTCTGGTGGCACTTTGGATGCTGGTGGCTCCATTACTGCATGGTTATAACTTTCTTGAAAATCAGAGAGCTCCAGTGCTTGAACTGAGCTGGATGCAGCCAGATGTAGCTGGTACATCTGGCTCATTTGGTCTCATCCGCCACTGAATTTTACCCTCAATGATTCCATGGCCATCCATAGCTTAATTGTATTGATATCAAGCTTATACCTCAGTGATATTCAGTCCAAAGTGAGCCACAGCACACAATGGGCTCGACAGCGCATAGCACGGCGGCATACGTTGGGGGAATCAGTTACCGGTTATACCGGTTAATCCGGTTAATCCGCTTTCGATCAGTATTGCTTCCAATGGGCCTGTTTAGCGGGATGGCGCCCATGCATACATGGAGCATTGATAAACTTCAGATTGCCTCGGAAATTTAAGACAATAGGATGCTTACTGTCATCCAAGCAGAATTGAGAGTTGAATGTGTAGAGAACATAGCAAAACAAAAAGGTCTAATGAATTCCCACGGACTCGGGACAGGCAGCACACGGGCGGGCCACCAGTAGGAAGACCGAAAACCATCGGAAATCATTGCCTAGTATGACTGCTCTTGGATCCATAACACACCGGGAGCTCTCCCATGCTCTATTGGTCCAGATTGAAATGGTCCAATAGAAGTCCAGTGAAAGACTGAGATTTGGATTGGCCAGGTTAGCGCGAGGGCGGGTTGTAGCACCCCGGAGAAATCAATAGGACATACATTGATTGTATATCTCTGGACACACCCACAAGTCCGAGTGCTCAGACCCATGCAATGAAAAGTCCGAAGAAAAGTCCAATTGAAGTCCTATAAAGGTCCAGTAGAGATCCTTCCGGACGTTGGTCCGACCAATATCTGTTGAACACCCCGACGCTTTCTGTTCGGGGAGGCGGGCAGCGGAAGTCTTAAAATAATGGTCATAAAATCTATTTTATTATAGTTGACCATCGTATCGAGCCGATTGCTGATATAGGCTGTATGACAATAAAGGTCCAATAAAAGTCTAATGAACTCATGCCTACATGCAGATACCTTAGTTTCATTCTCGATCTCAAGTTTCAACCTCTCACCTCACCTCGGCCTCACTCTCAAATGCTGTCTTTTGGAATTTTGACTGGATATTGGGTCTTAGGTATGTGGCCTCACAATCCGCATTATTCTATTCTACTGAGATCCAAAACAGAGCCCGTAATGACGCCTAGGAGGACGCAAAGCATTGACCAAACCCAAGCTGTGTATTGCCTCGTACGCATTGGCGCACGGCCATCCATCACCCAATCTGTGTCCATCAGACCACCACCAAGTGCCTTTCAACCATTATCCGAGCCCCGCCGCGGCGCCGCCCCATCGTCGACAATGATGGCCCACTTTGAAGCAATCCCGCCTTTGAATGCGTGACGTAGGCCGACGTTCTCCTTTGCCTTCCACAACGGATATGGAGGGCCTGAGGGTGGTTTGTGCGCCGCGGATGCGACTGCCCGGGTGCGGAGGATGGGACAAAGCTAGCAGACGGCCTGTGGGGGTCTGCCAAGTGGTATGTTTATTCCGCCGTTGTACTCTCCCGTCTGGATGCAGATGACAGCTTTTGTACGACTGCAGAGACTCTCTGGATCCAAACCATCCAATCACATTATCATTTCATTTACCATCCCTCAGGTCGGTGCCGCATCGCGTCTGAGAGGTCGCGCTGCAGCTCGATGGGAGGGCGCCATCATGCTGGGCCAGATGCGGGCCGCACAATTGTGCAGCCCGCGTCACCCCGCTTGAGCACGGCCTGAATCCACCACTCACCTTTCACATCAACGTGGCAGTATCTACGCAACGGCCACCAAACCTCACCCTCGCTGTCTCCCGTCGTCAACAAGCGATTTTCCGCTGGCGGACGGACATCGGACCGGTTGTCGAGGGCACGATCGGCTTGCAACTCTCTCTCCCACCACGACGGCAGCGCGACGACGCGCTGCCATCCAGCTCCCAGCTTCCTCTCGGGCTCTCTCCCAACCTGCCGCCATCGCAAATCGGCCAATTTGGAGCGCTGCGCTCTCTCCATGCCCTGCAACGGGCGTGGATGATGTTGAACCTTGCCCGCCCATAAGCCGGCATTCGACGCCGCACCTCAAGCGTGTCATCCCTCTGGACCAGGTGTCGGAAGTCTCGGGCATTGTTGACGACGGAGACGGAGGGCGTGATGGTGATCTGAGCGCCCGGATGTGACTGCCTGGGTGAGGGGGTTGGTACGGTGTTTGCAGACCGACTGCAGGGTCTGCCAAGCAGGTGTGTATTCTCTACTCAAATTACTCCTTGCCTGGGCAACACGGCGACACGTTTTGTTGGACGACGACGACATCATCCGTGTCACGACAACCCACGAGATGGACGGACGGCGAACCGACCGCAAATCAATACTAGAATCATGCATCCACCCCAACCCAACATGACGCGACGGCCATGGCAACATTGACTGACCAACCATTTCCCCGGGGATTGCTGAATCCCAGTGGTTATTATCAGAGGGCCCGTTTCCACATTTTGTGTATCTAACCACAGATTTTCGGTCCTCCTAACACCATATCTTAGTGCTTATAGCCTGTCGTTGACCCTCTCCCTCATTTGGGAGACTCACAAGGCTCTCGCAGGTTCCCGGTCTCGCACTCGGACTGAATATGACCCTAACTCTAGGGTTCTGATCCAAAAATAGTTTAATTACAGTAAAAGTCCAGATGTTCGATCGTAAATGTCCATAAGTAGTACAAGTCCGCATGAAATACCGCTAATCGTCCAGTGTTGGATCGTCCGCGTTGGCGGCGCGAGCGCGCGCCGCTGCTAAACCGTCCTCCTCCTGCAAACTATCCTCTTCCCCGGACTCCTCCTCCTCCTCGGCCGCATCAACCATCTCGATACGGTCAGGCACCTTGCGATGGCGTATCTTGTAAGGTCTCGACCAGATCTCCCGAAAGTGGTCGGCGAGTTGACGACGGATGGCGGCTTGCCGATGTGCATATGCTCTGACCCCGGCCTCACTCGCCACTGAGAGCCCATCCCACCCACTAGCCTTCGCGATCCACTCCAAGGCCTCGATTTCCAGCGTCACCAGTGTTCGGCGCTTCTCTTCCTCGACGAGTCTAACCTTTTCGCTCCAACTTCTCACCCGAGCCCGGCTCTTCAACCATTCGACCCTCACCGAATCGTTCAGCTCGTCTTTGTTGACTGAGTTGAGGGAGTTTTCCATGCGCCAGATCCACGAGATGTTGTAGCTCCCGCTGCCGAATTGGACGTCGTTCTTCTTCATGCTCGTCTTGCGCTTCTTTTCCGCAGGCTGGTCGACTTCGAATGTGAAGCTGTCGAGGGCGCGAACATCCTCGTCCGCCAAGACCCGCAAGATGGCCATCCAGGGACCGTCTCCTCGTAGTTGATGGAGTGCCGCGCGAGCTGCTCTGTATTTCATCACAGCGATGTCGGATTTGGCCTCAAGCCGGTTGATAATTGCCATCGTTCGACCTGTGCGCCGTTGACCGCGGACGTGTCGGCGGCGGAAAGCACGAACACTCCGGCGAGTGCGCTGCATACAACGAACACTCTCGAGAGCATCGTGACACTGTGCCTCGCGGAGGACGTCCTCTTTGGCGGCGACTCCGCCAATACATCCCACTGCGCGAAGATTGGGTGGCAGGGCGGATGGAAGGAGGAGGAGTTCCGTCTCGACATCTCCTTCGCGAGTGCCAGCGAGATCCTTCAACTTGGCGGCGACCCCAGGCATGTACACGCCCTGCAGTGCTCGGAACTGGCGGATCTGGTTCTGGAGCAGGGTCCGCTTCTCCTGTATCTCCTTGATCGTGCTCGGGCTGTCCTTTTCGTCACTGCCGAGCATGTGGATAACGCGCCGCCTGCAGAATTAGGGTTATTTTGATCTGTAGTCGAAAGATGGAAATGACTCACTGCATGTCCTCAATCAACAAGCCAAGGCCAATACAAACTGAGGGAGACGTGTCGTGCAGCGGTACCTCGGTGAGCGCGAGTTTGCGCTCTTCTTCGGCGAGCGCATGTTTGACTTTATTTTCACTTGCATCTTTAAGAATGTAATTGTTAGAAAAGAGACGGCCCAGACTTGGATTGGAACCTACGGAGAGCCGGCAGGAAGTACGGGTTGGGTAGGCTATGATCGCGTTCCCAATGTTCGACCTGCTGCGTCCAATTCGCCTCGCATCCGTCCGGGATAGCCGATGTGAACTCTTCGTGAGCGGAAACATGCTGTGCCATGCCGATAGAACCCAGGTACTCCTTCCGGTGCAAAGATTTCCCTGGAAGGAACATTAGAACCGAAAAGAAAATGAACGCATGTGAATTACCAAGATCCACAAGCTTCTCCCAATTGTGGCTCGAGATCTGTCGGTCTAGGGCGTCATGTCGGCTACCCGGCAACATCTCCTTTGTCGAGGGCGCAGCGTTGTTGAGCTTGGGCCAGGTTCGCTCGATCCCCTCGCCACAAGTGCGTCCGACTCCGACCTGGACGTTCATACTGAACAATACCTGACAGACGATCTTGTGACCTTCGCAGTGACACTTCGGTATCCCCCAGGCAATGGCGACGTCGTCCGGTAAATGGAGGCACTCAGGCATGTGGCCCATCCGTTCCAAGAAGTGGATAGACCACTGGCAGGCGATGTCGTACGAAAAGAAGATTTGTCGTAATTCTGTCGCTCGCAGGGCGGACAGAGCAATATAGTCCATATTACAGTACCTGAAAAGACCGTTAGCCAACAGAACGATCTGATGTCATGAGGAGAATATACCTCTCCCCGCGTTGGAGATCGCCGATTCCATTCGGCAGTACCATCTCATGTCGGGCACAGATGGCCATGCCGACGCCCGTGGAGCGTAACCCCGTCGCATTCTTGGACTCAGCATGTGCCAACGTCTTGAAGCCAGCACAAGAACTGATCTAATTGAGCGAGTCAATACCAGTGGAGATTTGAGAGACTAGAGTACTAACGTCTTTCTGCTTCGGATACTTGGCAATATGAGCCAGGTATGGGGCAAGCTCAACAAAGTAAGCCCACCCGGTATGCAGACCGGGGTCCAAATTGCTGGGGCGCCGTAAATTTTTCAGACGGAAGTTCGCGTCGAGAGCTATGATCAACCTGTATATATATCTAGCGGAGAGGATCAATCAACGCCTCAAATCAAGAAAAGGGTTACCTTACTGTTCGGCGGGAGATAACGACTCCCAGCCCGGTGGTAAATTTACACCAGGGCGAGGACAAGCAGGGCAGCGGAGAGCAAGCTCTCCGGACTTGGTGGTTGCGCGGCCATCAACAACATTGCCACGACTTGCGCGTTTCAGCATCTTGATATGGCCGAATTGGCGGACCATGCGGAAAAGGGCTTTATAACGCGACTAAATGGAATTGAGTGCGAGTAAACCAAAAGTAGCAACGGGGAACAAACCTTGGGAAGATTCACGCGCGTATTGTCAGTCATTTTCTCGAGGGCCTGATAAAATTCGAATACGCTGAGCTTTCCCGACGCGGAAAGCATCTCGTAGTGCTCCAAGCCCCGAAGTGTCGCTCCAGTCTTCGGATGAACCGTTGTGGCGGGCCAGACCTCGGAACGAAGCATTTGTATTCGAGCAGGGGATCGTTGAGTACAGCCGCAGAAGTCGGCGTTGACTTTATGGATGCCATTATCGTGGAGGAGCGTGAAATCGCGTGGTGCTGGTTGGGGATTGACGCAAAAGTTGATGTCGTCGTGTCCAAAGAGAACACGAACTCCGAGCGTGCGCAGGGCGATGGGTTCGAATGATACGCCGTTCCATTTCTAGGATGTCCATCCATCGTTTGTTAGACGAAGACATACAACCAGCAAGACTACGCGTACACACCTGAATGCGATGCAAAGGGTTCCGCTGATGGTTTAACCATATGCAGCTGGAACACTCCGTGAACGGGCCCCAACAGTCCTTGCAGCGGTACGCAGCCTCTCCGGGGACAATCTCCCTCAAACCGTCTCCACAAGAGTTGCAAGGAATCGGGGCAGGTGAGGCGGCGACCACGCGACTTCCAAGACCCTCGAGCCGGACCATCTCCTCTAGATTCTCCTGCGGTCGACTCTCTGCCACCCAGTGCAGCATATTCTGGTCCTAGAGATAAATTAGCGAGAGCGTTTTTTTTTTAAGGGAAGGCAATACAGAGTTGAAATAACGACGCGGTGGCGGCTTGACTCCGAGCTCCTCGGGTGCATGGAAGCGATTCGTCCAGACCAGAGGCAGACCCGATGGCCCATCCTCTCGCGCACAAGATGTGGTAACCGAGGAAATGTTGCGTTTGCCGTCTCGGGAGAGGTTGACGGTACGAGCTTGGACCACATTGAGGTCGTCGTAGTCGTCATCGTCGTCTGCGCGCACTGCTTTGAGAGGGCGTTTCTTCGTGCCAGATTTTTTCATCGGAGGGAGAGAGGCGAAAAAGGTGCAACGTGGATACCGATCAACCAACTCGCTCGGACTTGGCTCGGACCGAACTCGGGCAAATATCATAAGATAAATTTCAGATGTATCAAATAAACTAATAATCGGGATCGCCATGCAAGAAACAATCTAGAAGCAGAAGAAAGGCGCGATGGTCATACGCTTCGGGTTCGAGGGATAGACTGTGAGCTATCAAGAGGGAAATATGAGTCGTGTCGTCTATGCCTGGTCCTCAAATGAGTGCGTTGCCCTGTGAAGTGAATAGAACTGAACGTACCCGCTGCCAAAATTCGAACGGCAAGCGCATCTACGCATCCCATCTGATGGAAAGCCGGTACCCACTCCAAGCGCCCGCATCTGTCGAGGAAGTCGGTTGTTTCCGCGTCGAGAGAGACGTCGCCCTCTGGAAGAAGAGCTCGTCAGTCAAATCCGCACAGCGTAGATTCAATCACAAACCCTCTTTCTTGATCTTGGACGCCTTGTTTCGACGCGATCTTCGCCCATCTTCTATGAGAGGCGATCAGGTCAGTATCAACTTATGGGCACGACGTTGTAGCTTACCTGCCCGAAAAACTTCCACCTCAACTAAGCTAAGTGACGATGGCGCTCGACGTACCCGCAAATCGCATCCCGGGCTTTGTGGACCTCTTCGAGGGTCGGCATCGGTTTTCTCTCGACGGGATCGAAGCCCAACGGTATGCACAGACATTTGTCGGGATGGTCGGGGCTGCCTTCTTCACAGGGTTCGCCGTAGATGTGAGCGGACGCGCGATCCAGGGTGAGCCATCTTTCACGGATTTTGTCGCTACCCGGATATTTGGTGGTTGAAGTCATGCTGGTCTAGAGCCAAGGGCCAGCGGCTTAGTCAGGTTCATTTTAGGACGTTAACCCTATATGGCTAGCAAATTTGCAGGCACCAGCTCGGCAATTTAAACATATTGTCTCCGAAAGTATTTTCAAATTCAACGGAACGGAATACAAGCACGGCGCATCGGAACTATTTCTGCTCGGAACTGATCTGCTCGGTATGACAGAGACATTTACATGGCCCACCGCTCCCAACACACGTCACATCGTACGAGCAGACGATGTCGACACATCCTGGGTCCGGGATGATGGTCATGGGGAGGAGAACACTGTCGACGTTGGCGGCCCTGACGTCTATGTAAGTTATATCCATGCCAGCCAACATATCGACTCACCTTTCTCCCCGTATGAGGCAAGCCGGAAAACGCTTCTTGGCACGAAGTTTGCCATCGACGGCAAACGAACAATTGTCTCCCGTCCGAATATCAGCATTAGCACTGCGAAAGTGAGTCAGTCCATGACAGCAGAGTCAACGACGCTTGCTTACTTGCTTGTATCCTTGGTCTCAGAGTTGCTACCCATAACGATGGCGGTGGGTGTGAAAGGTGTCTCTATTTGTCAATACCATTCACGCTAGCTACACCAACACTAATACCCTTAATCTCCGCAATCACCATCATCGACCAACCCAAAAAGCGAATCAGTAAGTCTCTTTCGCAACCCGTCTCCGACTCGGAAACTTACTGGTTATATCCGAAGCAATGGCATATGTTTTCACTCGCGATCAGGCCGCCTGCCTCATGGGACACATGCAGACATTTCACGTCACCATCAACTACTCCAACCGCGACGAATACTTCGCTGCATGGTTTGCTAGAGAGTTCCAACACCTCTTCCCTGACACGGTCGTGCTCGGCCCCATTGCACTTCAGGTACGTGCCATCACCAAAGGCCATGGCTCTACTTAATCTGTCAAACAAGGCGGCCCTCGCGTACATGCATGTGAAATACAATCCGGACTCAGAGGAGCGACAGCTCAAATACAACGACGACCTAGGGCTGATGATTTTTTGTATGTCGCAACTGTCGTTGATCGACCCCGCCGAGGAAGAGAACCCGTGGGATGCAGAGCGGCGTCAGACCGACAGGAAGGTGACGTGGGGAGTCCAGCTGCCAGGTTGGCCTTACATACCCCGCAGGGAGCGGGCCTGGTCGCATCTCGAGCATGATTGGATTTAAAGTTTGTACTCTTAAAGTATGTACAATGAAACATGTCGACGATGGCACTATCAAGATATGTATAACAAAGTGATTACTTGCTTGAGGAGATGGAAGGTAAATATGTCAAGGTAAATAAGGCTACAGTAAGATCAGACAGTAGATAAATAAAAGTAGCAACGAAAAGGCAATAACGAACAAGAAGAAATCAAAACTCCGGTCCCCAGATAGGACCGGGAGAGCGCAGGCGATAATGTTCGGCCCTAATGGCTTTCGACGTATCCCTAAGGCTGGGCTGACCTGCCCTCGCGGCGTCGATCTTCGCGCGCGCAGCATCGAAAGCTCGGATGGCAGCGAGCTCGTCTTGGTCCGCGTCCATATCCATATCGACGGCCGTGGTGGCCTCGATCTTCGCGCGCGCAGCATCGAAAGCTCGGATGGCAGCGAGCTCGTCTTGGTCCGCGTCCATATCCATATCGACGGCCGTGGTGGCCTCGCTCTCGTAAGCAAGGTCGAGATCGGTCAAATCACCGGAGCTATCGACGCGAGGGGATGTCGGAGGGCTGTTCTTGGGTGTGGATGGGGCGGTGGTGACAGGCGTCCTTGCTCGTCTCAAAGGTCGAGGGCGTGGACGTGGAACTGGCACAGGGTACCTCGGCAGGGCCCTCAGGTCGACCTGGACCCACAATCCCTCGGGGGTCTTCCTGAGGGAGAGCATACGCGAAGCCCAAGTCATCCCTAGACGAAGGCGCTATGGAACAGTGAGCACGCGTTGATGTGAGGTCAAGAAAAGACTTACACGTTTTCGCACTGTTTGACGGGACCTATATTCGTCCTCGGTCTCATCGATGTCGCGGGCGAGACGAAATTCAATCTCGTACGCGAGCTCGAAACGCGCCTTGAACGCGTTGACCTGACGGCCGACGAGGATACGCGAGTTGAGTTGACGCGTCCAATCGAGGAAAAAGATTTTTTCGTCGCTAGAAAAACACTACCCAGGCGTCAGCAGGAGACACGACGCGACGACGAGCAAACATTACCTTGGGAAGAGTCGGCGGCGCGAATATGGCTTGACGAGACATGAGAGACGACGTGATTTTTTGTGTTGGGAGGGAGGGAGTCAAAGGTAGGACAGAGAGTGGTGGGGAAGGAAGAAATGCGCGTTTTCGGCTTTTTGTTCGCGGATGCTCGCCGTTGGCCGACTCCGCTACACTCAGCCCAACTCAGCTGTCAGGCAGAGACCGGCAGGGAGCGTCGCGACGTGCTTGAGAAGAGCTCGAGAGGTCCCAATTAGGACGTAAGTCGGTTGCACTCGATATCCATCCAACTTTACGTAGTCTTGAGGCGCTCAATGTGAGGAGGCAAGGCGGGGACGCGCACACGACAATACAACTGATGATACATTAGCATATATCACATACAATACAACAGATAAGCTCGATGAAAGCAAGGAAACACAATGATACCGTTAAGTCTGCTGGAAAAGGAGCTTGCGAGCACGTCTCGCGACCTTCAGTTTCTTCTTCTCCGCCTGAATGTAAAGATCCTCGATGTAGTCGTGCACAGTGACAAACCGTTGGTGTATGGCCTGACCGTCCTTCCAGTACGAGGAGCCGACTCCAGCTTCGTCCTGCAGCTGTCCCACAACGTCACCGGTGTACTCCCGTTTGGACCGATACTGGGCCTCCAGCTCGCCAAGGAACTTCAAGCCGGGGAGATAGTCTTGCGCTTCGTATTGGTCGGCAAGCCCGGAGGCGTACGTGACGAGGGAGTTGGAAGTCTCTGCTCGCATTTCGGCATCAATTAGACGGACACGGCGGAGGAGGCGCTTGCACAGGGCCTCGTCAAAGAACCTGTAATGCAATCGTCTCAGTACCTGTGGGATGGCTATGCAAAGACAACGCACTGGGGCTGGGCAGGCTGATTCGATTGTTGACGGCGCTTAGTTCCTGCCTGCGCAGCTTTGTCGTCGTAGCGTTGCCTCATGGCAGCAAGCTGGGTCTCGCGGTTCCTGGAGGGCGCAAATGAGATAGCGTAGCAGTACATGTGTCGAGAGGGACGCACTTTGCATGCCAGCGGAGTCGCTTGGCTCTGTCAGCCTCCTTCTTGAGTTCGGGTGTATCGTACAGTTTTCTGCGCCCCATCGTCGTTGTCGCGGCTAGAGGGAAAAAAATCGCCGTGAGAATAAAGCTCAGAGACCGGCAGGGTAACCGTACTGGTTGTGGAAGGGAAAGGGTTGTGGTTATTGGCCGTTGCGGTGGTGCGCGTCGTAGTGGTACGAAGGAAATCAGCAATTCTTTAAGGGTATTGCCTTGGGATCTGAGCTCATTGGACCTTTACTGGACTTTTATTTGTTTACCACCAATAAAATTCATATGACAGTGCACTATTAGAAAGTGTATTTAAAGATGAATTAAGGTCATATTTGAGAGGCCGGAAGTCGAAGTGGAACGAATAGCAAGCTCGAATGGTCCCCGCGCGAAATGGATCCTTCATTGGACCCGATTGGACCTCTATTGGACCTCTATTGGACCTTTATACCGGTCTCGCGCGAGAATGAGAAATGAGAAAATTCCCTCGATACATTTGAGAATAACATACGCATGAGTAATTCCGAAACAGTCTGAGAGCCATTTGATGAGGGACGAAGAAACGTATAGAGTTTTGCGAGCGGCCCGTTGATTGGACTTCTATTGGACCAATTCAAGAACGGGCTGTTGGCGAGTAGGGCGTACCTGAGTAGTATCGTATCGCAAGGAGAGTACTTGAAGGGTTAATTTGAGAGTGATCCGAGGGCAATTGACTGTCGATGGAGGTATAGCAAGCCAAAATCGTTGTCTTCTGCCCGTGGGACATGTCGAGTTGAGGCTCTTAGTACTTATTCCAGTTCCAGATTTGGATCGGAGGTTGAAAGAGACAGAAGTAGAAGTCGAATGCGATGAAAACTGCAAAGATTTGCAGGCCGACCGACATGAAATGTGAATATTGGTGTGGGGGCGAAGGATGGCCGAGAAATCATGATGTCACCTTGAGGTGACCAGGGAAGGCGATTAGATCTCGGATTCACTGACCCGATCATTTAATTATGGTCTCGGCTCGAAGGCTTTGACCGGACCTGAGCTGCTCGCGACCTAGTATCACGCTAAAAGCTTATCGACTGTCGCGGCCCACTGGCGGAGTGGTATTAATCCCAGTGGTATTAACACCACTGCGCCGTGGTCTGCTTATGAAGTCGAAGTAGTCATTTTTTGAACTGGTCCTTACTAAACTTGAACGGAGGAGCTGCGAGTAGCTGCCTTGGGACCTAAACGTTAGCTTTTCTTGCGGCCCACTGACAGAGTGGCTCTGGGGTCTCCCCAGTGGTTGTCCCGGTGGTTCCCTCCAGAGCCACTGTGTCGTGGGCTGCGATAATTCCACACTCACACCTTTTTTGATAAATTCTAATTTTATCTTCAAGTTCTAATTGTCTGAATCTTCTTCAACGCCAATCAATATTTCCGTTATACTTATGTTCTTTCATCAAACCGCCGGATCAAAGTCCGTGCAGTCCAATTCTCGATTCTCGGTGTTGAAGACATAAAGATAACATAAATAATTACATTGTTCTAAAGGCTACAAGAAGGCACGACTACAAGAAAACAAGATAGATACATACAGATGAAAACTAACATTACACCATGCTGCTCAGAGCCCACACAACGTCCTCGACAGCGAATGCCCATTCTCCCAAACCCAAAACATCGTCACCGCATGCTTCGCCCCACCAAGCGAGGAACGCCAGAACCGAGAAGTGCCCGTTGACACCGCTGGTACGTAACTTGCCCCAATCACATCCCGCAGGATTGGGGCGATGAATGTCACGGAATGGGGCGTCCTTGGCCTCGACACCACGCCACGTTGGTTGAACAAGGGCCCACCAAGGCCAGAATTGTTCCGCAAGCGTGCGGAACGCGACGGCAGGTCGGTATTCGCGAGGGCGAGCGCGCTGGATCCAGTCCTGGATCGAGCTCGGACGAACCTTGAGGGAAGGAATCGGCTTCCCGTTCAAGAACTCCTGGGCTTCTTCGAGTTTGACGTACGCCAAAAGGAGCCGAGTCCAGGCCTCACCGAGTCGGAAAGAGTCCAAGAACTCGTAGGCGTCTACAACGTACTCGGGATGACTAGAAAGTTGAGGCGGCAGAGCGGGAGCTTGAGGCTGTGTCACAGATACAGGAGGAGGGAGGGGGGGGGCAGGAATAGCAAGCACGTTCGCATAGGGATGCTGCGAATCGTTTGGCCCACATGTCGGAACGAAAGACGCCGTATCGAAAGACGTCGCGCCTAGACTCAGAAGCGCAGGGTCGATGTGCGCGTTGGTGACATCTGTCAAGACGGTGCGCTGGGTTGGGGCGACCGCTTTGCCAGCAACGCTACCACCAGAGATAGCCGACGAGCGAGTGCCACCAGAGGCAGGAGGCTCGTTCTCAGCATTGGTGCTGTTGTCCTCGTCGTCGGAGTCCTCCTCAAGAGGAGCAGTCGAGGATGTCTTCTTCCGCGGTTTCGACTGTTTCGAGGAGCGTTTACGTTTCCCTGTCGCTTCCTTCGGTTCGACAACGGCTGATGGCGGGTCAGGTGAGGACGACGTTGGAGACGGATTCTCAGAGTCCCAAGGTTGTGCCTGTCGCATGAACCAAGGAAGGGTCTTTGGCATGTCGACACCGGGAAGGGAACGCGCACGCTGTTGTTCTTCGCCTGCAAACACATTTATTATACATGTTAGAGAATGGAAAAAAGAGAGACTTACTAAAGCATGTCATGCCGAATTCCCCAATCGCAGCTTCATAAGTCTTAAAACGACGCTTGCCGCGATTGCCGTCAGAATCATGGAAGGCCTTCGGCGCGGGGGCAGAGTTCGAACCGACATTAATTCTGATGAAACGTTTAGACAGGGAAGAATGCGTAAAGAGAATACCAACGTTATCACATTGACTTGGCCACCCTTCCGGGGTTCCGGACCGCACCAGGAAAAAGCGATGTTACCGCCAAGGATGGTCGACATGCCGTCGAGCAGAGGCTGCAAGGTAGCGGCGAGATTGTCCAGTGCCCTGATACGATTGTGAGCCACAAGAAACAATAGGCAGGACGCAAAAACATGCCGTTGCGTTTCCTCCGGCGACAAAAGCTCAACCGTTTGATGGGCAGCCGCTTTGCCCGCGGCAACTTCACGAGCATCTTCCTTGGCGCGCTTCCGCCAATGTTCCTTCTCCGAATCGGGAAGGCCCTCCCAAACCTCGTTCGAGTAACTGGCAACCTCGTTGATCCGGCCACGGCGCGCGTCCTTGCCAGTCTCAACGAAGTCGTCGTCGAATTCTTTCTTGACACCCGAGAATCGCTCCTTCATCCACATCTGAGCAGGTGTGCGAGCGCGTTTGCGCGTCACGTCGAGCCCGGCAACTTTGCAGAGGATGGCTCCGACGGGATCCTTGCCGAGTTGCGATTTTGACATTTTAGTAATGGGCGTAGCCTTGCTGCAGCGTGTGTCGTAGTAATTTCGGATTCCCTGGACAAAAGAACACGTAAGCGGGGGGTAGAAACTGACAGAGAGGACGCGGGCGCACAGTCAAGAGGCGCTCCAGTAACGCGGACTTGCGAGCTCGTTCGAGCGGGGATAGATCTGAGTCTGGACGCGGTGGGGACACAATCGCGAGAGGCTCTTGGTCCATGGGTAGGTCGTAGGGGTATTTCGCGCACATCGTGTTGAAGACCGTATCCGCGAATTCGAGACCGTGATTCTTGCCCTTGCGACGCGCCGCGACGTATCCGTCCATCTGATCTTCGAGCAGCTTCTTGCGTCCGCCTTTGGCCCATCCTCGACGAAAGGGCTGAACCCCAGTGTCATCAGAAATGGGAGTGGAAGGGACCGTGGTATCGGGAACGCTGCACGGAGATAAGTTTTACACGCGAAAACGTTATGACGATGACATACGCGACAGGATCCATGGAGCGGCAACAGAGGACTTGAGAAAGCGCGTAGTGGTTGGTAGAGGTGGGAGACAAAAGTACAGTAAACGATTGAAGGCAGCCAAATACAAGGGCACAAATGAATGGCGAGCACCGTGTTGTTTACAGTGCCGCAATGCCGCACAATTGTTTGGCACCAAGGCTGGTACGCGATATCCTCAGGGAGCCTGTCCGTGGTCGTATACTCAAAGTAGGCCTGAATATTGATGATTATAAGCGTATTTTGCGCGGGGCGCGCTGCGCGCGCCCCCGCTGGCTAATTTATCAAACCGGGCGCGCAACCAAATGCAGCAAACGGCAAATCCCGTTGGGAAGCCGAGAAGCCGACTTTTGGTCGAAACGCGCCCGCGGAATAATATACACTATTGGGTGAAGACGTGTTTGCCAGTGGATATTCAGACGGTGGCTAGGGTTACAGGGTATGGGCAGCTAACCCTAGCATTCCAGTGATTATAGCCACCTGCCTGGAAACGATGCCCGTGGCTATAACCACTACTTTACCCCAGGATTTACAACTTGGCCTGGACTGACGGGAACGACGGTGGATTCGACACAGCGCGACCTTGTTTGGACGATGGCGGCGCCTCGATTACGGTCGCACACACACACCACCCATTCTATCCTTTTGCGCGTATTTGTGCGCCATTTACAACTTCTATATACATCTCTATCCCTATAAGCTAGTATATACCCTCCCCGTACCCGTAATTCAGGATTTCGTGTCAATTTGCTCGATTGTCCGAGCATTTGAATTTTTAGCCCTTCCCTCTGTTTTGTTCTCGGCACTCGTCAGCGCTTCACCTTGTACGAGGGCATTCGCTATTGCTCGCTTGAAGTTACAGACCCCCGGCCGTTTCGATCGTCCGAGCAGACGATCGGACGTCTCTCGCTCTTACCACCGCGGGAGTTCGACGACGAGCTGCCATCCAGCCTCCAAACACCACTTTCACCCTCTCTCCTCTCTCCAGTGTTGATTATCGTCCGATTTTGACCCTGCCGCCGTCTCCGCGCCTCGCAACTGGCGCGGATGACGTTGAACTTTTTGCCAGCATGTAAGCTGGCATTCAGCGCCGCTGCCCGTCATATAAGCCCTCCGGACAATGTATCAAGACTCTTGGACAACGCTGATGGGCATGACGGATGTTGGAGAGTGCCGCGAATGCGACTGCCCGCGGGCGCAGAATGGATTGGGGCCGGCAGACCGCTTGCGGGGTCTGTCAAGTTGGTATGATTCTTTCTCACTACCGTTTTCCTCACACCTAGACAACGACGGTGAACAACGGCAACGGCTATCCCGCTCGGACGCGTCAGCCCAGCGCTGTTGGCGGAGGGCGCTCCGACACCACCGTGGCTCCTTCGTTGAGCAGGGCCAGCGCGACTGATGCCGTTGCCAATGTCCAACGTTTATACAATAATAATATATCTATTGATTGTCTTCCCTTTCTGTGAGATATACCGAGCTACTAGTCAGTGAGCAAGTGCGGTGAGGGCGCAATGGTGGCCAGCAGTTTGTCTTCCCATTTTGGGAGTCTTGATATTTTTTGATGAATTCAACTTGAGTAACCCTAGACTGAGCATCATTAGGGTTTTAAAGTCCAGTCTATGTGGACCGGTAAGACCGGTGAACTGGACCGGACTGGACCGGTCACATGACCAGTCCAACATGGACCGGTCCTACCAGTCCTACCAGTCCTGGTCCTAGGTCCAGAGCTCAACCCAGATTTACTAGGACTGGTAAAGACTGGTCTAGGACCGGTTTGGACCGGTCTATTCAGGGTTCAGTTAGGACCAGTCAAATGTCCCCCAAAAGGGTCGTTATATATAAGTTCATGGTAAACTTACCTTGACTTAATCGGTCCAATGGCAAACTTACCCTCATTGAGGCGTTCTTATAGTAAACTTTCCATGACTTATATATTCATATGATACATTTAGCTGCACATACTCTCTCATATTTGAAAAATCCATCTTACTATGGCTGAAACATATTATACAAGCCTAACAAGTCATTAATTTAACTGTCATATACTATTTGATCTATGTGGTAAACTTATATAATGGTAAACTTACCAAAAAATTACAAAAATTCAAGTTTGAGCTTGTATTGATATGGACCGGTCCTAGACCGGTTTAGGACCGCAGACCGGACTGATTAGGACCGGTTTTTGCGGTCCTAACCAGTCCAGTCCTAGGTCCAGCCAGATTTGAGGATTTAGTGGACCGGTCCGGTCCCCAGTCCATGACCTCAGAGGTCAAAAGACCGGACCGGACCGGACTTTTAAACCCTAAGCATCATCGTGTCCCGCATTTGGTCAATTGAGAGACCTGGGAAGCGGCTATATGTAGCTGAGGCTGAGCCAGCTAGATAACCACTGAGATGGGGAATAACCAGGGCTTGAAAGTAGTGGTTATATCAACTGATTATGGCAACGAGCTTACTGGTTATAACCACTGCAATTCCACATGCCTTGCTGCCATGGTTGCCTACACCACATCCAGTCGATGTCCGGCGTCGAAGTCCAACGCCGTCCGCGCTCGCCGTGGTTGTAAGCGGGATCCGGGAAGGTGTGGCGTGTAGGGCGGTCTGGGCGTGACGGCCGCGTCGTAGTCATATGTAACAGTGGCCTAAGCCACAATTCGGTCAGAACGGGGGCGGAGTAAAATGGCGGTTCTGTGGAGCTGGGAGCAAAACCACCATCCTCTGTGTTGCGAGTGAAATGGCGGTTCTGTGAGGCTGAGGAGAAAAGCGCCATTCTCTGTGTTGTGGATGAAATGGCGGTTTCCAAAATCCTTCCAAAACCAAATGTTGGTTTGGATTGGAGCCCTCCACTTCCATTTCAAGAGGGATAGTCAAAACACAAGTCGAGCACCTCCGACGCCGCTCCCCGACCTCCACACGCTACGCAAAAGTGGTTTGAGCGATGAAAACATAAGTCTTGTGTCCGTTTCAGCAGTGTGTTTTCCCTCGGCAGTCTGATTCATTGCTCCGATTGAGCGGTATTCAACCACTGCGACAAGGGAAACACCAGTCCAAGACCAGTTTACCACAGGCGCAGCGTTCTCTCTCAATCGTAAATCCCACCGCACCCTCGCCACGACTCAGAGACCATCCCTCACAACCACCAACACACACACACACCGCTCACCCTTCCTGAGACAGAGAAGGCATCTCTGCACCACCGAGACACTCTCCGAACCCTCCCCTAACCTTGCTAACCCTAACCACAAGACACGTCAAACACACAGACCCTCTAATTTTCCGTATACAAGTCAAACACGCATCTGAGTCAAAGTAAATGTGATCCCGTCCAGAAACAGTCATTCACACCGTTCAGTCCAAGTTCTCGCCTTGTAGATGACAGACATAGCATCGAACACATTGACTGACTCGTCCGTGTTCAACTTAGAGCCCGCAACATAAGTTGTTGCCCGTCAACCGCACTTTGTGTTCATTTCCAATGTCTTCGCAGCCGTATTGCACATCTCCGACCGTCCTTCGTTCACCGCCGTTGACTCACCGCAGTCAAAACACAAGTCGAGCACCTCCGACGCTGCTCCCCAACCTCCGCACGCTACGCAAAAGTGGTTCAGAATGACGAACTGCTTCTTGTGGCACTTTTGACCAAGTCATTTGGTCTTAATCTCATTGAGAACAGAATCAACCTGAAAAAACTTCTGACATCAAGCGGATAGTCTGTCACAGCCATTCTCACAGCTTGGCGTGTATTCTCATGTGAATCCTTAGCCATTTTTTACTATACACACTCAGCAAACAGTCTCCAGCCCCCTGCTATGGTTGCCAAAGATCTCAGTCAATGCAATATACCACACAAACAGTGCCAAATGTGTTGTGGTGCTCAGAAATACCAAGAGTGAGATTAACTATGTTATTTCTCACGATTACGTGGAAGAAAAATACATCAGAGTGGTAGAAGTCTGCCAAGACCTTACCCAACATGCTTGCTGGGTCTTGCATGAGATATGGTGTGTTTCACATCCAAAGCACCAAGGTACTGACTCCTCCACTTCACGTTCCCGGGAGAGATGGTGCATCCCGGTACATATTGCTCACCAGTGACAGAAGGCACAACGGCAACCCGATGTCACGAGAGGCTTACCCGGCGCGGGACGACAGTCCACAAAGAAACCAGTCATACCGTCAAATGCGCCATGAACGAGCTGGCGTATCGCTGCCATTCTAGGAATGATCATTACATTACTACGAGAAAAAGGAGCGAACTAGTCTCTTCCCATGCCACCATGCTATGCATTTCATTGTGCCTCTGTCTCCTTCTTCTTCTAGCCGGGGACCCACTTGGTGCGCGTCCTTGAGTGCCTTCATAAATGAGGCACGGAATGTGTTTGCTGCCATTGAGGCTGCCTTCTCAAATTCACGCTCCTGCCGGACCGCGTAGTCATAGTCAGACTCTACTGCTTCTCAGTGGATTTGTACTTGAATTGACACTTATCGCGCACCTTGAGGAGACCGACCTCGTGAGCATAGTGTTGGGAGTGTGATGGCGAATGACGGGGCGTCGGTAGTGACCACGACATTCTCGACATAGATCTAAGAGCTCCAACGTAAGCATTGACCGTTCTTTCCTCTCGTCTCATGAATGCTCACCTCGATAGCCGCGTGCATGTCGTGGAAGGATAATAAGTTGAACTTTAAGGGCTGTATCCATTGACAGATTGATGACACCCTCCAACCCTGAGTTCGTCAAAATGCTCAGGGAAGTCCATGTTAATACTGCGAGCGCGTTATGATTGTTCCATGTTAAAGCACAGTGAACCGCAAGGAAAGACTTTGCCTCGTCCATGACAGCCAAAAATCTGACGTTGATCTTGAGGGCAGCGGGAATTTTACGAGGACGCTTGCTTCCAAAGCTTAGTTTCCACTGCATTCCTCATGTTGTTTTTCCTTCGCCTGTTCGCAGCCGACGTTTTGTGCTAGGCAAACGCCGACATCGACCATTGTCAACGAAGCTTGAGGGGTTGAGGACCCCGATAGGAATCCTGTGAATAGCCTCATGGTAATTGAAGTCCTTGCATTCGTGCCAATGGAATAGAACCCACCACATACACCTGCAGGTCGTACAGCGTCGGTGGAGACATGAGTGACTTACATATGACCTGCACTTGGTTGACTCATTGCCTGCCGCTACATGTGTCGCCATCCTATAGCATGCGATCCTCAACCTTATCGAGCTCTACTTTTCGCGTCTCAATATCTTCATCCCCCCTACTACATCCACTCACCTCCAAACCTCCTCTCGCCGAGAAACTACGTCGAAAGGACCGTCTCTGTGGTGCTCCTTCTCTGCGCCTGCGCGTCGCGCTACTCAGACGAGGATGAGATAGTCACCAGGAAAAGCCTATGAGAAAGACATCAGAGCCCGCCCCTGATTTAGGGTTGTCGACAAGTGTTAGGTGCTGCAGTTCTTCCTCGAGCAGCTCCTCGTCGGCCCATACAGCCTGCGGGTTTTCCTTTCACGGTGTCTGATCACCTCCTAACTGACGGAGGGCTTGCAGTGTCGCACATTGGATCCCAGCGATAACATTTGCAACGATCGCCGGTGCGAGGCTTTGGCTGGAGTTAGCCAAAACGGAGCATGTGATCGGAATCATCGGATGCCTCCGAAAAATGAAAGGCCTTATCGCCGCCCAAGTATGTAATACTAATACGGCTGGTCATGTTGACTGCTAACAACCTTCAGGGCACACGCGCCCCCATCGCCCGCAACCATGCTTCGAGCACACCCGACCCCCGTCCTTGCCGTCACGCACGACGCCCTCCATGACGTCGACGGCGACAACGTCCTCTCCAGCCTGTTGATCCGTGCGTGGTCTCTGTCTGTCCAGCGGGACACGCCCGCTGAGCACTGCGTGTCATACAGTGTTCACCAAATGCAGGGGCGGCCTGCACGACGGCCAGCGCCTCGAAAACATCTCCTGGCGCCTGTGGCACCGCGAGTCCAGGGACTCGCACTCATATCGCCCGCTGACACCAGACTCGCCAGCGGAAGTAAAGGCGCCCTCGTTATTCACTGGCTCACACCCTGCTGACGGCGCAGACACAGCGGTCAGCTCGCGGTCCACATCCCGGATGCAGAGTCAACGGGCGTTACACGACCCCAGCGGGCAGGAATTTTGCTTTCCATTGGCATGTGTTGTTCATCGGATACCTCCTGCCACCCCAGTACGTCGTGCCGCTTCTCCCGCGTCCGTCCATCACTCAGACAGCTCTCCTCCCAGTTTCCAGCACCACAAACTCCCTCCGCACTTCGCCAGTCACCTCAGCCGCCCGCCTCCATGACTGCACCCACACTGAAACCCACTGTGTCCAAGTTCTACGCCGGCCCGCCATCGTCCGACTCATCGCCGTCGTCGAGCTCGGACTCGGCAAGCTCAACAATACCTGATGAAGAGCGCGCATCAACTCAGTCCTCGACTTCCACTGACGTTCCCCCGCCCCTGTGTCGTACCGTGACCCTTCCTGCCGACGTGAACCAAACGGATGAGATCCGCCCTCTCTCCTCTGTAGCGCCGCGTCAAATCTCTGCCAGGTCCAAGCTCGCGGGACATTCGCGGTCATCATCGGCCAAGGAGCGTGAGCGCATGGAGGCCGAAGATCGCGCTCTCGCCAAGGCGCTCCGGCTGGAAACCGAACGGGACGTCAAACTGCGACAAGAGCAGCAGGACAAGGCATACCTCATGTCCAGGGAACTCGACCTTTACCACGAACGGCAACGGCAGAGTCGATGGGAGCAGCAGCAGCAGTGGGATGAAGAGCTGAGGGTGCACGACTTGAAAGAGTTGCAGCGCGTTGAACGGGACCGAGAGAGCGAGCGGGAGAAGCACCCGGCGCATGTGCAGCAGAGCGATCAACTGAGGCGCACTGCGTTCACTGGTCATCTCCCCGCCCAGGATTCTGCGATCTTCGACTCTACCGAGGAGACGCAGAGCGAAGTGCCTTACAGTCTGCAACCCTCTGGCTCCTCCCATCCCGAACTCAAAGACATCGTCTTTGGTCTTGATCGCGCTCTCAGTCCGCCCAAAGCCACTCCCGCCGCCACTTCGTTGAACAAGCGCAAGAGCCGCGAGACTCTTCTTTCTACTAGCGACAATCTGAACCTACAGGCTTTTGTCAAGGAAAAGGCGGCGGCTCGCGTGCAGAGCAATCTGTGGGGCGCCTCTACCCCCATTACGAGAGGCAGCCTGACCAAGAGCGAGTCTTCCGAGGCTTCGTCCACTCGTCACGTTCGACCTTCGGCCAGCACACGGATGAGACGGACGACGAGCGGGTCATCCAAGGCTGCGATGCAAACGCAGGCTCCTAGGCCCACCTCCAAACGGACAGCGCCATCAAGCGTCCAGGGGGAGGAGAACGCTGGCGCTGTGACCAACGGTGGTCGCCAAGTCATGCTGCTGTCCGATGACAGCGACGAAATTGACGAGGAATGGCCGTCTGCCGACGTAGACAACGAGGAAGAAGAAGAGCAGCTACGATTCCAGGTATGTTCTCATTGTTCTGATGCTACGCATTTGATGCTCACTGTACCTCATAGCCTCCTCTCAGAACAGCCTCTCATTCGCCGCCACCGGCACCGGTCGCGCAAGTGAACCATCGCACCACGAGAAATTTTCCAATGTCAGCGGACTTGCAAAAACACCTGCGTAAGGACGATCCACCTCACACCCTCGAAGAGGCCGAGCGGCAAAAGGAAACTTTGACGTTCGACAAGCTCCCCAAAAGAAGTTACTCGAATTTCTCCTGCACCACCTCCGGTCTCTTGACTCAACTGATGCATCCGGATCCTCAGACTCTACCAGAGGCTTACCGACGAGGTTGTCTCAGCTCTGATCCCAGGGAGACACCGAGAGTGGGCACGCCTGGTCTGTACCCCTGCGGCAGTGCGGCCGTGCTTCCGGTAGCGGCTCAGGTGTCTGTCGGCAGCGTGAGGGATGGGGGAAAGATCCCGACTGTCGACCGGGAACGACGGCGCCCGCATGAGCAGGAGATGGAGGAGAGCGAGGGCGAAGACAGTGACAACTCCGTACCGCTGTCAAAGTCGGTCGCGCAGGAGAAGTTGAACGCTATCTTTGGGAACCTGCGGGGCGGAGGTGGAAACGCGAACGCGAACAAGATTGCTCCAATACGACCACAGGATCAGCATCAGCATCAGCAGACCCAGGAGCGACGACCGCCTTATCGGTCGCATACGCATATGACGGTAGAGAAACAGCGACCTCCGGCTGTAGCGCTAGAACGAACGATGACCGAATTAATAACAATACCGCCGTTCCCCTACAATCTTCCTGTTGCCGCCATTCCCCTGTCTCCGCGCACTACGCGCCAGTTGATGCTACGGACGGAGATGTCGGAAAGCGTCAGGGTCAATCTTTTGTGGCAGCGTCAGCAGGACAAGCAGCTCATGCCTCGGCAGAACAAGAGTAGCGCGGTGATATCGCAGATCCCCAGTGTGGTTAAGCTCACGGAGAGGCGGGGGTCCGCTCCAAATGGGAGCGCCATTGAGCGAGAGCGGGACGAGGCGCGCAACGAGATACGGCGGGTCAACTTCATGCGGAACAAGAGTTGGCCGGCGGACTACCATCCGCAATAATGTATTTGAATGGGGCTTGGACACACGCACATTTTGACGGTCAGACTCGTTGTAATCGGTATCTATTTGTTTGGCTGTATAATTACTTGTTCATATCTCTCTCGATGCTTTCGGTGGTCTGGTAGCCTTACTTGTACGATTATTTGTCTCATTCAGCATTTAGTAAATAGTAATGGGGAACTTAGTGAGCCAACGTACGCATGAGATGGACGTCATCACGTCTGCAGCTGGGTGAGCATCGATCGCATCATGATGAGTTGGAACGTTCACCTCAGCCTGCGAACATGTAATTGACTATAGCACGTTTCTGGAGCATCAATAATTGCCCCGAAGTTGCTAACCCGACGACGTCTTGAGGAATTCATAAAATCTTCATATGGGATCCAGTGGTGGCGGCGGGCGCGATGCCAACGTTGAGGCCTCGTTGCCTGAGTCATCCGCATAGCCTGTAGGGCTCGTTGCGCTCAGAACGGTTGTCGTTGAGTGAACTGTAAGATAATAATAAATGGGTAGTACGTACCTGGCAGTCAACAGATGCCCAAAGTTGGTGTTTGACCATGCTTCAAGCTACAGAAATAACGAGTGTCGGGGCCAAGAGGCGTGTTGGGAGTAGGAGGCGAGTGCCGGTATACTCAGTGCGCATTTTGTTCAATTGAGCGGCACATTGTGGTTGAGCAGTGCCCTAGAAGGTAGCGTAGCCTTCCGTGGGCGTGGTAAAACGGCGAGTCCGTGCCAGTAATAGAGGTAAGCGAGTCTGTCCACGGTAGGCGAGTGAGCAGAGGAGTCAAGGTAATGAAGGAAAGGCGACGTACTTTGGCTGCCTGAGGGGGAACGACATTGTGTGCAGCGTAGAAAGCAGCTTCTTAAAGCTGGAATCAAGGGATATAACCGTGTTGACGGAGAGGAGAGTTTCAATGCTGTCAAAGATCTTGTGCGTCAGTCCGAGGGCTTGACCGAATCCCAACAGTAGACGCCAGCTCAACCTCAAGTCCCAAGTTCAGGTCCGCAAGCAAAAGTAAGCAACCTCACGAGAAAATCATCAGTTTCTTGACGAGTGGATTGAGAAGAAACGGATACCGGTGCTTGGCCTTCGCAAGTCCAGGAGTTCCGAGGTGCAAAGAGTGAAGACGGCCAACAGCGACTCGGATGCAGAAAGCTCCAATGACAATCAACGAAAAGACATCGGATCGAATTCCGATTCCTCTGGGTACAGTGGATCCAGGGATGACATCCTTCTCGTGCAGCTAGAAGGCGTCCTCTCGCTCGTATACTCCCAGATCAGAAGCGCCGAGAGTACATGATAGCGGGTCGATGCATTCGATGCCGAAGATGCGGACACTTTACTAGAGGTTGTCCTCAGCTCGCGAGCCGGCTGTGATAGAAGCAGCAGACGTACCAGATAGTGATGCGATTGACCATGCAATAAGACAGATCGACGACAACACATACTGGAAGATTGCGAGAAAGGTAGCAGCAATCTGGTTATACTCGATGCAGTTTGAGGCAGGTCTCACCATTGACGACTGAGCTGTGACACTAAAGGATGAACCGGAAGGAAACGATGAAATTGTCCAGGAGACGCGACAAATTGCCACTCTGATCGACACTCCGTTTAGTCTACCCGATGATCTTGTAGAGCAAACGCGCTCTGCAGGATCTACAAGCAGAGTTAGTTCACTGGGTCAAATGACGCGTCGCGTTCACCCTTGCACAGCTCAGGAATCAAAGAACTAGATGAGCTGGGTCAAATTAAGATCAGATCCGAGAAGAAGAATGATGATGGTATCCAGAATACCCTAATCATCAAGACGCAAGAGAGAGCAATCTCATTGCGTTGGGAGGGGATGAATCATTGAATGCGAAATGGAAGTATTGGCTGCTCGAGATGAGCAGGGACACACGGAAGACAGTCAACATACCCGCATATTTCCGTGCGCACCTCCCATTCCCCAATTCTCCGTTCCCCATTCACTGCTATTCCGATTCACTCTTCAGCTCCCAGACAACCTAGCAGCTCCCAGACAGTCCCATATCCAGGATCATCCACCCATTATCTTTCCACGAATGCAGACACCCACTTCTACCAGCCTCAGAATCCGTTCGATACAGGGCGTGCTAGCCAGCCATTTTCGCCTCCGGTACGAGCAAAGTTATCCGGCGTGTCGAAGTACGTGGCTAATTCGGATGCAATCTCTGGGACCGGTGACCACGTCAAGGAGCAGGCGACCATCAGAGGATGGAGGGGGCACCATCTCATACCGCAGCCCATGCGTTCACGGATATGGATTCGCGAAGACGACCCTACGAAGCCCATCAACGCCGCAAATAAGCGGACGGAAATTCAATGTACGTACCTTCCGCAAAGTTCAAATCATCGCTTCTGACGCCAGCTTCCCAGAGCGTAGCGAGTCCGAGGCTACGCCGTCTTGGGTCCTACGTATCTTTCTGTGGATGCAGTCCGGTCTTCCGTAGCGTCTTCAGCCAAGATTGCAAAGGTGGCGCCGCCGGCGCCACTGTATTGCAGGTCGTCTCCGTTCTTGCTGGGAGTGAACTCGTCGCTGGAGTAGACGTGCGCGGCGTTGAGGACGCCGACCCTGTCAAAACCTGCCTGGTAACGGACGACGGACGAGTCAGCGTGAGCCCAGGGCAAGAAAAGGTAACGGACTTTGCAAATCAACATGGACTCGAAATTAACGCCCAGACACACCAGATATGAATCAGAATCGAGGTAAAATGTACTCGTGCGCCTTTGGGCGCCACTCTTTTGGCTCTTGGGGTTTTCGTTGCAGAGTTCGCGAAGTGTGGCGGCAGCGGCGCCTCCCGACTTCGAGTCGTCTCCGTTCTTGATGGGAGCGACCTCGTTGCTGGAGTAGACGTGCACGACCTCCAAGGCGCCGAAAACATTGAAATCTAAAGTGAAAACCGATGTGTCAGCGTGATCTCAGGGCAAGAAAAGGTGACGGACTTTGCCAAATTGAAATGGTCTCGCAATTGACGCTCAGACAGCCCAGATCTGGATCGAAATCGAGAGTTGATGGGCTAGAGCTGCGCCGGATAGTAATGCCCTGGCGCTTGAGGTGTTTGTTGCCGTGTTCGCGAAGTGTGGCAGCAGAGCCGCCTCCCGACTTCAATGCCTTCGTCGTCGTTCTGAGGGACGTGGCGACGAGTTCTTTGGACGGTCTGGGACTCGTGGACGCTGGCTTTGAGTGAATGGCTCTAGTTGGACAATCGTGAGCGCAAGTTCAGGGCGCATAAGGTAACGTACCTCTCGAATGTGATATGTCCAAACCAATGATAGCAATGCGAAATGATACAGTGGAAGCGATACATAGAGAATATAAAGCAATAAATATGCACATAGAGATTAAATAGGCTGTCAGTCACTCCCTAGGGAAGTTCTCTCCGACGTCGATTTCTTTTTCATCAACCCGCGTCGTAACGAGAATGTATGTCGCGACGGGTTCTTTCCCTTCCTCGATGGTGATGCTGGGGGATCAATCACAACATGTTGATCCCGCCTCCGTTCCGATAAATTAGTTTGTATGCGTCGCATCGCCACTCCGTTCTCCTCCGTCGCAAAGTCGAATCCACGGTCTACGGATACCAGACCAGTCGACATGTCGGTGCGACTGGCAGCGCGGATGTCCATCACCGACCCAGCCCGCGCATAGGATCGTTGATTGTCATGAGACTGCTTGCTCGGGCGGATCGACGAGACAAAACCGATGTCCTGCGACCGCGGTTGTCTTTCATGACTTTGAGACCTATGCCTAAGTGCGTCGAGGAGTCGTGGCGAAGATCGCGATATGGGTCCTTCTTCCGGATCCACCGTGAAATGTCGAGATCATTTGGCGCGAAACCAAACTTCCACGCTTTGACAATGTAGCGGGGTGCCAGCGACAAGAAGAATACAAGAGGAATGCATAACCAGAAGAGAGCCGACGTGGAAAGGAAGTAGTAGTTTCCGTAGAGGTTGGTCGCGGCGTATCCTGACGAATGTCGTCAGACCGGTCACACTGAAATCGGAAAAGATGGAACATACCAGGAGAAATAGTCGAATAGATGAACTTGGAAATACTGGGTAAGAATCTGGCAATCTACGACGGAGAGACTACACTCACTGTGAATCCCCGTACGAGGACAATGCCGAAGCTGACAGCGAAGACGAGCCACCATGTCCACGCGGAAGCGGCCATACCGGTGAAAATGTTGGCAACCATTACGCCAGATACGGCCATCGTCTGGAGCAGATTTGAGTATGCGGTAGTCGTATCGTGGTCAGGAACGCCTCACCGTCGAAAATTCGTATAAGAACATGTCGTAGCCGTCCTTTCGTGAGGTAGGAGAAAATGTTCCATAACAGATCAGGAAGAATATGATGACAGACTGATGGAGACAGTCAGATTGTATAGCGGGTAGAGACTCGACGGTACCGCCTACTTGATACATTCCGTCAAACATGTAGATATAGAAATCCTTCATGCTGAACCAGTACTTCTCGCGTCCGTAGTGATACAGTTCCGGTACGTCCATGAGGTGATAAGCCCTGATTCCCCGCCTGTATGCCCGACAGGACATCAAGATAAAGTAATCCCCGCCCGCAGGCCCGACAGGACACACCGCCAAATCCCTGGCTCTAGTCCTCGAGCCACCCAGGCAACACCTGTGATGCCTCCCACCCCAACCTGTGGATATCAGCAATCTGAACCTTCCGCATGTTGCCGTTCCAAGTATTCAAACCATCTCATCAACTGGACGACGTCCTGCTTGCAAACCTGAGACAGGCGGTCAATGACACCGGAGCGTGCGAGTTGTGTCTTTGGCTAGGGCATAGAAGTAGAGGTTCTGCGGGGAGATGTAAGCATTGAGTGATGAAGGTAAAGCAGAGGAACATACCTCGGGAATGCGTTCCTCCTTGCGCTCACACGCCGACACCAGCGTCTTCTTGTACGGCCGCTCCTCCCTCGGTGCAACCTCGAGATGCTCCATGGGCGACGAGATCGACATCCGGCCGAAGCTCTCCAACGGACTCGGCTCCTTGCTGTAATAGCTATGCTGCATCTGGGTCTGGATGGGCGGCCAGTGAGGTGGCTGGACATGAGTGGGCGGCAGAGAGTGAGGCGTAAGCAGGTTCGGAGTGTACTGCGTCTGGATGGAGGGAAGGAACGGTCGCTTGACCTGCCTCACACCAGCGTCGAACGTCGCTGACGTAGGCGAGAACGCCGCCTTCGCTGTGCGCTTGCCCAGCTCCAAGCGCGGTGTCGGGATGCGTAAAGGCGGGAGGCTCATCAGGGGCTCGTGCTGCGTGCTCTGACGCGGATTGGTTCGAACTCCTTGCGCGATGAGACTTGGCGTCTCCTGCGCGTCTTGGAGCTGAGAACCACCTTCTCGCGCTCCTTGGCCTCGACGAGTCCGCGAAGCATCCAGAGCCAGCGTTCGTAGGTGTGTTTGTCGACATAGAGATCGAAGCCGACGCCCCGCAGGAACTCGCGCTCCATACGATTGATTTCGGGGAGGGAGATGCCACACACGTCCGCCCAAGTGCGGTTGGTTGCTGGTACTCCTGCTCGTCGTCCGGCGGCGTTACTGTTCCAGTCAGTCAAAGAGCACGACCAGGATAAAGTAGCAACGCACGAGGGCTGGCAAGGTGGCGCCCCGACAGCTGGCGGTCGAAACAAGGCACAGTAGCTGGCTGCTTTGGGCAATCAGCCTGATCCGTGCTGACAGCACTTGCCCTCCTACCACCACTTGCTCTATGCAAGTCGTGCGTATCGCTCTTCCCTCACGACGACGCCGATGGGTATAGGCGCGGCGCTTCCTACAGCGCGTTGCTTGGCTTGGCTGCCACAGTAACCGAGTCCAACACGACGCGTCAGCCCGAGCCAAGGCTTGGTGCTGCAGGACGACGGCGGCGGCGGCACAGGAGGACGAGTCCACGTCACCGGACAACGACGGCGGCGGCTTGACGACCCCCCGCCCCACATGTGGATGGGTACTTGGGCGGGGTCCGCCAACTTAGCTGGGTGCGCCGTCTGGAGGCGGGCGCCCGCAAAAGGTGTGTATATTTCATATGTTCCCTTGGATACGCCAGCTCTGCACTGACGCATTCGTTTGCATCGCTGACCTTTCTGTAGATCTGGATCTACGCGCGGGGTAAGCCCTCCATTGAGGCACCCACCCATATTAGCTCTCCCGATGCCCTGACCCAACACCGCCGCCGGATTCGCCGTTCATTCCGCGCATTCGCCACCCTCCTCATCCCCCCCGTTGTAATCCCGACTCCCCGCCCTAAAAAACCATACATCAGATAAGGGTGCTTATCTGTTGTGCGGTTTTCAAAGGTGGGCCGTCCAACAACGACGACGAGGGCGACAGCGTGATCCAGCGATGGTTATGCTTCTCGCTCGCCGCCCACTGTGGACTGGTTGTGCGCCAGGACGTCGGATTCGGTTCGGTCACGCCAACTATCACCCTCGACAGACGGCTTTGCCTGTCGCATCTGGATCACATCTCCATGTCGTCGGATTCCGATTTCTTTACTGTAACGACGGCACCGCCTACTTATCAGCCTGACGTTTTTCGCGGCGGTGGCGGCGCGGTTATCTACCCGCCTATATTGCTCCCGCCGCGCCGATACCCCACGTCACTCCGACGCACGCCCACGGCGGTGGAGCCAGTATTTCACCAAGTGAACTTTCACATTCATGGAGGGTATTTTACGACACGCTATGGGGTGGGTGTGTCACCAACTAGCGTTGTTCAGGTACGTTTGACTTCTTTTCGTAAGAAGGACTTGACGAACATAATGGTTAGCATCTCGCACGGCGCTCTGGCCTACACACCGTCGCATTTCTGTGTGACTGGTGTACTCACTCCGAAAGTCGTTCAAATTTCTGCACAGCTTCACCTCAAGCGAATTAGCGCCAGTGACAGACGTTGCGTTTGTGTTCACGCGTAATTGACTTACATTCTAACCGGGACTCCAACACAATCCTCGAGAGCCCCGTATCCTCCGGCGGTGTCAGAATGTTGACGAGCAGTGGCGTGAACTTGCTAAGTCCCGGAGACAGCCTTGCACAGTTGATGGTGCAAGGGGCGGTTTGTTTACGCACAGTCAAGACGGTGTTGAGATGGCGTTGACCGTGGCAATTGGGTCTGAGTAGAAGAAAATGTGGTATTCAAAGAGTGCTGAGCAGATTATATATAGTGATACAAGCCAGATGACCAAAAGAACGAAAGCGCGCGAAAGGAAGGGGCGAGAAGCATGGCGATAACAAGGCGCGCACGGGAAAGCTGTCAAAGGAACTCGGGCAACTGTGGCAACGATGAAGGAAGGCATCATTGACGAAAGACAGCTCACCTCTTGGAATGGGATGGTGCTCATCACGGTGTTTCTCTCCAAGCCCAGAGTCATTAGCATGTTGCTAAGTTCGGTGCCGGTTTTCTTCCTGACCGAGATGAAGGAGGTAATGACGAGGTTGAGCTCCGAGGACGACAAGCCGACGTTCTGGTGCTTTTCCAAAACTTGTGAGAGAGTGGAGAAGAAGGCGGCGAGTTGGGTGATGCGGAGACTAGCGGCGAGTGCAGGGTAATATCAGGAACACCGAACCATATGCGAACCACGCGAACCACGCGAACCACGCGAACCACCCGAAATAGGCCTTTGTTCTTTCCTTCCCTTCTTTCCACCGCCCGTAGTCAGCCGCCATGTATTCTGTCGCCTCGCTCATTGAGTTCATTCGTCAAACGGTCACGGAGTGTCCTTCACTTGAGTTTCTTAGCTTATCTCAAGTCATTCTCTTCATCCGGTTGTCTGCAGCCCTTCGACGCGAGATTCTACTGGTTCAGCCCTCAGAGCACCCTACAGATGTCGCACCCAAGTTTCTCTCACCCTCCATTCACGAATTCCTCGCAAGTTCTTGCCGTCTCGCCCAACTTGAGGTGCTCGCCCTTTGGAACGAACTCAAAGACATGATTTGGCGTCTAGAGGACGATATCCTCCTGGAGTCTGTACAAAACTCAGCGTCCTTCGAATCCTTGTTCAAGAGATACGGTGGCATCCTTGGGTTCAGTGAGCCTCTCCCCTTCTGTTGCTTCTTATCTGGCTAACCTCAACCCAGCGTCTTCTCGTACTATTTGGCCAGCAACAAAAGTCTGCACAAACAAAGCATGCAGGTTCCATCTCAGGGACTCTGGACTCAAGCTACATACCGTCACTCAGCGTCATGCCGTCCTTCTCACCAAAGGCGATGGCCCCATTCCTGTCTGGGCGGTGTACTTCACGTGCAACGGCTGTAAAGCCCAATATTACCCTGACTACAATGTTTGCGACGGCGTCCGAACTTACCACCTTGAGATGGGCGACGTGTTCCAGGTCGAGGATCACGTCTTTGTAGAGCGTTCGCTGATAGAGCAATGGCGCTTACAAATGAACTTGGCGTGGTACAGTATTTTGTAACTTCTCCTTGCATACTACGAACTCATGAATTCCAAAGGACCTCCGCTACCAACTGTATGAACATTTACCTTCGCCAGCACCGTCATACTGTCCTTCCTGATGAGTGGAGAATCAGCCTCAGTCTTTCTCATCGCACCGTCTGGGAGGCATTCTTTCTTTATGCATTGTGGCGCAACAACACTCGACGTGGTCTTGTCTTTCAGCTGCCTCATGGTGGCAATCAGCGTCTACGCTTTCAAGAGGCAATTCGTGAGCAAACATCAGTGAATCCCCGAAAGTCTGTGGGGGTATGATGGGTCTGAGAAAGTCTGGGGAGTATGGGAAATTTCCGCAGACTCTCTCAGACTCGTTGTTGATCCCATACTCATTGACATTCTCATACTAGTAATCGGGACTCCATACTCAATGTACTTCATGTCAGTGCCTCCTGCAAGATAGGTATCACGGAGTCATAGATTACAGTGGATATAGTACTAGGCTACAAGAGATGATTACTGAACCTGTATGCCGTCGAAAGCTGTTCGGCGCTACCGAGCGAAAGAAGTGCTCGCTTCCGGTGACTTCTACGCGCCACGAGAACTTGTCGAAGTGTCTCCTTGCACTCGTCGTCATACGCTGAAGGTAGAAATTAGTTTGATGCAAGCACAGACTGCCATATGAACTCTCTTACGTTGCGGTAAGCTCTTTCGAGCGACTAATACATCACTCATGTGAAGGAAGTATTTCTTGATGTAGGTGGGATTGTCGTATAGTGGAGGAGGTGCACCGGTAGTGCGAGAAGTTGCGACATCGGCCTCGTAGCTCTCCTCTTCCGTCGTCTCTCCTCCATGTTCGTCGTCCGAGTCCGAGAGCTCAGCACAGACTCTGCGCCTTAAGTCGGGAGTGGACATATCAGATGGGATGCGGATGCGCTTTCGACGTGGTGGTGTTGTTTCTGGAGACAAGGAGCGGCGCCGACGGTGAGGAAGCTTGTGGGAAGAGGTTGGAGTTGATGCTGGTGGTGCCCCGGATGCATAATCTCCTTGAGGAGCAGGACAGGGAACTGGGGTGGTGTCTTTTGGAGTACTAGCCTCAAGGCAAACCACCGAAGTGCCAGGACCACCAGTAGCTGGCGATAAAAAAAACTGCCAAAATTCAGTACACTGGTTTGACGGATTAATTTGGTGACACACCGGCGGGTGGCCAGTCCTGTCAGTCCTAATCGTCGGAGTGGGTGTGCATGGAAGTGAACTGTCCAGCGACATGTCGGCAGGACAGGAGATGGTCGTTGCAGTAAAACAAGGAGACGGTCATAGACCATATGGCAATGGCAGTCCCTGCGCGACATGGTACGCTACAGTGGAGGCACAGACATACAAATAGTGTAATGGTCTAACGTTCTTCTGGCTGTGTACAACGCTGAAGCGCGATTCCATCAGCCTAGAGTTCAAGCCCCCCTAATAGCATAGATAATTCTGTACACGCCTCACCTGCTATCATTGCCTCCGGGCTTTTTTCTTGACGCTACCATGACAGCCCGCTTTTGAGTCTCAGGATTCAGGATTCAGAGACTTGCTGTTATTACCGCCTCGCATATTCAGTAGTATCAGTTCGACAAAACAATTAGATGATTTCATTCATATGATGATCAGCGTACTTATTTACATAGAATGCTCGAAAAATGTCTAGTGTATGGTAAAATTTTAGCTTACGAGGTATAGAATCAAGTCCAAAGACAGGAAGAACATGTGCGCCACGCATAAGAGAGTCAATATGTATGACAGAAAGAACAGGCTGTCCACCAGGATAACGGTCGGGCTTCACAATCCAAAGCCCCGTTCGAGAATCAGGGCGCCGGTTGTGCTTCGTGAACCATTGGACCAGAGCACATGGGAACGTGCGGGACCCATATGTGAAAGAGAATAGGAGATTGATTCGTACAACATCCATCCCGGCAAAGCCAGATTTCTCGGAATCCGTAACAATAAGAGCGCAGTCGCGGCGGGGATGCCCGTGCCAGGAGGGTGTACATCGGATCCGTTCGCGCTTCATGCCACGTACACCGGAGATGTCGCTTGGTGCGTAGAAGTATGCGATGGCAGAGTGGTAGACATAGATTTTGGAGAGGATAGTAGGGCAGTCGGTGATGTCAATGTCTTCGGAAAGAGGATCGTCATCCTCACGCAACTGATCGTAGAGAAAACGGCGTGCGAGTTCAACGAGATTGGCACACCCAACCTTGAGGGCCAGGTCGGGCAACCATCGCGGATAGTCCTTTGCTGGTTCTGTTGAGCGATGGTCAGTTACAAGCCATCAACCTCATATCTATAACGCACCAGCAGTGGCAGCCATCACAACGTCCGCTATAACTCGATCATCAACAGCTCCATCATCAGCCTCGTCGGTATCAAACGGATCAGGTGGCGGAGGGTGTCCAGGCTCGGCGAGACCGAGGGAGGCGAGCTCCATGCAGAGAGCATTGAGCTTATCGAGGCGTTGGTTTGTCAAAAGCATCTGACCGAGAGCTTTGTACCGGCTCGAGCGTCGCCATGGCTTTTTGACAGCCGTAATATGTCGTGATTCCGTAATTGACGAGCATATACCGTTAGGTGCACCGAACTCCATGATATGGTGCCGATAGTGGACTAGAGAGTGCTGGCGTGGAAGGGATAGAGAGTTGCGCACTCCAGTCTGCAGTTGGACACCCGTTTCAACAAAAACTTGACGAAGTTGCTGAAAACGGCTGAGGGCAGCGTCAACCTGATCGAGTGTGTCTTCGTCGAAGTCGTTTCGTCGAATCAGATAACAAAAGTCCATGAACTGTGACAAGCACTGAACCATCTTGTCAGGAAGATAATCAGCAGCAGCGGCAAGAAAGATCTAACCCGTCGTCAGCAAATTGATATCCCTCAGGAGAAAAAAGAAAGCGAACCTTCATAAGGGCTTTAGAATCATCGCCCGTCCACTGCTTGAAGCGACATCCATGCGGAAAACGCCGTAGACCCGGAAATTCCGGTGTCACAGCGAGTCTACCAAGGTTCCTGTCAACGCCAGTATCAAGCTACAAAATAGAGAAGCGTACCTTCGGTCAATATCATCCATGATCTTCTGGGCCTCTTTATCGCCGTGGAATAGCTCTAAATATTCCCAGACCCACTCGACGAGATGATCTTTGAACGTTCCTTTGATAACCTGATGGAGGATATCCGATGTGATGATCTCGTGTATATCGGCTCGCGGAAAGTCCCAAGTAAATGGCTGGTGGATCGTTAACCAGAGTAGGAAGAAAGTGCTTGGAAACATACACGAATGGTCTCATCGATACCATAGTTATCCCACAAAGCCTTTCCCCGTCCACCTAGTTCGTCGAGTAAGACCTCTGTCAGTTCTTGAGTGCGGCGACCAGCAGTATCTGTGTCGTTGAGGTCACCCGACGGAGCCGTGCATCTATTAGGATTAGTCCTATCATTGACAAGAGATTGGTATACATACTTGGCACACCAGCCGGACACAATGCCTGCGAGATAGACCTGTTCGGGATAGTCGGCGATGTAGGCACCAAAATCATAAACAATTCGGCGGTAGTGGCCATCAGGACAGAGACGAACAACGGGGGTCGAGAATGCAGGCTTGAGACTCCCAAAGATCTTGCTGAGAGACTCGTGGAATAACCGCTTCTTGAACGTTCGAAATTCCTCGCTATTATCGTCCCGACGGTCACCTGGCACCGATGAGTACCTGAAGAATTGACGTCAACGGACCGGATGACAAACCTTTCGGAATGGCTAGAAAGCCGATGGGAACAACACCATTACGGTGTGCTCGACGTGCGCCGTTATGGAGGTTGCCAACACTAAGATAAACAGGCCAATATTCGACGTTTCCAGTGGCAACAGACACGGTGGTCTTATCGCTCCCTACAATGATGTATACAGTCATCGCGCCTTCCGTAGAGTTGTCGGCTGTATAGATCTGATCCTGATAAACATGTCAGAATCAGAAAAAATGAAAGAATGAAACTTGTTACAGCATGTCTCCACGCAAAATTTCCAGACATGAAGTCCGACCAGCGCCGCTTCCCATTAGGACCGACTTCGATATAAGGTGCTGGATCAAAGGAATCGGCGAAGTCGGGGTTCGCAAGAATGTTGCTGACAACAACGTCGGGGTCGCGGAACCATATCTCATGGGTTTGATGTTGCCAGTCAGGAGCACTGTCGGGAAGATCAGGCCGTGGCTCGCTTCGAAAGCATTTCCACGGCGCACTTCCATAGGGGATATTGTCGATCCCGGAGTAGACAGCTCTGGGGTCTGGGAAGGGCGCCTTGTCTCCATGCTTCTCCATAGCAAGCTCGAAGATGTCGAGGAGCTCTTTGATCTTGGCCTCGGATAGCTGAGCCTTTCGGAAGACATAGTCCGCCAGCTTGAATTGTACCTCGTCATCAAAAGGCTCATATGGGTTGTCGAACGTAACACGAGGCGGCGGAGCAGCACCAGCGGGAAGGTCTACACCGTTAATGTCGCATGGCACACCTACAGAAATTATTCTCCCTGAAGATTGCGAAGCAGATGAATAGACTCACCATTTAGATGGGGATGATAGGTACAGCCCCGTCTTGGGCTGTTTGCATTCTTCGGCACAGGATCGGGTGGCGGCGGAGACGGAAACGGTGGAGAGGAAGGACGATGATGGTCCGGAGAGTAATCGCCTCCATTCCCAGCGAAAGGTCCTGGAGATGATGGAGGAGACGAGGAAGGATTGTTTGGAGTTGGCGTAGGTTGGCGAATACGATAATGCATAGTGTTGACATGTTGCGTCTGTCCTGAGAGATTCTTGCACCGCTGAGGGCAATACGGACACTGGTACGGATGGGTCTTGCGATACGTCGATGTGTTCATGGTGCTGGTGCAAGGAGAAAATTCTGAGGAAGGAGTCAGTGACGAAGCTTGGAAAGATGAAACGTGGCCCACCGATCATGGCAGAAAAATTTTGCTTGTCTTCTTTCGACACCAACCCCAACCTCGCCGCTCGATGATGAATACCCGCAGCAAGCGAAACAAGACACCCAACGAGCCAGTACAGCGCAGTCAAGGTCAGAGCCGTAATGACACTGTAAAGATCAAAGTGACCGCCCAGGCGAAAAAGGAGGGGCAGTTGGCGAAAAAAGAAGTGGATGAAAAGCGGCGTCTGAGTCGCATTGCAGCCGTGGAGGACAAGCTAGCCAAAGAAGACAGACAGGTCAGTACCTCATCACCTAGGGGCGAAGGAAGGCTTACTCGCTATCTTAGGCATCGGCTCTCACCCCCGCCAACATCCTCAAGCGAAGCAAGTCCGCACAAGCCAAGCCTCCGTCCACCCCGGCTCAAAGTATCAAAGCTCCGTTGGTTCCTCCTCACACCGAGGCGGCGCCACCCGATGGACTACTAAGGAACCGTCGCCAAGGACAAGAAATGCGACTGGAACATTGCCAGAGTCTGTCAGCCGACAAGGTTAGCACATACTTGACCGTAAATTCCATACTCATCTACCTTTATGCCCAGATATTCAACAGCGACACCATTACGATCCAAGAGGACGACGAAGACCCAGCACCTTCTCTCAGGGGTACGCCGCCACCGGTCCATCCGTCCTTTCCTGGTCGTCTTCCTCGCTCTCCCAATCGGAGTCGCATAGCACCACCACGAGACCATTCCCTCTCGCCACTGCCAAGACCACGTTTCGAAGACGTTGACGATGACGTTGGGGCCAGTGATTCCGAAGACGGTGGAAGGGATGGAGATTCAGCCAATGGAAGTGCAGATGATGGTATGAAGTCCGGGGAGGGCTCTGCTGGGGACGATGAAAGCGGTGTTGGTATAGTTGCTCACGAGCGAGATGATAACGAGCTCTTAGATGATCAAGTACCGGAGAAGACACACGACGAGGATCCGCGGCGCCTCCGCATGCAAAATAAGGACGTGGAGGAGGATCTATGGGCTTCAGATACAGAGTACTGTCCTCCTTCGAGGACTGATATGCAGGACACGACCGTTATTGATGTCGACTTGGACTCGGATAGCGAGGAGAAAAGTCTGGAGGAAATTGCACTGGAGCTGAAGATGGCAAGGATGCGACGCAAGCAGGAAAAGTCCGGACACAAGATACAGGATGGAAACCTGGACAAAGCTAGAACGGCGCCGAAGGTCAGTTCTTGAACGACACCTGATAATGACTTACATACACGCACACTGGCAGAGTAAACCGCTCCGGGAGAAGCACATCATTCGCAAGCAAGTCTCTGCTGCTCGCTCAGAGCCCACCGTTCCGCTCGTTGCCTCCAAATCCCAGCGCAGCAACACAAATACATCGTCCAAGCGCAAAGTGGAACATGAGACGAGCAAAGAAAAGGACACTGGAGAGGGGTAAGACGTCTTGAACTATCGATCTGGTCAGGAACTTACAGATCCAAGTGGCAAGCGCTTGCGTGTGGCTGGTATAGGCGGCCTGACTCCCAACTGGAGGTCTACGCTGATGGGGTCGTCCTCGTCGTCGCCGGCTGTGAAGGAGGAAAAGAAGCCGAAAAAGCAAGGACCGCATGCCAAGGTTCACGTTCATTACGTCGTGTGAACAGATCAACTGAATTGACCTAATCACAGAACCTGCCGTCAACCACGGATGCCAAAATCGAGTTCAAGGACGTCGATGTCAACGACACTCTCAAAAAGCCTCGAGGCAAGACGACTTACAAGCTCACCGATCTTGTCTTCCCAAATTATAAGACAGACATACACATCTTCAAGGACTCTTTCCTCGTTGGTATGTACGACTGGGCTGGCTCAATCAACGTTTCACAGCCCTTTGCGACCACATCACATTCGAAGATGGATGAAGCAATCGAAGTACTCTGGAATGTCTGCTTCAAGAAGCTTACTCCTCTTGGAGACGACGGCAAGCCTCGCTTCAAGCAACCTGCAGTGACCGGCATAGTGAGTTTCTCGATGTTACGTGCTTACATCCCTGATTTTGGACATGGCAGGTCAATGTCTATCTACGATCCTTACGCAGTGACATCGCCAAGCTTGCTCGTGCCCAGATGGATGACACCGCTAAAACCCAATTCGCAACTCAGGACGAACTCGCCCACTACATTGAATATCAGCTCCAAGGCGATAATTTTCTTTACGCCGACCCGGATGCCACGAACTCGGTAATTAGAATGATGTCCATCTTGGCGTCGTATACTGACGAGTCTCCGACAATGCAGGCAGACGCGGGGGCATTCATGTCTGAGGAAGTTCTTGAACTTCTGGCCTGGTATCTGCAGCGTATCAAGGAGTCCCCGCATAGCTTTGGAATGCCGTATGCAGGTCTGGCACTCTGTGCTGCAGCAGTATGTTGCATATCCACATCTCTGCTACCTGCTTGTCTGATCATATACTCTGTTAGCGCATGCACAGCCTTTTCCTATGGAAAGGCGGCAAACGAGCTGTGGCCGAGGACACCAACACGTCGCGTAACAACAACAACAGCTTTGCGGATGTGCCGTGGGGTGGAGTCGCCGCCGGATACTTTGAGCAGCTCGCTGCAGGCATGACGGACGAAAAATGGATCGCAATTGTTTCGGCCGCAGAACCGTACATGGCAAAAGCTAAGAAGGGCAAGGGTAGAGCAGCTAGGACATCATCGCGGGGTGACGAGGACAGCGACGAGGGCGAGGGCGATCTGTTCACATCACGTCCGAAAGTGCGCCTGTGAACAACAAGCGAGCCTGAGGTACGTGCTTAGCCCTGCGTCCTTCATACTTAACGTCAATCCTTTGCTCAGGCAGCATTCGAACGCCAAGACTCTCCTTGAAGCCAGGCCGCCTCCGAGTCGCCGCCGGGCACGTCAGCGCGTCAGCTCCCATCCGTACTGCCAGTGCTACTCCTGCCATTCATATCTGTCCATTCCAAAAGTACCGATGACCTTTCTTTATCATTACTACTACTACTACTACCTCGTCGCACCCAATTCATTGTGTCAATGATGCCTGTACTACATTCGGTCTGAAATTCGGTCTGAAATCAGGATGGACAGGGTCTGACCATCGTCTGAGTAAGGTATGAGCTGAGTATGGGATATGTATGAGCCGAGGTCTGGTGTCAGACCTCGGCTCTATTTTCAGGAGGCTCGGGTCTGTAGTCAGACCCGAGCATATGAGTCTGAGGGGTCTGTCACAGACTCCTCAGACTTTCGGGAATTCACTGATGAAACTACCACATTCAGATGTTCGGACAAGAGGAGAAGCGTCATCGTTGTGATAAGTGTGTCCGTGACTATCCACCAGAGAAGGAGGGTGATTGTACGTGCCTTTTTCTTCTTGCTGCGCACCGTTCTTACTACAACAGCTTATCGAACAGTTTCTGTTGTTGTCTCTGACGGCATAGCTCTTGGTTCGCCCTGCTGTCGTGTTAATTCGTGCCAGGAACCTCTCGAGAACATCAAAGATCGCTTCTGCCTGCTCCATCAGAATCACGAATCTATCTGTTCCGTCAAATCATGCTCTGTTCCCATCCAGGGAGACGGCTATCGAACCTGTAGCGATCCTGCTCATGTGGAACTCGAACGTCGTTATAAGGCCAAAGGCGAAGCAGCATTTCAGTTAACCGAACGTCTACTCAAGTCGCAAATGACTCACCTCAACAATTCCGAACCTATTCCCCTACCTTCTCAAACCACCGCTGCTGACGATGAAGACAGCGTCCCAGATATGCTTCCAGCAGACGATGACGACGACGAGCTCGAGGAGGAAGAGTGGGAGGATGAGGACGATGAGAGAGCAGGGCCGCCGTCTGTGCTGAAAGGAACCTTCGGGCGCAAGCGGTCACACAATGAGCAGCTTCTGATTAATCCTTGTGGCATGATCATTGCTCGGGCAACCTTCTATAACTCAGAGTCTCTTCCCTCTGTGGCGGTAATGTCCAAGCCTTTCATGTATGATTCCCACTGACGGCGTTTTACCAGCATTTTTTCCGACAGACGTACTGGGACGGCTTTGTACCAAACCATCTCATCTTCGACAATAATTGTGGACTAGCCCGACACGTCCGTGGTAACGAGGAGCTTTACGCTCTCTTCAAGAGCGTCGGACTGGCTGTGGACGTCTTTCATTTCAAGTGCAAACACAAGGTCACGGATGAATACTGCCAGCTCTACTGTAATCCGGCGGCGTTCCCCGAACTGATGAATACGGATGGGACAGGGTGGTGGTTTAACACTTCCATCGCCGAGCAGACAAATGCATGGCTGGGTGGATTTCTTTCAATGTGCCGTGAGATGAGTCGGGACGTCTTTGTTTTTTTCTTGGATGAGATGATTTCAATGCGCAATGAAGAGCGAAAGCATGTTTTAGTAGAACAGGGTGCCAACCCCACTTACTGGATGCCTGGAGATAAGTAGAGTAGACGATCAATATAGAGTATTAAGTGTTGCGAAGTATCGCTTTATGTGGCCCGGGTCTGGACTCTGTACTCTGTACCCGTGGCAGTGCCCTTTTTCGTTTGTTGACAACTACCACCACCAGCTGTACACGTGAAGACGCGTCGGACGTGCCTTGTTGATGAGACTTTGGGTATAAATAGGTGTGTGGTGTAATTTTCTTTCCCCCAGATCGCAGTGCGGCGTCTGACAGCGGATGCTGTCAGCGCAAGGCCTCCTCACCCGCTCGGTCTCCAGGGAACGCTTCTGCCAGTACCAAAACAGCTCTTGCTGTCGCTTTAGCCCCACACAACCCACTCTTGCCCGTCCTGAGGATGACCGGCGCAGTCAGACGCGTGCCGAGCTTGGAAATCGCGAAAGATTGTATCGTTCTCCTTGGTCCATGCAGATCGTGCTCGCCTCGAACAGCCCGTGCAGGCGCAAGATCCTGCACACGTTTGGCATCGCGCCCGACGTCGGCAAGATCCTGCACACGTTTGGCATCGCGCCCGACGTCGTGCCGTCGACGTTCGAAGAAGACCTCGCGCCTGAGGTCGTGCCGTCCACAGCCACAAGGTGTACGAGCGCCCCGTCCAGGCCGACCTCGACGACACTCCAGATCTTGTCGGCTGTGTACAAGAGACAAGTGTGGCTGTGTACAAGAGACGTCGATTAACTATAGTAAGGTATCACAATGTAGGCTACGTATATTGAAGGTATCGCGGTGTGTAAGGTATGATTAAAGTGTCGCGGTGTGTAAGGTATGATTAAAGTGTCCTGATCTATTCATGGTTGTCGGAATCGCCATCATCCTCCTCCGCAAAATATGTAAATTCACGATCCACGCTCTGTGCCCTGCCCTTCCCCTTACCCAACGTCTCCTGATCGTCATCAGATGTCCAAACGACTCTATACTTGCGTAGGTGACGTGAAGGCTGAACAGACGGTCCCGCCAGATAAGATGATGAAGCAGTGGCTAGTTTGACAGGCGACGAGACAGTGGCCGCTTGGGAGGATGATGTCAAATGTCGGGTAGAGCGACATGCAGGAACAGGCGGCGTGACCTCAGCGTCCTCATCATCAGAAGATGAAGACTGGGTTGACTTGGCTGCATGCCTCTTGAGCTTGCGCTTTGCGGCCTTTGCCTTTGAGTCTGGTAGAGGGTTACGAGTCATAAATGCTTGGAAGGGATCATTGTTCTTGAGTGCTAGATCCCTCTCGGCCTGTGGCGCATCCATCCACCGACGACGATTATCCCGATACGTGGAAGAATGGAACGGGAGGCCAAATTGGGTTTGGAAGTCCAGGTCAAGATAGGTGTGCGGCTTTGCGAAAAAACCTGCCACGTCGGAAGCTTGGAATTGACTTGGCCAAGGAGATCTTTTCCCTCTTCTCTTTCGCTCCTTTACGTTCTCCTTCCCCGAGCCATCACCGGTTAGATCGATGATATCATGAGGGCCGACAATATGAGTGGGGTCCGGAGAGGCAGTAAGGCGCGATTTGAGGGAGGACCAGGAGGGGGGAGCGCGAGCTGAGGAGAGTGCTGTTGGGGATGGAAGAATTGGTGACGACGGAGGAGTGGGTGTCTTGCCATATGGCGGTGGAGCGCAAGGTGAAGGTGGTGAAAACGAACATAATCGAATAATGGATATGGGCTTGAACGAGCTACGCTTCTTCCGTTTCCTCACAGGCGGAGATGGAGTCTGCGGCGAGCGCTTCGAGGATGACCTCTTTGGTGGGAATGGCTTGTGCGGGCGAGACTTGGACTGAGGTTTGGTTTTAGCAGCAGCCGCAATTAAGTCAGCATTCAGTGCTGCGCGGACGTGAGCCCGCTCGGCCTGAAGTCCAGCTGGTGTACGAATATTGGGGCCAGAGGGACGCTCATCTGAGGCAGTCGTGATCACGCCAAGAAGTTCGTCAAAAGTCTCAGGCGTGTCATCCAAGTCATAAGGCATGAGGAGGATGGCGTTTGATGGCCTGACATCCGCGATGTACCCGACGGCAACTGTAGACCATATGAGAGTTGATGCATTGTAAAGCTTCAGGAATGTGGCGTCGGATGGGACTGCGAGTGGGAGGAGAATGTCGCGAGTCAACGTGATGTGGGGATAGGTAAATCCATCTTGAAGCGAAAAGCTTCGTGGCTTTTTTGTAAGCTAGACAAGACTTTGTCAATTTGGGCTATGAAAAGATTGAATGAGACGCACGGAGTGGAAGTAGTACAGTGTGACTGTCTGTCTAATACGCTGTGTCTGGGAGAGGCGTTCTGCTTCTTGTCTCCGTTTGAGGGTTGCCGCATCCTGTTGCTCCATCCTTGAACGAATGAAACCATCCTCCATTTGAGAGGCGTAGCGAGGGTGAGGCGTTGGGTCAACAAAGCGGGAGGTGCGAGTATGGGAGGTATCCTTGGCGAGATCAGGTTGAGAATGCGAAGTGGAAGGAGGAGGCCGGCGGGTCGTTTGACGTAGTTCGGGCTGCGAGCTAGAAGTGGGAAGTGGACAATTTGGCCGAGAGATGGCGGCGGCAGGAGATGGGTGTGGTGGTGGTTGAGACGGCGGTGGTGTAGCCATAGAGTTATGGGCAGTGCGTGGCGGAGGAGGTTGTGATGGGGTGTCGTCGTCCTCATCATACCAGTCATGATGCTCGACGTCCGGTTGGGGAGATTTGTAGGCCTTCCCGGGTTCATGATGGTGTTGGAGGTTGCAGCCACCAATCTGGAGACAACAACTAGCACAGCGCTGATTTGGACATTGGCTGTTCAGTGCCTTGCCGCATCCCGGTCTTGTGCAGCGCTGCTGTGAGGCACGTCCTGAGCGCACGCGTGTACCGCTTGCAGTGGCGGGACGCTTGATCTTGATGAGCAACGGATTTGGACGGGCAGTACCCCAGGGATTGTCCTTCGTACTTCCCTCCGGTAACAGGAAGGTTTTGCACGGTAGGCACTAGACTCTGGGTTCAGGAAGAGATATCCCGAGAAAGGCATAGGCACATACCTTCGCCACGTAGCGACCAGTCAGCTTTCCTTTCTTGACATAGACCCACGGGTGGAAGACACCACAGATCTTACACCGACGACCGTCGACTCCATCAACACTGCAAGAATGTGTGAGATATGAGAGAATGAGAATTGGAGTGTAGTATTCACCGATCCGCTTCGTATTCATGGGTGTGATTGCAGTGCTCACCGCATTGGTGGTGCTCAGGGTCGTGTGCAGGTGGCGGTGGTGGTGGCGGCGGCTCCATAAGAGCTCAAGAGATGTTAGATTCGAGAGAGAGTAAGAAGAGAGCAGTTTACCTACAGGGCGGGATCCAGGACAAGGCTTGGCGAGCAAAGATAGGCGAGAAGGGAGGTCAAAGACGCGCCAAGACTAACAGCAGCAAGCAGAATGAGCACAGTGAAGCGGACAGTGCCAGGGAGGCTGGTGACTTACATATGAATTGAAGAGAAAGTCGTGAACCCGCTGGCGGGCACCGAAAAGTGAGAAAGGAAGGATAATAGACGACACGGTCGTGGGGGAAAGGGAATGAGACGACCCCGCCTTTGGCGCGCCTCAAGTGGTTCGCACGGTTCACGTGCACGAACCATCATCGGCGGTGGTTCGGCAATGCTGATATTACCCCTCTTTGCTAGCGGCAGTCTCGCTGAGGTGGTTGGATAGTTGTGGGATGGAGTGTTTTGGGAGTTCTGGATACCTTGTCCTGTTATTTGGGTTGCATCAGTATGAAATGAGAAGGAGAGTGACGACGTACATAAGGTGTAGTAGGATCAACACAATGTCCATTTCATGGACAAGGATCAAGGAGAGCTCGTATCCAAGCTCGCCCGCTTCCGCTGGTGTGTTGACGGCTTCCCCTAAGAAGCCGGCAACGTTGGCGGTGTCGACAAGGATAGGGGGGATTTTCGAAAGACTGAGTATCGCATTCTGCAGAGCGTCAGCGTGAAATCCAGGCGAGTGATCGCAAGACGCACCGATGGTGCGCTGGGCATATTGGGAATAGGTCGTGGCATGTGGTGGCACGCAGCCGAAGGTGATGATTGATGGGGTGACATAATTGCAATGACCGCTTACCGCAGGCTTACCGCATTCGGGGCTTGGTTCCTCTCCGCGACACCACCAATGTCCTCTCGCAGTCACCGGTCCTCTGTCGCCTCCCGAATCGCCCCTTCGCAGCGTCTCGATGCCCGGAATTTAGACAGCCTTCCCACTGTGACGACTGTCCGTGGCTTTACGAAAGTCAAGGACTGGGAGCGACTTCCCTTCATCGATACTACCGACAGCCGCCCCTGGTCTTTGCACCTCCCCCACGGCCTATATCTTCCAGACTGGCTGGAGACCCCACAACTACAAACCGCCGCAACGGACTTCGATAAACTGGACGCCGACGAATCCGATCCAACCCTTGCCGCGGTATCGCTCCGCCCAACTCCACGCAAACCGAGTTCTATACGCAGCGGACATAGTCACCAAGCCGCATTCACGTCGGACCTTCCCCATCGTACCCATTCGACTGCGAAAAAACACCTTCTACAAATCATGGTGCAGCAAGGCGTGGGTGTCGTCAACGGCGCAGTTGTGTGCGCTCTGACGGGTGATGCGCGCATACAAGCAGCCCACTCCGTTCGCGCTGCCACTTCGGAACCCACCCGCGTTGCCTGTTTTTGGGCCGTCGGCGGTTACTTCCACAGCTGCTCCCGTCTCCTGTATATCCCTCGTGCGTCCCTTCCGTCTTTGCTCGCTCACACACCCTCTGATCAGATTATCAGTCACGCCTACAGAGCACTTTTCATGGGACGGCAACGATTTTGCCGTCATTGTGGCCGATCCGGAAATCCTTGCCGCCCTCGACGCCTATGCCAAATTTCTCCATGACTTGGACCAGAGGCCGGATTCTAAGTATCTAGATTGGTTATCTCTTGTGCGAATGTACCATCCGGTGCTTGTGAGTACAGATGCTCTTTCAATTTTACTAGTTTGACGTGTTTGGCAGCACCAGGGACGTCCCTGCAAGATTCGTTTCATCCCTTCGCACCGACTCACGAAGAAAGTCTACAATGACACCATTGAACAGGCGCTCCCCTACTATCAAGTTACGGCAAAAACTTTTGCCCACCCTCTCTTCCTCATTCTTCGCTTCATTGACACGCTGGCCTCAATGGACGCCATGTGGGAAGCTTGGGCCCATTCCAACGACCCTCAACCCGAAATCAAGAACTGGCTTACTATGCACTATGGGGATAGCGTTCCTGAAGAGGCCCCTATGCAGGAGCTGGTGGCTTTCACTCTCACGGCCACGAAGTACTACAAGCGTTTCCGTGAACGGCCAGTTTGGGCCAGATCGCCTTCTACATCCGGCATCAGCTCTCAGCTGGGCTCCATGTCGCTCAGATCCACCGAACCCGGTGACGGCTCGCTCTTTAGTGCGAATCCTCCTCCGTCTGGTCGTTCTTTGGCAGAAGGAAGTGGTAACAATGGCAGTAGTAACCGGAGTCTCGGCACGGAGCAAGCTACCACTCAGAGGCCTGGTGGCGGAACTCGACATGGCGCAGCAAGGGAGGAGTTTGATGAAGAAGATCGATACGCTGCTCGGGCGCAACAACCGTCAAGCGGGCTCACACCCGCCCAGCAGATTGCCTTCGACTGGAGGCATGCAAATGGCATGAGCGACTCTTCGTGCCTTGCCGCAATTGATGCTCCCTCCACTTCCGTCATCACGAGCGACGAAAGCGCCCAGCAGAATCGCCCGCTCCCTTCCATTCACCCCCTTCTCCACATCGTGCCAAGCGTAGCGCAAAGACCTACCAAAACGCGGGTCTGGCGTCGACGCGGCGTCGTTCTATCTCAGCGTACCTCGCCGCAGTCCAAGAGGGTGTCAGGCACACAACAAGAATTCCGGAGTCGCATACGCTCTCCTCTTGGACTGGCAAATTGACGCGTATCTGTCGAGGATATTTCATGCTGCATACATACTAATGGACATCACTTGTATAGACCGTACCCCTTATTCTCTGTTAGCACTTTTGTGAACGGACATCAATACCTATCAAAAAATGTATCTACTTCTATTTCTGGTGATGACTCGCCCTCTCAATGATCTCTCATCAGCTGTCTCAACAGACCAAGACGGCAACACCGACGGCACCTTCTCCGATACCTGCTCAGAGGTGCGCTTTTTTACTATCCTTCCATCTAAACCTAATGCATATGGCAGGTCACCCCCAACTCCACAATCTACTTCTATCAATTTGCCCCCGGCGCGAGCAACACAACCTGGACGACATGCTAGACTCTCGCCGCCGATGGCAGCACAACCGAGCCGGCCAACAGCACCCAACCCGACGGCTCCGCCATCCCTTGGGGCGTCGGCGAGCTCGACGACCAGAGTGCGGTTGTTTATCCTCTTTCGTTCGCTACCGGTTCTGCTTCGGGCTCTGTGTCGGGCTCTAGTGCTGCCACGACTTCGGTCACAACCACGGCTAGTGGAAGTGGAAGCGGCAGCCCAGTCGTGACTACCTCTATCGTCGAGACGACTACGAGGGTGCGCTCCACGACGGCGGCGAGCGATGCATCTGTCACCAAGTCGGACAGTGCTGCTGCTGCTAGCACGACCAGCAACAGTATCAGCGCTGCTTCCCTCAAGGCGAGTGGATTGGTTGCGCTCATCGGTGCAGCTATCGCACTGGTGCTCTAAGCACTGTCCCTCCTCTCTCTACCCTTCCTTTCGTACGAGCTGTACAACTCGCACTCACTGGCATGACCTCGCATCGCATCATCTATACCGTCCATTGGACGATGGACACTTTATTCCCCTATTTATAGACCAGCAAATTGTGAACACGACGACTCGTATGATGAAATCATGGTCTCACGTATGGCAGCGCGTCGAGAGGTGGGAAGAAACAATGGGAACGCATTACCGGAAGTCTGGAGCATGAAGTGGACACGAGCGGCGCAGCGTAGGTGAAAGTGAACAAATCTTACGGCACTGGTTGCTTAAGCAGAGGCTTTGGTCCTTGTTCTTCGCCGGCGTCCTCCATGTCTCTTCCCTCCATGTATCCTTCCGCTGCGACTGGCGCCTTCCCATCGAGTTGTAGTTTCCCCGGAGGCATTGCGAACTGGCTTGCAACACCCTTTGGGTGGACTACAAATTGGAGACATCTTCGTCCAAGTCTAGGACAGGGGAGGTTTTTGCGTACAACATAATTCTGCCGCCGACCACCCCAGGAATTTTGCTGCACCCAAGGGGTTCAAACACATGGACTTTGACGGCAGTACGGACGTGACGAGTGGGCCGAATGCTTTTGTGGCTCCAGCTCTGTATGGTGGGTCCAATGATCATGAAAGGCCACTGCGTCTGGAACCATCTCTTAGTGGCGGAGATGCGCATCACTGCGTCGTGACAACTGACGCTCAAACGGGTGCCATGTTTGTTCTACCGTTTGGTGGTTCATCTTACGAATGCACTCCGTCAGGCAAGGAGAAGATACTACGTTACGCACTCGCGTATGGCCGGGAGATACACCATCATGTCATGGACCTCAACTACGAAAGGTCGAATGGCGAGATCTAGACAGATCTAGATTGTCACGGGCTGCGCAAAGACACTGTACTGGGCTGCAGCTTTTTTTCTGCAACGAGAATCCGGATGCTGGTTTCTCGTTGAATGTCACCATCCAAGAAGCCCGAGATGCGGAATACAAGGCGACTTTCTCTCAGGATCATGTTCCCCGCGGAGAACGAAGGATGCAGTCGCATCAGATTGGAAGCCGTGATTACCGACTGGGCGCCGGGGAGGTGAACTGCCTTGCATATCGTGCGCTGCGTCTGTCGATTCAGCCATATGACTTAAACACAATTTTCGCGATTCCCTTGGCCTCGTCCTGGAGCCGTACTCGGTTGTACTCTTTGCTACCGGCTGCCTTTTGTCCACCGCTAAGGTCTATACCTCATTCGAGAAGGTACAAAGTATGCAAGAGACACTTTTTGGTTACCAAACAAATAAATGACGAGTACTTCCAGGCCTTTATGCCAACGAGACCAATGAACAAAATGATACACCTGTCGGCAAGTGTCTAGTCTCAGTGGGAGACGCTCAACTGATCATGTTGACGTTCAGGCTCCGCGTGTCGCGATAGCAGCTGTTCACAATAACAATGTCTGATGCGTTTCGTACGCAAGTATGGCGTATCTATCACTCCCGGTGGGTTCACAATGAGTCTTCCTGGCATTGGGAACGGTCCTGACGGTCGCTCGTAGAGGGGGGAGCCCATCTTGACTCTGTACCGCGTGAAGAGCCACATGGAGTTGTAAGGAAAGCTGTAAGGCGTATACGGGATATGCAAACGAGACTGGGAAGACTACGCTTTGAAATGATTGGACCTGCGGCGGCCGTTTGAATTATACCACTCAGTGTCTTAATATCCTCCTGCATTCAGGCATAGTGGCCAATGAAAATCTCTCGACTACTTCCAGGAAGTCGGGATGCTGCTTGAAAAAGATAATTGTGCGCGACATTGAATGATCTCGGGAGTTCGTAGCGTCTGTATATCATGTATCATTGCTGGGACATCAGAGCGACGGTCGTCTACGATGCGCACGCGCTGTCCGGGTTGACCCTTCCAGAACCCCGCCTATAGCTATAGCTCAAGGAACGCATGCCTGAAACGAAACGACACAAACCAATCAACCCGACCGAGTAGCAAAGCCCAAAGACTCGAGTACACAAGTCGGAACCAAGCCAAGCGTCTCCTGCTCCATGCGCACATAGAAGCCCTCCAAGACCTCCGCGGTATTGCAGCCGTACATCTCTACGCGGCGTGTTGACCTTAAGAGGACATTCTTGGCGTCCTCATTGCTCCCGGCCAGCGCCATGACTGAGGCGACGCTCATGATGGGTGCCTTGGGGGATACGACCTCGGACCCAAGTGTCTTTTGGGCCTATAGATAGATAATGATAAGGTGAGTCAAATGAAACATGCGAGTGACGCACGTTGAAGACCATGTTCATGTCCGTCGGTGCAAAGACGTGCTGTCAGAACTTGGAGTCCATCGTATCTTGGAGCTTCTGCTCTGCACGTTAACGAGGTCGCCCAGCTTGACGCGCAGGTTGTTGCGTGCCACCTTGTTCATCTGGATTCGGCCCTCCTCCACATCGTCAGAGCTCAGACAGATAAGCACCGTGTCTTTGCGCTTCTTGCCGCTGTAGGGGATGTCAGTACGGCAACCGGGAGAGCGCGATTCCGACTCACCGAATGATGATTGTGTCGCCACGGAATAGCAAGAGTAGTTCCATCGTGGCGGGATTCATTGTCGCGACTGATATCGGGGTCAACAGCTCGTCCTTTGGATATGCCGCGCACAGTGCTCACCAGAGTTGTCGTCCGACATTGCCTCATCGACAATCAGGCGATTTGGGCTGGGAGAAAGAGATGCCCGTCATTGTCTGGAACGGCGTGCAGAGCGTAGTGACTTACGATTTCTTGGGGCGGAGGATGGCGGTGGAGACATCGTTGGGGCCGGGTTGGGGGGCGGCGCCACTGGGTTCAGCCATACTGTGTCGTGAAAAGTGGTGGTAATGGATAGAGGGGCGTCGGCCTCGGCATTATAACCAAAGAGCGAAGGAAAGGGATGCCGACTCAACGTCATGCTGTCGAGCAAAGCCGGGTAGAATGGTATCCTCGAAACGCGTTGTATCGCCTTGCGACGAACAACACGTAGTCAGAGGTGAGGGTGGTCGATGAGAGGAGTTGGGAGTTTGCAAATCCTAGCGATCATTTCTGCTTAAGTAATCTCGGAGTCGAGATGCCGCCGGTAACTCATTATGTTCCTTGACTCTTACCTTCATCGTTGCACGAGCTTCCCCTAGCCAATTTCTTTCCATGCGGTCATGATGCTCGCATGTCGATCCTTCCTCTGCTGTGCAGGCAGCCCCGAGGACAGTGCGGGCGAGGTGATTGACGAGAATTCGCGACTGATACCGCCGACGCTGGAGGAAGAGTCTTTGTGCGTGTTTATCTTCGCGTTCCGGTTTGTTTCATGAACATTTCGCATGCAAACAGACCTCCGACGACGACTGCTCTGGACTATGCGAAATACCAAGGCCGGCTCGGGACGATAGTGCGCGCAAAGGAAGGGTGTGTTTACTTGTTGGATTATGCTCCCCCGCTCTAGCCTCATTGTTCTTTCCCGCGTAGGCGCATGGTGAACGTCAACGTTCTCGGCGACCCGTCCCACTCCGGCTATGGCGACTCCTCCAGCGGCGATTATTATGCTCCTGTAGACAGCAGGTCGATATCGCACGCATACTCAGAACACCACTTCCCCGACATCGACTCCCTCCGCGGCGGATCGCGCTCGAGTTCGCGTTCATGTCGATCGGTCGAGCGTGCTCCGCGCACGCCCAGTATGGCTCTGTCTGCCCGAATGGTCAACATTGAGGATCTAGATACCCCGCTGCAGGCATCGGATGAGGATACCAAGGCGAGTACATTGCCCCCTTCGTGTCAAGTGACCTAACTGACATTCCGTGTAGAGGGCGGTCCATGATCTCAGCTTAGCCGTCGGCTCCCTCTCTCGCAGCTGGGACGACTGATCCCACCATGTGGCGCATTCACGTCTAACTGTTCGCTCTTCGTCTCGCACACTGCTTTGCTAGAAATTGACATCCTACCTTACATAGAGTTCATTCCTTTCTTGAGGCTCGTATATCGATTGATTGATGCACGCACCATACTTAGACATAGATACTCATTTTGCCTGTACAACAGAACATTTCAATGCTGTATTATATTCTTGGACCGGACTCTGGCATCTTTCAGGTCAACAAGGAGTCGCACGGGTTTTGGTGATAGCGTCTCTGGACGTGCCGATCAGCTCGTGTTCGACATCCACAAAGACCTATTTTGTGTGTCGTGAGAGCGTGTTGTCCGGCGCGTGTGTACCTCTTACCTCTGGTGTTTTCGTCCGAGCCCTCGAAGTCGTACTGGTGGACTGGTGGTGTTTGGAGTCGCAATGGTAAAGGTGGGAGCGATATATTGTGAAGTGTGGGGCACCGCTGCAGGCCGACGCTGCCCTGGACATGTAAAGGATTCCCGTTGGATAGAGCATGGTCTTGCGTGAAATTCATATCTTTGTCGCCTCTGTTCCGGAGCATCGTTTGCGAGTGTCCTTTGCAATTGAGATGGGCAAGTACATGCTACGTGAATCGTGATGGATTTTACTGATGAGCGTTGAAGCTTGAAGGACTGCTTGATGCTAAGCAACTCTACCGGACCACAAGATGCAGTGCATTAGATTTATTGCTGTCGAAGTAGGTATGTCTAGGTCGTAGGTAGCGTCACTGCATCCCAAAGAAGTTGAGCTCAGTTTCTATCTATACTCGTATGATATGCGTGTCGTACAAGAATCAAAGCACAACATGCAAAACGAGCGAATGGAAAGCGGTAGCGTAGTAGGTACAACGAAAGGCGAGGTATAGATGAAAGAGATGAGGTCACGAAGGAGAAATGTTAGTCAAAAGGGTAATATTGCGGTAAGATTGGCGCGCAGAGAAGATATCCAAAAGATGACATTAGATGCCAGAGGCAACCCCATGATGCTATGAATAAGCGCTAATGCTGGGAGGGAAAGGCGATAAGAAACTTGGAAGGCAACGAAGACACGGGTAGACGTACAAGTACAGGGTGGGATGCAACTGGCCAGCGGTATGCGACAGTATTGATGTGTGAAATTCGACCAGGTGTTGTCGACAAGCTTCGCGAGCCAACCGACGTATACGCCACCGGCTTCAGCAACCTCACCCGATGTTAAGAGAGTGTGTTCGCAGAGCATGCTGCGGTCCTCCAAGGATGCGCCAGACAGCAATCAGGAACCAGATCGCAGGGCACAGCTATACGCAGAAATGAGTCAAGACAAAGGAGTGACAGATAGAAGGGACGTACCCATTTCCTTTTCTTGAGGGGATTGAGGGCAAAGTTTCCACGAGAGTTGACATGGGCGACTACAGAACGGTTGTCCAACGCGACCTTGTCACCGAGCTTGACAAGATCGGGTTCGGTCATAAGACCGGCCTTGCCACCGCGATAGATGGCGCAGTTCTTGCCTATCTTCGCGCCCAGAGCACGGAAATACCACACGATGAAGACCGTTCCTGTCAGCGGAGCCAAAACACCACCGTTTCCATATCCCTTGTACAATGGGCGAGCAAGCGTAAGGTGCAGCTGCCAGCGCTGACAGTAGCTGCTCTTGTCCCACTCATAGCGACCCGGACGCCTGCGGCGAATGACGAGCCATTTCGTGACGATCACCCAAAGAAGGGCAATTATGGCTTGGATATCCAAGGCAGCGATGAAAGCACCCGCGATGAGACCATAGACAATCGCGAACCGATACCACTTCTCGTCGAGAAGACCGTACTGGTGGAAGTAGATGATGATGTGCTATAGAGCCTGGGCAGCGGCGACGGCGCAGATGAACTAGTAGGCCGCAGAGAGGCACGCAATGGCAATGTTGATCAGCAGAAGTATGGAGTACGGGACGACGAAGAGGTTCGCTTGGCGTTTATAGAAGGCGCGGCCAAACGGTGTGGTGGTGTCGCTACGGGGTTTGGGGTCCTTGATTCCCTTGTTGAAGCATATCGCCTGACCACCATCTAGAACATGGGTTGAATCATAAAGGAATCGAGGGACCAAATGGGGAGCACATACCGTTACCCAACCAGGTTGATCCTTCCTCGTACCTCGAGCCTCCACTGGTGAGTGTTCCTGAACCGAACGCCCAACAACAATACCCGGAAGAAAGACACAACGATCCGCAATCATAGCTATCCGGCTGTCAGTCAGTGGAGAGATAGATTAGTACCAGCTCATATCATCACCCTGAAGAAAATTCTTACAATCTGTATGTCCCCGCCTCGTAATTGCCGATTATGAGCCTGTATCCTCGAAACGCGTTATATCGCCTTGCGACGGACAACACGTAGTCAGAGGTGGTGGTGGACTGGTGGTGGTCGATGAGAGCATCATCAGGATCAGTCAGAGCTGTCATCGGGATCAGTCAGAGCGATGACGCGGGTGTCTACCTACGGTTTCATCCGAACGACTGGCCTAGGCTTCATCCTCTCCAAATTGCCACCGCGTCGACTACGACCACCACCTCGTCATTGCCTCCTTCGCGTCCGTGTTCCCACGCCAGCGCACCACGGACACACACCGTCGTCGTCTCCCATCAGGACCTAATACACGACCTGTCCTGCACGAGCGCCGGCGCACAGAAAAAACCACCAATCGCTAATTGCTCACACGAATCGAGGCGGTCTCCATCCGAACTCCTAACCCATCCTCGCCTAGCGCTCTCCATCCGCCATCCCCATTCTCCTCCAGGACACGAAGATCATGCTCAATGGGGGCGCGACGCCGAGTAAGCGGAGCAGGATTGAGAGGGAGACGAATTTAAACGTTATTGGTGAGTTGGGTTTCGTGTTGGTGTTTTGGTGTTTGTGGCTGACGCGGTGTGGTTCAATAGTGAACTTTGTGGTCCTGATCGCGATGTGCACGATCGCTGCAGTGTTTAATGGGATACAGGATGCGAAGAGCGGGACGAGCGCTACGACATTCGAGATCGATGTTGAGGCGACGGATATCAGTGCTGTGAACGCCATAATCACGTTTGTGTGCGTACCATTCACTTGAAGGAGCCGAATGATACTAACGCTTTGGCGTCTACAGGTCGTGCTTGATCGCATTCCAGTCCCATTTCGCTATACATCTCCATCGAGATCGTCAAGACCATCCAAGCCTAGTGCGTTAACCTTCCCTCTCATTCCCATTCCCCTCGTTGATCCACGACTTCGATCGAAAGCTTCATATCGCAAGATTTGGATTTGTACTACGCCCCACTTGACACCCCATGCGTACCCAAGACCTGGAACATCAGCGACGACCTCGGCCAGATCGAGTACGTCTTCAGCAACAAGACCGGGACGTTGACGCAGGTCAGTTTTTCTTCTTATACACGTCCTCACACCTCACCTCACCAACACCAGAACGTGATGGAGTTCCAAAAATGCAGCGTCGGCGGGCGGAACTACGGCGAGGGCGTCACGGAGGCGATGAAGGGCGCCGCGCTCCGCGATGGCTCTGGGAACAACGCCGACGACCTGGACGCGAAGCTCGCGGCGCTGAAGAGCCAGATGCTCGCGACGATGCGGAGGGCGGGCGATAATCGGTGCGTTTCCACTTGGGGCTTTCGGTTGCGGGGTTTGGACTTGGACGCTGAATTTGCTATTTGCGCTTAGGTACCTGCAAGAAGACAAGCTGTCGTTGATCTCGCCGCAGATGGCGCTGGGCCTCGTAGAGGGGAAAGAGCAAGCGGAGCGGTTGAAGGAGTTCTTTAGGGCGTTGGCGCTTTGTCATACGGTGTTCGTGGAGGAAGGGGAGGGGTGAGCTTCTTTTGTGAACAATCAATCCTGTTCTTTACTGACCCCACTCGTAGTGGACTACTGACATACAAAGCCGAATCGCCCGATGAGGCTGCGCTGGTGGGTGCTGCTAGGGATGTGATTTTCCCGTTCGTGAAGAAGGGGAATAGGGGTGTTGATTGGGTGGTCCTGGTCCGTCGATCTTTATTTCACTTCTGGCTGAAGGAACACTTACACCTTGCAGGGCAAACCCGAGCGCTGGGAGATCCTCAAGACGCTCGAGTTCAGCTCGACGCGGAAACGGATGTCTACGGTCTTCCGGTCTCCCGAAGGCAAGCTCGTGCTGATCTGCAAGGGTGCGGATAGCGTGATATACGAGAGGCTGGCGGCTCAGCAGAAGGGGGACGTTGAGGCGGGTGTGCCTGATTCTGGTTAGTTCCCATCTTCGTTTCTCTACTCTTCTTATTAACGCGTGTTACTTAGATGTGCCGACGCAGGGTCTCAAGTCGCGCACTCGGGCTGACATGGACGCTTTCGCCAATGGAGGTCTACGGACGCTGTGTATCGCTTCTCGGGAGCTCGACGAGGATGAGTGGAATCAGTGGGTGCAGGTGTATGAGAGGGCTGAGGCGAGCAACCAGGATAGGGAGGCGGAGGTGGAGAAGGCGTGCGAGATGGTGGAGAAGGAGCTGCACATCTTGGGTGAGTCCACAGAGATTGGTGAATGATACACCTGCTAACTAACCTTTGCTAGGTGCCACCGCGCTGGAAGACAAGCTGCATGAAGGCGTCCCGGAGGCGATCGAGACGCTGCACCGGGCAGGAATCAAGCTGTGGATCTTGACGGGCGACAAACTGCAGACTGCGATTGAGATTGGATACTCGTGCAATTTGCTCAAGGCGGATATGGAGTTGATGATCTTGGTGTGTATCTTTGTTCTTCTTTCTGTCTCTTCTGCTTATGGTCTTTAGTCCGCATCGTCTTTCCAAGAAGCGCGCGCCCAGATCGAGGGAGGTCTCAACAAGATCGCATCGATACTTGGACCGCCGACTGCCGTACTGCAGCGAGGGTTCCTTCCGAATGCGAAGGCGAGCTTTGCGGTTGTGATTGATGGGGACACGCTGAAGTACGCGCTGGAGGGCCGTGGCGATGGTATGTTCTCGGAATGAGAGTCTCGTTGTAGTGCCTGCTAACTATGTTTTAGGCACTGGAACCGAACTGAGGGAGATGTTCCTGAACCTGGGCACACAGTGTGAGACCGTCGTGTGCTGTTGAGTGAGTCCGGCGCAGAAGGCGGAGACCGTTCAGCTGGTGAGTCGTTTGTCCCTCCGATGTGGCATCTATGCTGATGTTCGAAAAGGTCAAGGAAGGTCGGCAGGCCATGACTCTCTCGATCGGTGAAGGGGCCAACAATGTTGCTATGATCCACGAGGCGACTATTGGTTGTGGGCTATTCGGGCTCGAGGGTAGTCAGGTGTGTATCATAATCTTGCTCTTCTCGTCGATGCTCATCTTCCTTAGGCAGCGATGTCGGCCGACTATGCATTCGGCCAGTTGCGCTTCCTCGTCGCTGCTCCTCGTTCATGGTCGCTGGAGTTATCAGCGCATCGCGGATATGCACATTAACTTCTTTTACCAGAACGTCATCTGGACGGTGCCCATGTTCTGGTACTTGCCGTTTAACGAGTGGGTGAAAATGGTTGGACTTGTCTTTTCACTGTGTGCTGATGAGGTGCGGTAGCTTCGACGGGACTTACTTGTACCATTACACGTTCATTCTACTGTGTAATCTGGTGTTCACGTCGCTGCCTGTCATTGTACTCGGAGGTGCGTTCTTTTTCTCTTCCTTCCTATTACACCCATCTCAACCCTCCGTCTTGTAGCTTTCGACCAAGACCTGAACGCCCGCGCCGCCTTGGCCTTTCCTCAACTATACGTCCGTGGCATCCGTGGACTGGAGTACACCCGCAGCAAGTTCTGGTCGTACATGATTGACGGCCTCTATCAGAGTGCGGTGGTGTTCTTCATGCTGTATGCACTATGGTCGATCGGGGAAGGCGCGCTGGGGGTGTCATGGACGGGCAAAGGCATCGACAGCGTGAGCGACTTTGGAACGACGGTTGCTGTTGCTGCGATCTTTGCGGCGAATCTGTTTGTTGGGATGAATACGCATTAGTGAGTATTGACCTTCTTTCAATCCATCCTTGTATCGATGCTGACATCCACTCTCTTTTCCAGCTGGACTGCCATGACCTGGATAGTCGTATTCGGATCTACAATCGTCATGCTCCTGTGGATTGTAGTCTTCAGCTTCTTCTATTCGATCGACTTCATAGATGAAGTGAAGATTCTTTTTGGGACCGTGACGTTCTGGGCGGCGGTGGTGTTCAGCTCGGTCGTCGCGCTCGCACCTCGATTCTTCGTCAAGTTCGCATCGAGTGCACACCACCCCTTGGATAAGGACCTGGTCCGGGAGATGTGGGTGAAGGGTGATCTCAAGGATCAGTTGGGCCTGGGGCATCGAAGTGGGAAAGGGAAGGGGGAGAGAAGTGGCGCAGGGAACGCGAAGTGAGTATAGTATCAGATCTTCTATCGCGATACTGACTTACGTTTGCTTCATGAAGGGATCTAGAAGCTGCACCGATGTTCAATCATAATCGGAACGGCAGTGATATGTCGCTTCATCATGGTACGCCGTATGAGCCGAATTCACGGACGTCGGAGCCGGAGCCTGTATATGGGCAGGGTGAGTCTCTTTGCCATTCGAACTGGCTGGAGTCGACGGCTGATGTTGACTCCAACCTCCATGCAGAACTTGCTGATCCCTCTCGAGCAGATTACGACTACATTTCACCGGACCCGAACCTCCTCACCGTCAATTCTCCCTCACCGACTCGAGGCGGTTCGGGAAGCAGAACGTCATATTACAGCGCTTCTGACCTACCGCCGCCTAGTCCGATGCCTGAAGTGCGGTACTCCAGCGTGGGTCCAAGTGGGATGGCATATGAGATGAATGTACGAAGTCCGCCGCCCAGCCATGGACCTCATCATCCGCATTCACAATCCCAACGTCACTATTCGCCGCCGCAGAGCCAAACATAAAGCCCTTATGGGAGTCAGCCCTCTTCCCCGTATGACACCCAGCCGCAAAGTCCATACCACAGTCAACCACATACGCCAACGGGATACCCGTCGTCACATCCGCCATCCCCACAACCACAGTCACCGTCAGCATATCAGCCGTCCGGGCGAATATCAGCGTTTGACAGGTCACTGGCTGGGAGTGAGGCGAGCTATGCCACTGCGCTGGATGTCGGTCCGGACGAGTTGGGAATGGTGGGTGGGGAATCGGAGAGGCCTACAAGTTGGGCGGGTGGCAGGGCTATATAGCGACGGCGTGCCCAGTGTGAGGGCTAGTTGCTATCAAGCTGGTTTCATATGTGGGCTCGATAGGGATAACAAGGATGTGGTCAATCTTTTTTGCGTATATATTTGGATGCATGGTGTACTGTAGAAACGCATTACAATCTGAGGACTGATGCCGACATTGCTAAGTTGCTATAGACGTTGATGTCCATCCCTTCCTCGACGAAGCGTGCTGTAGCGGCCGAAACTGCTGCGTCCGGGAATCGCACGTAGTTCACAAGCACTTCCTGAAGCTTAGAGACTTCGTATTGGTCTGAGTCTAAGTGCGGGCAGCAACTTGAACGCTACTGGCGGACGAGATGTCGTGCCACGCCGTGTGATAACTGGGTGAGGTTTCAAGGCTTCGCAGAGTTTTGCAAACCCAACGGGTTGGCTAAGAGTGAGATCGAGGAAGGAAACGTTGGGAACCGTGTCAGACAGGCTTATCCTCCACTGAACCAAACAAGGAGGCGGTGATTACGACCCAAGTGATACAGCTGACGCAGACTGCTGTTCACGACTGCATGAAATCACTACAGTTTGTCAAACCCCGGCAGGACTTTGCTCAAGATTTTCTGGAAGACTGTGATGGGATACACCTGGCTCACGAAATTGTCTGTTCCGTTGTCGCTGCACTCTCTGAATATCCACAGCAGCTCATGTACGAATTCTCCTTTGTCGACGAGCTGTCACCAAGGATAGTGGCCCAGGGAGTGGCCCTTGTGCGCATCACCTTTGTTCCTCCTTTTACATATATGCCCTAAAGACGCTTCTGTAGGTGCAATATGCCGTGTATGAGTGGAGGACAGGACACCATGAGCGAACACACATACGGGCACAGCTGGTCGACAATCCCTCTTTACAAGATCACCTAGAGCTGGTGTCAAGAGCAACCCTTCTGACGTCTGGCAAAAGCTGGCCCACGGTGTTACCAGAGTGCTGTCGGCGACCAGATCATCGGGACAGTACCAAAGGGCATGTTTGCTTTGGGTAGTAGAGTATATCAAGACGTTGGCGTGCCTTCTGACAACTCTGACCCCGCAGAGGCCCAGAGGTAGGTTTCTAGTCCTCTATCGCAGATGCCCTGACCAAAAGTTTTAGTGGCAATAGGAAGCCATCGAGAGCGGAAGGGATAGACAGCTGTGGCAGCACTGGGCTTAGCAAGCGTCGAAGGCTTCTATCAGAGCCCAAGGCATGGCCCCAAAACCGTGCGTTCGTCGAAGTTCTGCCACTCCGGCTCGCACTCCTTCAACCACGGTCAGCACCCGAGAAGGAGCCGTTGGAGATTGAGTTCGAAGAGGGTTCGGAATCAGAATGGGAGGAGAATTGATAGGAATGAGAAGCTCAAGCGATGAGCATGCATAAATGAGCATGCACGGTTGCAATCATCCGTGATGCCACTCAGGTGTTAGACGATCACATAATTACAGATGCTGTACTCAGAACGCGATCTGAGCATGTGCGAATCTTTTCTGTGATCGTGTCCTTCCATACCGCCAATTTTACATACCCAAAGCAGTGGCCACCACTGTTACTCACAGTCAAGCAGTATAGTCGTTGATAGCGGTGGTAATTTCACCGTGGATACTGTTCGGGCCAACGCCGCCCTCAGATGCGCCCTCACCATGCACCATCAGCAGGTCCTGACACAGGACACAGTGGCATCCGACAACGGCTCGATAGTAGATCTACATACCTTCAATGCAATCCAGTCATCGTACTAGGTACTACCTGTCCATCTCTACCTAGAAATACATATACAACACTCCGAGTCATTAGACCGATGTTATCCCTACTCTAGAACCCCAACTGCTCAACGAAGCTCTGCCACGTCACGTCCGACATCGGCGGACTCCCGCTCACACTGCCCCCAAGGTTCCCGAACCCACTGGGCGACCCGATATTGAAAGACGCCATGCCCTCATCCTGTCCTTGTCCGACGCCTCCTCCTCCTCCTACCCCACCCCCGTCAACGAATATCCCCTCCATCCCCCCGAAATCCGCCGCATCAGTAGCGATGTCAAACAGATTCGGCGTCAGGTCAAAGTTCATGTCATCCATCATCCTCATGTCTGCCGTGATCGTTGGGTGCACATGAGGGACTGGGGGCGGACTGCGTTGATTTGGCGCAGTAGCAGCTGAGGCCAAGTCGGTCGAAATCGAATGCGTCTTCCCGCCTATCCTGTCCAGCTCTGTGTCGTTTTCATTCCCTACCCCGACCTCCACCGCGAAGTGTGCTTTCTTCTTGAGCGAAAGTACCCTAAAACAGTTCAACTCATGAAGTGCCCGTGAAGCGGTATTGGCGACTCACAAGCAAGTTTCCAGCTGGTCGACACGTCGGCGCAGCCTCCTCAAATAACCCCGCTAACGTATCCAGCTCCGCCAACGAGGGCTTCGTCATCTTCGATGCAGGCGCCCACATTACTGGGATACACATCGCGATCTAGATAATAGCTCAGACATGGGCTCAATGATAACAAAGTTCGAAGCAAGCTTACCGCCCCAGACAACGCATGACTCCAGACCAGATTCACCCTTGCACTCAAAGCGGGCGAGTTGAGCCTCACCATCCTCAGACCCTGAATCATCCGCCACGCAGACCGATACGTCGACATGACAGATGGCAAACATCTATGCCTCATCAGGTCCTGCGGTTGATCCTGGAGGGCTTGCGCAAAATACGCTCGATGAAGGTGCAGGAGGACTAGAAAGTCGATTAGGATAAGAGAAAGACAAGAGGGGAGTGACACATACCTGTCTCCTTGTACATCAAGACCAGCCACCTCTGCATATAGTGAATCGAGCCCTGGTCCGCAGTTGGCCCACATGCTTGGAGCCCTTGTGGCACCGGAAAATCTCGAATCTTTCTGTCGAGCTCAAGGGCGACGTTGTACGATGGGAGTTTTGAGCCAAAAGCGGTAGACATGACGACGTGTACGAGTGTAGTGTATTGCCATAACCATGAGTGGACTAGATAGAATTAGCGTCACGAATGCAGAAGATTGGGCGACTTACACCCAGACTCCCGCGACCCATCTGGTCGTACGGTCTCCTCGGTATCAATGGGCAGCGGACAGTCGATGTATTGGCTAGACATAATGGGCGGGCGACCGTATTGGAAACTCTGAACCAACGCAGCTCAGCTGGGAGACGACAGTGAGCAAGCATACCAACGCTAACCTGCCACGCATCAGATGTATACAACTGCCAGAACACCCTCCCCCGCCATTGTGCATGATTCTCGTTAAGCTTCCATCGAGCACTATTGAAATGAAGACCAATCTGGAGGTTTTGCGTCAACGAAAGAAAGCATGGCAAGGAACGGAGAACGTACGCTTTGACCCACCCTCACAACCATGCCCAAGGTCATTCATGTAATGTTGTTGCCTAAGCTCTCCCAGTCCGCCAGGTCCTGATATCGACACGCGTGTATCTGGGGCGCGTTAAGCATGGCTGTTTTCGTGTGGGATTGACTCACCGTTGCCTGAATTGCATTCAAGGTTGTATTCCCATTTATCGACGAAAACCCAAGGGCGGCTTTCGAAAGGTGATAGTACTCCTGAGCATCGACCGAGTACGAGTGTTTCTCCGGATCAAAGAGACATGCGAGGCCAAAGACGATGAAAAGAAGTGCAAGTTTGTGATGACATTCTGGTGACATTGTGTGGAACGATCTATACAGTTGTGAGCTGCGAGCGATAGACGACGATGGATAGGCATACCGTTGTTCAATTTACGGCGTACAGGATCTCGTCAAATACTTCCTTTCTCGGAACGGGCGTATAACTGCGAAGTTGTAAGTCCAGCGGAACGCGCGAAGGCGAGGCGACGAACGCATGTCTTCCGACCTCCAAATACACTTCACACAGTCTAGTTGCCTCCGATAGCTGGGAAAAAGAGGCTGGATACCTCCATGCCAAGTTCGTGATCCGGCCCCGTCGTGTCGGCACAATACGACTCTATTACCTTCCTGGAGACACGAGGAAGGACAAGAGTTGAGTCCGATTGCGGTTTCGAAAGGACGCGAATGAGATACTGAGCAATGATCAGACAGAGAAAGAGACATTGGGGTGGACAAACCTCTGAGAGAGCTGTCTTGCCAAGAGAATCGGATTCCCCATTCAGGCCAATGGTCAGAGTACCAAATGCGTCGATGAAGCTCTCATCACGTAGCAAGTCGTCCGACGTTGTGGTAGGCGTGCACCCCGACGACGAAGATGAGGACGATGGACAATTGCCATTAATATTGCCATTAGTGTGACTGGTGCCGGTGCTTTTGGGGTACGACAGTTGCGGTCCTTTAATCTGAAGAAGATCGGGGAGTAGAAGGGGTGCGGGTCGTTTGAAACCAGTGCTTGCAGGTCTTTGAGAGCGGTTTCCAGCTGGCGGATGCGGGAGCAGAGGTGCTCAATACGGTCATGCAGCTCCTCGGTGTTGGCGAGAATCAGTCTGTGATGATACTCATCAGCACCGGTTGCCCTTGCCAGTCGTCAGTGATCCTGTGTAGCACCATCTGTCAGTAAATATATTCAGTCGGCACCCCCACACACCATCGGGACATATGGACCCGCATCCTCTTGACACGCATTTCTCGCAGGGGACCTGTCATTGCCAGCATTTAACATGTGCTCGTGGACACTGCGGTTTGCGTACATTCTTGTCGCAGCGCAGGTGCCGACATTCTGCGCACGAGGTAGGGGTGTTTGAGTGTGAATTTAATTTGCGATTCGGCAAGAAAGCGCTGCGTACACACGGCCGGGTTTCCTTCGAGGCTTGTCGTTTCCCTGGTCCTTGGTCATCGCAAGGGATGGGTAGGCAATGGTATATGCAACAGTATGTCCAACGAAGAGAGCTTGAGGAGGCGAGGACCGTTGTGGCGGGAAGACTAGGGGCGGACGGGCGTGGTATGCCAGCAGAGAGTCGATGGTGGCCGGAAGGCAAAGGAGGGATTGATTTCGCTCCTCGAATTTCGCGATCTCTCGCGCACGTGGTCACAGTCCCACGATCGCGCTTAGCCTAAGCTCTACTTAGTAGTAGTACCACCGCATCCACGCGTCCATCCTCGCTCTGCCCTTTATTATGCACGTTCCGTTATGGGCTTCTGCATGCTCAAGCATTCCATGCTCATGGCGACGACGCCCGTCAATGTCCAACGCGGCAACGCAGTCCAACGACTCCACAGGGACTGTGCTTCTAGCCGACCTCTTTGACTTGCAACCATTTTTACTCTGAGATCACCTTCGCCATGTCGACCCATTACTGCAAGAAAAATCATCTTTCCCCACGCAATATCGACATTCTTTGACCTTGACAAGCAGGTGGGCGGCTGCAGTTGGGGCCGGTGCTACCCAGGTATGTCCTTATCACTCTCGCTGCATATAGCATGCTTGTTGAACGACTTCAACAGCCTTTCATGACGTTGTCCTTCGAAAATCTCGCGAATCAATTCGTCAACTTCCAAGCCGCTATCAACATGGCTGACGAGGGTGGCCAAGATGCCGCTGAGTCTCTTTCCGCCGTGGGCGCCTCCTTCCGTCACACTGCAGCCAATGATGCCCTTTACCTCGTCATTCTTGGTGCGCTCTCCCTGAGATTCACCTGCGCAATTGCCTGACTCTGTGTAGGGATCGCTACGATGGTCAGCACTTTCACCTACGTGTACATCTGGGTATACACCGGCGAGATCAACGCGAAACGATATCTCGAGGCCGTCCTTCGTCGAGACGTACGGTTCTTCGATGAAGTTGGAGCTGGAGAGGTCGCGACTTGTATTCAGACCGATACACGTGAGTATTTCGGCCAGCTTCGTGGTGATAAGCTCTTAGGCTCCTGTAGATCTTATCCAGCAAGGCGTATCCAAAAAGGTTCCCCAGCTCGTTGCTGCCATGTCTACGTTCCTCACCGGTTACATTCTGGCCTACGCTCGGAACTGGCGTTTGGCCCTTGCCTGGACGTCGCTCTTGCCCTGTATCGGTATTGCTGGTAAGTACCGTCATGACCACCGCCGTGTCCAAATATACACAGTGTGTATCCAGGACTTGAACTGTGCGTAGTTGATCTGATTGTAGTTCAGGATCTCTCTGAGGCATGTTGCCGACGCGGGAAACGTTGCGGACGAAGTGATCTCCACTGTCAAAACCGCTCAGGCCTTTGGCACACAGAAGTTTAGGTCAAGTTTGTACAAGGTGGAGGCTTCAATGATTCACTGGCGGTGACTGTGATGGGAAAAGTACATATACAACACCTACAAAGCAGAGAAGATAGCGTATGCGTGTCGTACGATGGTCAGAGTAAATAATAAACATATATCGTTCTAAGAGGCATTCTCTTCCTTATGCTGGCGCACGATACCAACCTGACCTCGCTGGTTATCAATCGAAAGACCTACATAACTAGATCAGTCTGGCTCTCGATGCCTGATAAGGTTTGCAAACTCACTGTGTGTAGCGTTCGAGTTTTTGTATATCCCGATGTGACGATTCGACAGCTGGAACGTGTTGTTCCTACGGAAGATCAGAGGGATATCGTGCGAGAACCAATACGACGACACAGACCTGAGCGAGATGATGACGTACTGCGCATTCTTTGTCCTATCCTTGATATAGTTCGCGACAATGGACACGTTCCGGAAGTCAAGAGCAGCGTCAATCTCGTCCATGAAGTAAAGCGGGGTGGGCTGTGTCGGGTGAGAACAGTACCCGAATTGACGACACATGAATGTTACCTTGTAGACATGAAGAGCAAGACCAAGGCAAGGAAGCTGAGCGTCTTCTCGCCTCCAGACGGATTCGAAATGTTCTTCCAGCTCTTCTTCGGCGGCATTACACTAAAGATGATGCCCTCCGAGAACGGATTCATACTGTCGACCAACTCCAGCTCCGCATTACCCCCAAGCGTAATCATCTGGGTCAATTAGCATCAGTGCGCCACGCGAAATCAGCAAACAGCCCATCGGTACATTTCCTTCAACTTCAACAAGATCATGTTGAACCCAGCCATGAACTCGTCAAAACGCCTCTTTCGCAAGCTCTCATACTCGGCCTTCTGCTTATCTCGAGCCGTAGTGACAACGTCGACAGCATTCACCCGGTTGAAGAACTCCTCCTCCTTCTTCTTGTATTCCTTCTTCACAGAGAAGTTCGGCTGCCCCTTCTTCTGAAGGACGTCTACATACGAGGGTTAGTATGAGGAGAACGAAGCTGCGAGACGACGCAAGTACCTTCAAGATACTGTACCTCGACGTTGAGATCACGCTTCTTCATCTTGCTCAACACATCGAAATCATACTCCACAAGCTGGTTTCGCTTCGGCGGCGGTGCTTTTGCTTCGGGGTCAGGCTTGACCGAGTCGCGCGCTTCGGACGGGGTACCATCCTCCATATCGATATCGGGCTTGACGTCTTCGTATTGCCATCAAGAGACGCGTCATCCGAAACGCACTCAATATCCTCAAGCACCAAGGCGTCATGCTTATCCCTCACAGCACAGATCTGGGCCTCAACCTCGTTAACGGCTTTCTGGGCGGCGTTCACCGCACAAGTTTGCAAGCGAGCCTGAGAGGCATGTCAGTCTCGGAACGCTGTCAGGCCAACAAATTCAGACAGACCTGCTCCTTTTTGAACCCGTTGATCTCCTCCTTCTTCTCATCGAGCTGTGGTCCTGCGGCAACCAGATTATCTCGTTGCGCCTCCGCCTCCGAGTACTCCCTCTGTGCCGCCTGGAGATCCTGTTCCGCCTGGGCGCTGTCCGCTTCGTAATTGCGTAAAACGTTCGGCGCCACAGCATCTGCAATAAACTTGGAGCTCATCCCCCCAGACGCTGCCCGCCCACCGCCGCCCATCGTACCATTCGCCTCGATCATCTGCCCTTGAAGGGTGACAACACGCCGACGGCCTCCGTTAGCAAACGCAATCCGCGTCGCCTGCTCCATGTCGTTCGCAACCAACGTCTCCTGAACCGCCTTGTAGAAAGCCTTGCGGAACTTGGGATCCTTCGGGGTGATCAAGTCGAATAGACGAGGAACATTCTCTGGCGTGGGCTTCTTCGCCATTTGATTCTCCTGCACCCCCGAATTGATTTTCTCGAGGACCATGATCGACGCACGGCCGGCGTTCGTGACGCGGAGGTGATTGATGCACGCCTGACCTTGATCAACGGTGTCGACGACGAGGTTGTTCAAGGTGCCGCAAAGCGGTGGTGACAGCGATATCGTACTTGTCGTCCGCAATCTTTCCCAGACCGCCCAGACGTCCCTACAGCTTTTTAGTCTCCAAAATGCGCAGAATATCAAAGAGCATACGTGGAAACCCTTGACCTTGCCATCATTCGCAAACTTGGTCAACGTTTGCAAGACCAAGTTCTGGCTCCGTCCCTCGGCTTGAGACGCCTTAGCTTCAGCGACGATCTGTCGACTGGAGTTGGCCTTGTTGCGAAACTGGTCAAGAGCCTGCTTCGTGTTCTAGACAAATCTCTCAGCAAACCAGGTCCAGAACGACATCGATAACACTTACGGAGACGCGGTTTTCGGCATCTGCAATCTTCTTCTTCAGCTCACGTTTGTGCTGTTGGTAGTTCTGCGCCTCTTTGATCTAATCCTCAAAGCTGAGTTCAGTTCCTCGAACGTCAATGTCGAACACACCTTGACAGCATTGTCCGTTGTGAGCTCATCGAGGTTCTTCTCAGCCTCCTCACAAGCAGTCCGCTTTCTTCGCCAAACCGTCCCTCTCACTAGTCGCGACGTCAATTTCAGCCTGTTTTGCGTCGATCTTGGTTATCAATGGAGCGAGCTCTTGTTGCTTGGCCGTAATCTGATCGTAGAAGACCTGGGTCTTGTCTGAATCACACTCGTCAGGGAAGGAATAAGCGGACGAACGAGAACAGACCTTTCGAGCCTTCGGTAATAGCCTCGAGACCCTTCTCCTCCTTGGCCAGCGCAGCTTCCGGCGCGACGAGGTCCTTCCTCTGCTTGCCCAGTTTGTTGCCTGTATCCTCGTGAGTGTGCTTGTTCTCGTTCAGGTTATGTTCATCCTATAGCGAATGTGTCAGTAGGCGCAGAACTTCAAGGGAACATCGCCAACTTCAGTCACTGTCTTCTTGAGTTGCTTCGCCTTGGTGTGTGTATGTTTTCGCCGTTTGTCCGTCTTAGCCTTCTTCTTCGCCTGGTCGTTGAGTTGCTGAGTCGCCACAGCCGTCAACTTGGCCAGTTCTTACAGAAAACCAACGATGTGAGCAAAAACCAAACTAACTGACCGACGTCGACTTACATCGAAAGCCTTTTTACGCTGCTTAAAGTTCGCCTGAAGCGTATACATTGCATCGATGTTGGCCTGATTCCGTTCGTTCTCCTCAGCGAGGGCCTCTTTAGCAGTCGTCTACCAATGGCGATTAGGAGAGATGACGATGCACAAGGGCAAGCTTACCAGGTTCTTTCTCAGCGTGTTATCCTTGGCCCACAACTCGAAGAGGTGGAATTGGAAGAGTTTCGACTGCGCGCGGACGAGGTTGTTGCTCAGCTTGTACCATTCGTCCACCTCCTCCTTCTTCTCTTCCAGCGCATCCTTCTCCTTCTCGGAGAGACGAAGACGATTGAGCTTGTCCCCGCGGCTCTCTTGGAGCTCCTCAACCTTGGCCAGCGCGTCCTCAATGGGCTCTTTGTACTGTGTGGTACCGATGATGTCCTCGAGGTACTCAAGAAGACCGTCCTCGTTTTCGCCGCCCTTAGATTTCATGAGGGCGATCTGCTCTACTTCGCCCTGAGAAAATGTAAGAATACGAGTGTACAGCAATCGAGACCGACGTACCTGTAGAATGAGGAGTCTTTGTGATCCAAGTCGATACCACGCCCAAGGAGAAGATCTCGGACGTCGCTACGCTTGACGACTTTGCCATCGACAGTGTACTTGCTCGAGTTGTCTTTGTAGGCAGTTCTGGTGACGACGAGCTCGGTTCCTGGGACGACTTGGAATTCGTCTGGACCCTCCTGCCACAAGAGTCAGAGAAGCGAGAGACACAAAGCAGCCAAGCGAACATACCAGGTCAATGATATCACGGAAATGAACCTCGACGCTGCAGTTCTGCAAATCGGGATGTCTGGCGGAGTGGTGGATGAGCTCAGAGACTTTGCCCTGGCACATCTTGTTGGCCTTGTAACCAAAGACAAAAAGTAGCGCGTCGATGGTGTTGGACTTGCCAGATCCGTTGGGACCGACGATCGACGAAAAGGACTGGAATAACCGTAAGCGACATCTACATGAAACAAAGAGCAATTCACCTTGTGAAAAGGGCCAATTTCCTGGCGACCAGCATAACTCTTGAAGTCTCTCAGTACGAGGCTGGAGATGACAAGGCGCTGGAGGGGTGCTTTGGGTTCTTCGACCTTGTACTGGGACTGGGAACGGGGAATACGATTGGATAGGTTTTCGATGTCGATGTCCTGCTCATCGTCGGTCTTGTTGTCCGGTGCAGCGTCGGCTGGAGGAGGTGTTGCCTCTTCCTCTGCTTCTGGGACAGAGGGGAGGGATCGGTCGGAGATGGGATCCGCCTTGACGTCCTGGTCCTCGTCGTCGGGCGGTGGGGGTGGTGGATCGCGGCGAGAGGACAGCTTGTGGGAGCCTTTGCGCGTGCGAGTGGAAGGAAGTTCGGGTTTGACGTCCTCCGGCTCCTCGTCGACCGATGAGCGGTTCGACGAACGGCGGCTGGCGGCGGTGCGTCTGCTTGTGCTTGGCTCCGACGAGACCGCTCGGCGGGATGGCGGCTTCGATGCGCGCGTTCGAGTTGTGCGCTTGGCCGGCTTGTCGTCCTCCATCTCGTCGTCCTCCTCTGCTTTGACAGCCTCCATCTCCTCGTCCTCGCCGGTTGCAAAAGACGGTGTCTCATCCGCCTCCTCCTCCTCGCTCGTGTCGACGTTGATGACGACCTGCGCGGCCTTTGTCGAGCGTGATGACCGGCCTTTGCTGGGCGGTGGATTGGCGCCGGCGCCGCGCGTTGTCCTCTTACGCGAGGGCTCGTCGGGCTCAGCCTTCACGGGTGCGGGTTTGCGTGATCCAGATCGCGCGGTATTGCGCGCCGTGCGAGTTGCCGATGCCGGTTTGGGGTTGGGAATCTCCTGTATGTCGTCTTCATCGGAGTCGCTGTCCTCATCCTCGGGCTCCAAGGACGGCCTGGACTTCTTCGGCGGCGGCGAGTCGGTCACGGCGCCCTCGTCCTCGTCATCTCCCTCTGGCACCTCCTGCAGCGACGCCCTGGACCTCGCTGAACGCGTGGATGCTGCTCCCCGTCGAGCCTTGGCAGTGGTCTGTTTAGCAAGATTCTCCTTCTCCGACAGGCCATCAACGTCGGTTACCTCGGGAACTGTCCTTTTCCGTTTCAGGGTTGACGGCCCGGGCTCAACCGACGCACGAGAGCGCGACGAGCGGCGCGGCGGCATGTTGGTTGATGGTTCGCTTAAAGAGGTCTGTCACGCGCACGCGACCGTGACATCGCGTTCTGACTCAACGTCCAAAACGGGTCGAAGTGGCGCACAGTCCTTGATCACAAACCACACGTCTTGATTCTTGTGCACAACACTTTACAATCTCCCCTGAGCGCCTCTGCTTGATTCTATTCTCTGCTACGGCTGAGCAATCTCACATCATTGTGTTGACCTGTGCATTACTCTGTGCTGGAAGATTCCAAAGACATCGAACTGGATTCTTGCTGCCAGATACTGTGATCTTGATTCCGGGCACCACTGAGGACGTACTGGCGCGCCGATTTTTCATTTTCTCTGTAGTCAATTGACTCGGAGACCTATGCAGCAATTATTCATAAACCCTGCCGAAGGTATGACCAATGACCATGGACGGTATCGTGTCTTTGCTGAGGCTCAAATATGAAGTGCGACTGGACAGCGCTTGAAAGCGTCTACCACTGCAAGCCGGTCCTCCATATTCAAATTCACGGTTGATCTGCAGTCGATAGCCCTCACCTCGAGCAAATTGCTGCCGACACACACGGTTACGTCGGTTACGTCGGCTCCGATGTGGCTTCCCTCTGCTCAGAAGCTGCTATGCAGCAAATTCGTGAGAAGATGGATCTCATCGACCTTGACGAGGACACCATCGACGCTGAGGTTCTCGACTCTCTCGGTGTCACCATGGACAACTTCCGTTTCGCCCTCGGTACCTCCAACCCCTCCGCTCTCCGCGAGACTGTTGTCGAGGTGCCCACAGTCACATGGGACGATGTTGGTGGTTTGGAGAAGGTCAAACAGGAGCTCCAGGAGACTGTCCAGTACCCCGTCGACCACCCCGAAGAGTTCATCAAGTACGGCATGTCACCGTCAAAGGGTGTCTTGTTCTACGTTCCTCCTGGCACTGGTAAGACCTTCCTTGCCAAGGCCATCGCCAACGAGTGCAATGCCAACTTCATTTCCATCAAGGTGAGTCTTACCACCTTTCAACTTCAATTCCGACACTGACTGCGGTTTAGGGTCCAGATCTTCTCACTATGTGGTTTGGTGAATCAGAAGCCAACGTCCGCGATGTGTTTGACAAAGCACGCGCTGCGGCGCCTTGTGTTATGTTCTTTAACGAGTTGGACTCTATTGCCAAGGCTCGTGGCGGTGGAGGTGCCTCTGGTGACGGTGGAGGAGCGGGTGACCGTGTTCTCAACTAGATCCTCACAGAGATGGACGGTATGAACGCGAAGAAGAACGTCTTCATCATCGGTGCCACCAACAGACCAGACCAAATCGACTGTGCACTCCTCCGTCCCGGTTGTCTCGACCAGCTCATATACATCCCTCTCCCCGACAAGCCTTCCCCTATCTCCATCCTGAACGCATGCTTGAAGAAGTCGCCTGGAATGTCGAATTCAGGTGCAACAGGCGACGACTTGGCGGAGATTTGCCAGCGGGCTGCAAAGCTGGCCGTTCGGGAGTTGATCGGTGCGGACACATGGAGAACGCACGAGAGGAAGAAGAAGGATGAGGCTGCAGGGGATCACAAGATGCAGGAGGACGTCGAGGAGGAGGACCCGGTGCCGCAAATCACTAGGGATCACTTTGAGGAGACATGAAGCATGCTCCTCATTCTGTGTCTGATCAGGACATCAGGCGGTACGAGATGTTCGCCCAGGTGCGTGCTTTTTGCGTTTCCTTCCCGTCTGCCTCTAACTGAAACACGTTACCTGTAGAACCTCCAACAATCGCGCGGCTTCGGCAACAACTTCAAGTTTCCAGAGGGCGATGGCACCATTGCGCCTGCCGTAGCAACTGGCAACGCTGGCCTCATTGATGAGGGTGCTGATGACGACTTGTACGCATAAGATGGAGATGACATTATCACAACGATTATGTAGTGAAAATCGGCGTTGTCTCATCAGTAGTTTTTTCTCCTTTACGGGCCGGTATAATCAAACCCTGTATAGACTCAATGGTGGGACGTGTGCTTCATCAGAGCGTGAAGCTGGAAAGTGTGGCGTCGTTTATGACCGTTGTGATATCCATTTGGGCTGAGATCTCCAAGTGAGCTTCTTTGTTCCTTTGGATCCCTGTCGAGCTTGCTACTCTAGTCCAGTAGGACCATTCGAGCTCGGTTTTGTTAGGATGTCGCCAGCGAAGTACGAACTCGGCCATCAGCATACGCCCTCTGTCATCTGAGTCGGCCATGGGTCCGACCGAGACTCTGGACTGACACTCCATTAGTCCCCTTAGTCAGACCATGACAATACATAGCCAGCGCTGGATATCCGGAGCGACGGCATTTGCAACCTGTGTGCCTCAAGCCACACGTCTTGACAATTTCCCGCTCGGGAGTAACGCAGTGATGCATACACCGGTGAGAACAACGGGCGCGGTCGACAACTGGTTAAAAACGCGTCGGAACGGGCTTGACAGCTCATCGCATTCTCGACATGTCTGCTCCCATTTCTCTCCCTATCTCTTCCTCCGGAGCCACTGTCTCTGTGCGCGCCATCCACGCAGGACACTTCACCGCCCCCGCCGCGTTGCTCTTCACTCCCGTCCTCCCCGGTCACGAGCTCTACCGAGCTCCGATCTGGGCGTTCCTCGTTCAGCATCATGCAACAGGCAAGAACTTGATGTTTGACCTGACGGATATGCCCGTCGGGGAGTATAAAATGATCGTAGAAAAGGGTTAGACAAGAACGGGTTGGACAGGCCATTGGCACGATGTTCAAGCTTCCGGCTAGCGAATTGAGAGTATGTCTCAACTGTCATGGATATTCTCGCAAGTTGCCGCATGTAATTTTGTCCGGTCTCTCTCGGAGATGGCTCTTCCCGGCCTATTTAGACATCGTACGCAGCCAAGATGGCGACAAAGCCGCCATCGTGTTGGCCGAGCATTTGATAATGAGCGAAGTTCCTACCTGCGTACGTCGGTTCCCGCTGCGGTGGCGCCCTGATTTCCGGACAGCGTTGTTACGAATGTAGTATACTTATCCAATGACCTACTGGAATAGTACTACTCCCGGCTGACTCTGCGCGAAGGCATGCATTAACATATCAAACTTGACCCTCTGTTCGTCCATTGCCTTGGTAATCTTGTCCAGTCTGGCATCCATATCGACGCGGAAATCGTCAAATGCCTGGGTAAGTGCGATGTGTTGCTGATCCCTTTCCCGTAGCCTCTCTTCGAAGAGCTTGCCTTGTGGAAGTTCGCCGGACAATGAGGCTACAACGTGCGTTGGGCGGTCAGGAAAGAAGCCGTAAGGGATTGCCACCGAACGTACTGATACTGGAACTGCCCCAGCTGCAGTCACCGCGTAAATACTGGAATCGATGCGTGGGATATATCTAAATGCACACCTCTTTGCCGAATGGTATTCCGTAGTACTATTACGACCGTTGTGGTTACAAACGTTGAATGCGGTATAGAAAAAAGACAAAACCCACCTCTCAGATCTGAGGACAGCATGAGAAAATTGCATTGAAGAGTAAATGTTACGCACAAGGAGTTGACGGGAGATGACGGAAGCAGGGAGGGATCTCCTTCTACAAGACGAGAACCGGTCAGTACATTCTCACATCCCGACTGCCAAGGGAGTAAGTAAGTGCCAACATACCTTCGCGCTGGGCCCTCTCCTCCTCCTCGATTTCGAAACACCCGAAGGTGTTCTGGGTCCTGACGGGTTGAATGACGGGGCAAAACATTCGAGGAATTTGACGAACTCGCTAGATGCAGTTCTGATCACGGGGAACATTCTGTGTGTTTGTCGAGGGAGGGATCCTGCGAACAGATATGGGAAGCGAGCTCGTATGGCGCGAGACATGTTATAGATGCAGAGAGAGAGTCGCGTGTACCTTGCGCAATGGCTCGTGTGCCACCGGCAATTGCCGGAATGAAGACTGCCGAATACACAGTTTCGACTCCGACTCCTACGGCAGCCCTCGGATGAAGATGACCGACTCTCAAACCCCGGGATGAATTCGCGGCTGTGTGATATCGAAGTTTGCTTCTAGCCAGATCCTGACACCCACACCCCACAAGCTAGTGTATCAACTCGAAAGTCAAATTCGAGGGAGCCTTTCTGGTAGCCCAGGATAGCACATCTACTAGTGAGTGACCGACGATTTACAATCAACAGTGAAACGACGATAAGAGTACACCCTTGCGCAGGATCTACCAGTAGATTTTGGGAGACCGGAAACCCACAGTGCAATATGTGCGTCATTCATATTTTGGAAAGTTTCAGTTGCACGAACTCAAGGGTGAGCTTGAGTGACAGTTGAGTTACAATGTGTCGAGTCGCGACGGGCAGTCTACACGCTTTCCTGTCCACTTTCTTCACTTTCTACGTCTTCTCCCCACTGTCTCTCCTAATATGTCTTCACAAATTCCTCTTTTCCCTCGCGCTTCTTTCGTGTCCTTCCATCCTCTCATCACTCCAAATGCCGCCTTTCTAATCTTCCTTCTCTATCAGATCTCTGTTTGGTGATAACTGATTAGCCTGCTTCGACTCTTGTATCACGCGGTTCTGACATTACGCGATGGCAGAATCCTTTTACATCAAAACGTCATCCCTTTCACAAGAGGTGCGGTTCATTGCGTCTTTCATACCGCGTCAACAATAGGAGCGGTGATATAAACCCCTCCTCGCTGGCATAATTTGTCTTATCCAGAAGAGTATCATACAGTGAACGTACGTGCCTGCTCTCCCCCTCTTAATCAAACGCCCGCTGATCAAACGCCCGCTGATCTTTGTCGTAGACGGAGACATCATCTTCGTTGACCGGCTGAGAGGCATCCGAAAGCAACTTTGACAGCAGCTGGACCAAGAGGCTTCTGTGACCATTGCCAATGCGCAGGTCCTCGCAGGTCGATGGCGGAGGCGAATGTGACAGGGATGTGTCAAGGATGAATGTGAACATTGCAGTCGGACGAACTTGAGTACATTAAGGTGGAAGTGCTGTTCGTCGCGCAGCGGCTGTACTGTGTGGACAATGCCCTGGAACTGAGCTTGGTCTTGCAGATGCAGGGCATGGGGGAGAAGATCGACAGGGTTGAAGAAGCGACGGTGGATGATGGCGCACTCGTACCAGGAGTCGCATGTTTCGCGGCTGATATATGTGGTGCGGTAGCAGAAGTGCGGGGCATCTCGATTGCCAGTGAGATGATCTACATTTGGGCGCGCGTATTGGCCGGATCTTAATTGTGTGTAGCGCAAGATAATGTTTTGGGAGGTAAGGATTGCGGACGGAGGTTAGGTATCTGTTACACACCAATGTCGAAACCGTGTATCTGTTTAAACGCGTATCCCTCCTGGAAGCACCTTCACAGTTGTTAGTTCATTCGGCTGGGAGCCTAAACACAACTTACCATGATCCCAATCCAACCGTCGTCGACGGTAACCATGCAAGTTCATCTCCGCGTACAAGTATCTGGAAGCAAGCTACTAAGACAATCGTTAGTCAAGCGACAGAACAAGTAAAGGGAACGAATACGGAATTGAAACCATTGTGAGTCAAGAGTTCCCGAGGTTGAGAGAGCGCGAGCGAAGGAAGTCGAAAGTCGGTGGTGAGGGTAAGAAGTCACGGTAAGTAATCAAGTGACCGAAAGCAGAAGTGAAGTCGAGTGATGTAAGTAACGGAGACGTGGAGCAGATAAAAGCATGTGTAGAAAGGTCGAGGCCAGAAAGTAAGCAAAATCAAGTGTCGATATAAAAACGAGCGCCAGTAGAAGTGTGAGTGCCAGTGGTGGTGAAAGTGGGAGTGTGACTGGATGACGAAGGAAACATACCTAACCGTTGGGTTTCATACCATTTGGAACAGCGCACGAGCCACAGACATGCCTGTTTGTCTGACTTGCCTTATATGGAAGTCCAACGAAAGCTTTGAGTCGCGGTACTTTCCTCGGGGTGTGGATGCACGGGATACATCCTTGACGCCTTCCAGAGGTCTGTGGGGTGATTAGAAGGCATAAAGAACGTGGAGCACCAGGACTGAGTTTTCCGGGAATGCTAGGCCGGCCCGGAGAGCGGCTAGCGACGGAGTAGAGATGGGGAGGTAGGATCGGCTCTCAGTGCTCTACATCGCAGGGGTAAAAGTTCTGGCACCTTGAATCATCTCTATTTGGTCACTGTGCTGATTGATAGAAGGCCCGGGTGGCCACATGAGGTAACGAGGGAAGGAGGGCCCGAACACGGACTGTGGCGTAATATCTGCTTGTTGCCGGCACTAGGCGCGCTATCAGCATTCTGAGGGTGCCATATTTGAGCTTTGACATCGTTATAAAGATACCGCAGCCTGTAAACGTCAATTCGCGTGCGAAGCGCGCGTTCTCCCCGTTGAAAGTGCGGGAGATTTTACTCACCTTGATAATCTGGCTTTTCCGGTGTTGTACCGGCAGTGAGAAAGCTGGAAAAGCATCCAAGGTCAAATCAGACGTGATCTAAGCGGAACATTCAGTAGATACGGGCGCCAGTCGAGCGTGCGGGACGTTGGACTTGAAAGTACGAGATCTAAGGACAAGTAAAATCGCGGCCGCACTCCCAGAAAATTTTGACCGTAAATGGAAATCAATGTATATGAATCTGTTCCGGCCAGTCGCCGAAAAAATGTCGAATTGAAAGCAAAAAGTGAGAAACACGGCGCCTGCGCCAAAATGTTTTGTGTGAGGATTGAACGTTTGAACAGTCCACCCATTGCATCACCTCCGGTTGATACGTTTTGCTTTCGCATACGTCGGTGTGCTGCTTGGGACAGGTTTCCGCCAGCTCTACAGCTCCAGTCTCGGATCTCTAGGGATGTAATCGAAGTTCATTGTGGCTAGGAGGACTTGCGCGGAAAAGCATACTTGGCAGAATAATCCAGTGGAATCTTTGACTAGTTAGATCCTTTAGAGCGAGAAATAAGGAACGTTCAGACCGAATTGTTGAATAATAATGTTGTCAGACTGAATTGTTGAATAATAATGTTGTCAAGATCCAAACGAATTGAAATTCGACGAAAGTGATGGTGTCGGAGTTTCAAATGCCACTTGCCGGATTATCCCGGATACCATCTGATTCCACATCCGCCAACATCCGGCCCGTCAGAAAAAGAAAGGCCTAATACAACCGGTCATGTTGACCGCCAACAACCTTCAAGTTCCGGGCTCACACACCCCCACGACCATGCTGCGAGCACTCCCGACCCCCGTACTTGCCGTCACACACGACGCCCTCCGCGACCTTGACAGCGACGACGCACTCTCCAGCCTGTGGTTCTGTGCGTGGTCACCGTCTGTCCACCAGGACATGCTCGCTGACCAGTTTATGTCATACAGTGCTCAACAAATGCAAGGGCGGCCTGCACGATGGTCAGCGCCTCGAGAACGTCTCCAGGCGCCTATGGCACCGCGAGCTCAGCGACTCGCACTCCTACGACGCCATACTCGCCAGCGGAAGTAAAGGCGTCCTCTTCCCATGATAAGCCCGACGAGCACGTGTGCGGTGGCGACCATGCTGACGGCGCAGACACAGCGGTCAGCTCGCAGACGACATTGCGGATGCAGATTCAGCACGTGGTACACGACCTCAGCGGGCAGGAATTTGGCTTTTCGTGTGTTGTCTATCCGACACCTCCTGCCACCCCAGTATGTCGTCCCGCTTCTCCCTCATCCGTCCCATTACTCAAACAGCTCTCCTCCTCCCAGCTTCCACCACCACCACGAACTCCCTTCGCACCTCCCCAGTCACCTCAGCCGCCCGCCACACTCAAACCTACAACCGGCGAATAGGCAGAGCAAGAAGACATACCGTGAGCTCTACAGGCCGCCGCTCTACCCAAGCATTTGTGACCGAAATCCGGCAGAGTCTCTGCCAACGATACACAGGCCCTCTTCCGCCCCGACCTGAATTCGATACCGATGCTGGCGGTGTCCAGGGGCGACAAAACCGGACTCCGGAGGTTGAGTTTACTGAGAGCCGCAGGTCATTGGAGGTACGAGATACATTGAAGGGCGCCGCGCTGGATAGAACAATGGCGGCTTTTGCGAGATCTTGATTTCGCAGTTGTGATTGGTATGACAGGCGGATTTGATGTCCGCGACGGCGGTATTCATAATGTCGGGGCCAAATGACACGACATTATCATTGAAGGGGTCGATGCGTATCGCGGAGTGTGGTCGTCCGTGCCTGAGTCGTCATTGTTGAGTGCGGGTGGTCTATGGTGGTCGTGGTAAGAGGCTAAGTTGATGGTTGCGGGAACTGGAGCTACGCACCTTGAACTATTACTTGACCGCTTGAAAACACTCCAATGTGGGTCTTGGGGATGATTGGCGACATAAGCGAAAGTGCTTGAGGCTTACCAACCCTTGAGGTAGGGTTCGCAACTTCGCATTATGATTGAGGCCGCGGTGGGTCTTCAGATTTCAAGGCACGAATACCCCCTGATCCTAACCGTGGGTGTGATTAGGTTATCACTGACATAATATTAATTAGAGCTGTATCGGTCCGTTACCTCCTGCAGCATGCCACCATGCCACGCTTTGCCAACATGCCGAGTACATCTGTGCGTCTTGCGGGCTGTTCCTCAGATGTCGGGCTGACATTCTGTAGGACAATTCAGTACACTCCCTCTTGAAGATACCGACTACTCTCGTCGACACCGCCGACGTCGCCGGACACTTGGGAGAGTCTGCAGCCTCAGCAGCTGACGCGGGAGCACTGGGATATGAGCTCTCGCTCATTCTCGTCCATCAAATGGACATTGTCCTAATGCTATTGCGTTTGATGTAAGTCCTCCACACTTGATCTCAATTCGGACTGACACCAACCCGGCTTACAGGCTGATGGACCCGGACCTCCCCAAAGACTCCATCCCTTATTTATCGAACCATCTCACCGAGACCGCCGCTGGGCTCCGGATTACCGAACTCAGCAGCTTCTTTTCTGCATTGTCGCGCGTCTTGGAACGACACCGGGACGACGCCCTTTCTTCCTTGGAGCTGGACGTTGTGCTCTCCTCTTTCATTTCCATTCGGAAAAAAACTGGCACCGAGCTGAGCAACATGCTCATCACGTTGGGTGTAGAGAGGCAAACGGTCATGCGGACGATCTCGTTCCACGAGGTGAGCTTTCTATCACCAATGGCGCCTTTTGCTCATGGTTGCCAACAGTTACCCACATTCCTCTGATAGCCTACCGTACCCGCCGGGTTATCGCCATGCTTCTCGTCATGCTTTTCTTCTGTACTGTTGTCGTTTGGTCATCTGGCTTGTACTACTATATATAATCTATTCATCAGCACTCTATGAACACTATGCTCTCTACACAGTCCCAAGCGCTACTCTCAGTGCCGTCTCAACACTATCTGGCATTTGAGCATCGCTTCTTGTACATTGGAGGCCTTGATGCAGCCTCAGCTCTGCGACTGTCCATATAGAAGCGTGACACGCCACAACTGATAACCTTGGACGCCGCGGAGATGATCACACGACGCACTGCACAAATGAGATATCTGTACGCCGCACTAGCGACGCCGCACTCGCGGTTGACTCTGTACCGTTGAGCGATGGCGTGAATGCCGTCTCAAGCCTCGATGGACCCCACTACCTTTCGTTGGCGCGTCGTGGAACTCCCACCACACATCGACCGTCCCTCTTCATTTGCAGCACCTACACCGCCGCTCACTGGCTTCTCATAGTGATCTTACCTCAGTGGAGATAGCGGACTCGGCGATGGTCATGTCAGGTCAGCTTGGAACGACGTCTTTGTTCCAGTGCTTGACTCACATATCTATTCCTTGCAGACTGCCATAACTGTACGGCCTTGAATGCCACCGTTGTGCCCTCAGGACAGTCGATGCACCTCAGTGATGGTGCCGCTGACGTCCGACACGTCGGTGGAATCGTTGAACCACCGACGCACTCATCATTTCTCCTCGCCGGACGATGCCATTAACGCCGCCCACTCTTGTAATGCGATGTTGCTGTAGTGAACTCACCGGAGAGTTAGTGGACCGAGTCATGTTCGCACCAGGTAAGCTCAACAATGGCTTGATTTCCTCTTGACTTCAAGTTACATTGCACTTTGCTCCAGCAACTGTGACGACGCCATGAGCTCTCCTCCCATAGGTACCACGCACATATAGTCGGTCCGGTTGAGCTGGCAGCGGCGGCAATGGCGCTGTCTTTGCCTTCACCATCGTCCGATTCTTTAGATCATAGTCACCGTCTCACAGGCTTGCGGTCGTCTCCTTGACTGTACCGACATTTGGACTGCAATGATGGCAAGCCTTCATCAACGATGTTGGAACTGTCGATGATCAGTAGTTTCTCTTCACTAGCTTTTGTCTTCACTCCATTTACGAACAGTCAATTAGCGTGTCGCGAATGTGTTGTACTGAGGAAGGCACGTACCAGAAGTCGTTTCATGTCCTAGTAGAGGAGCGGATATTAGCATTTGGAAGCAGGTCAAGACGGAAGTGAGACCTACCCGCAATCAAGAAGGTCAAAAGCTAATTGCGCATCCTCAATTCAGGTCGGGTGTCGACATGTAGGGAAGGAAGGGACGCACATTGTCAGTGATACTTTTATCCGACATGACTTCGCCCGTCTTCGGGTTCTTGTCGTTGAGCCTCCAGTCGAGAATGTCCTTTTTCGTTGAGGGGTACTTCCGGCGCTCTGCGATGACTAGGCAGTACCAGTCAATGAACGATTCCTCATTCGGATGGGGCAGCAAGAGCGACATACTTTCATCCGCGGTTCCCCGTAATAACCTAATATCCGCGTCGTATTTATCGTTCGTGTTCTTCATGAAGGCCTGTACGATGCTCGGTCTGTTCGCGCGGAGATTACACTCCCGAAGGAAGTCCATCATCGCGCTCACAAAGGCCGGTTGAGTTGCCTAGGAGAAGTTTAATAGCAGCTTCAAGGCGATGGAAAGGTGTACACACGGTATAGAAGGAGTTTAATCGATAGCTCATGTAGCATAACGCGATCGTGTCCAGCGCAACACGTGTGAGATCATCTGTGGGGTCGATAGAAAGGTTGGGACCGAACCTGGGCTATCTGTCAGCGCGAGGGAGAGCAGAGGGAAAATGGAGACATACCGCTGCCATTTCAGTATCAACTGCTCAGTGATGTCTTGTTGCATGTTCTCGAACATGTCTCGTATAGGCACAGCGCCTATGAGCCAATCAGGTCCTGAATCACAATCAGAAAGACGCTTTGACGCACCAAATGCCGGTGTCAAAAGGCGATCTGGTCATGATAGCATCATATTGAGGTCGAATCGCTGAGGCAGCGTGAATGAAAGAGACGAAGGGTTGCACTTACGAGCGATTGCCCAGCTCGGCTCGTCATTGAATGCCTATGGTCGCAGTCAGCATACTGGAAGTGAGAAAAGATGCTGACTGCGACAGTAAAGATCCCATCGTTCACGAGATTCCGTGTCTCTTTGAGAGCACCGCCTAGTCGACCGTGAGCATTTCTCGTCAAGCTAGGAAAGGCGAGTGACTTACCGACGGATTTACGAAACCTAGAATCGTCAGACAGCTCGTTGATCAGTGTATGTGAGCTAGCGAAAAGCACGACGCGTCCTTTGGCACCAATGAGCGAGCCGTACAGAAGAATAGAACAGAGATTACGGACCGACAAGATTAAGCTGATAAAGCTCCCCGTATTGTTGGGCGAGGTTATGGAATCCGCGCGTCGGTAACTCTTTGGAAAGATTCAATACCGCGTTCGCCCTGTAGCTGAGAGGCGTGCCTCTGGCCAGGGAGGCGATATTTTCCAAGAGCGGTATGGAGGGAGGCTGAGGTATGGGCGTGGTCATCGTAGTGGGTGGACGAGCGAGAGGAAAGAATGAGAGAGGATAGAGGACCGGAATTTCCGAGCGGTTGCCGAACCTTATATCGTTCCAGCAAGCGGTGTCATCGGCAAATAAGGGAACGCAACAGGAAACGCAAACAGCTTAACGCCACTGTGGTTCGATTACTTGATCGACACATATCGGATCAGTAGCTCCGGGACGTCTGAAATGCGCCTTGCCCTGTTCAATGAGCGGGATGTGCGTCCCGAGAATGTCGGGTGCGCCAGTGAATCCAAGCGGACAGAGAGATACCGTGATTCCAAGGAAGATCCGCAATTTTGAGTACATATATCCACGCGAGGAACAAGGCAGAAAAAATGAACGCCTATGTTTGTTGATCAGTTTGCCCCCCGGTTATGAACACAGCCAGGCGAAATGAGTCATCTATTTCACCGAAATCAACGTTTTAGAGAGCTCTGGAATGCTGTTGTAGACAAGGGAAGCGAGTTGCTCTCAACTTCCTGTGATTTCATAGCCCGGTAGTGCGTTTCTGCGGCGCCACTGACAGCAATTCAACAGACTTATGTTTGTAAACCATTGATGTTCATTGTAGCCATTTTGAAAGGAATGCATAGGGAAAGAGTACATATCATATATACAGTCCAACACTCTCGCTAACGTACGTTACACAACAATACCCAATCACTCTTCATCGGGATACAACTGCGGCAGATATCTCCCTAGCCCCGAGCCTCTCATGGACGTCAGCGCCCTCAACGCGACCAGCAGAGGAAACTCCTGCAGTGTTCCCACGTCCCCCTGCTGACAGTACTCCTCCACCTGCCCAAGCTCGTTGAGAAGCGGATCCCGGACGTCCGATTTCGCTGAAGAAAGTCAGAATTGGTACATCAAGGCGAGGCAAAAAAGCATACCAAGAAACCAGCTCTCCTTACAGCCCAACAACGGAGCGACATAGGCGGCATACACCCCACGCCATGTCAAGGTCGACGGCCCAGAGAGCAGCCCGCACAGAATGTCCCGAGCCAGGACCATCTGCCGGAAGGCAACTTCATCTTCGTTGTATGAAGTGTACTTCCCGTCCATATCGAGCGAGATATGGTTGCGCGTAGACTGGGGCAGTTGGTCCAAGTCCAGTTCCTCGAAGTCTCCATGGGATTCATCCACGAAGGCGTAGAACGAGTTGAAGATATCGTGCAGCAACGCCACTTCCCTCTCCGGCGTCACAGGTTGCGACGGAGTCGACGTCGTAGTCGGCAACCTCATCGCAACACCAAGAGCCACGGGTGTCGCGGTAGCAAAGACCGGATGTACCAACGCCTGAGAGAGGGAGAAAGACGACGAGAAAGGCGACCATGCGGGGAGGTCCATCGCCTCCCGAAGATCGTTGCACAGTTCTGCCGCCGTGACAGACGAGTTGTTCATCGTTCCCTCCTCCATGGTTGCCTGTATCAGGGAAAGCAACGCTTGCAGCTCATCATTCTCTTCGAACCCAAACCCAGGCACATGGATAGGGAGCGCCATGGACGTGTTGATGTGAGCGTGCAGTTGTTTTCGGTAATGTAAGCCTCGAACGGCTTGAATCGCCTCTCTGTGAGCTTGGTCCGCGAGGAGTGTGTCCATCCGTAATTTCAGCAGGTCGCCAATGAGCCCGAGGCGGGGTTGCATGAATTCGGAGGTCTCGTAGCGGGCCAGATCTTGAGCAAGAATATGCAAGCAGAGGAGCTGGTAGCGTAGGGGTGGTTGGGCACAAGGCCACGGTGCGCCTGGTTGATAGAGATGTAGCAGTCGTGGATGAGGGCGAGAAGTATGTGCGCGACGTCTTCTGAGTTGTACTCGATGATGATCCGTTGCTTGCCCGTGGGTCTCCCTGCGCTAGGTCCCTGCGGGGAAGCATGGATGTCGGACCAATTGCCCAGATTCGTGAAACCAGCAAAAGTTGGATTGGAGGAGGCGATCATGATGAGAAAAGTTGGCTGGAGAGTGCTGTGTCCATGGAACGGAAGCTGATGTAGGTGTCAGTGCTTTTGTTCGGAGGCTATGATGTCCAACAGACCGTTACCTTGAGAAGGAACGATGGCAATAAGACAATGGGTGTGCGTTGCCTAGCAGTGCAAGGTCGACAACCTTCGCGAAGATGTGCTTGCTTTGTAGTGAGAACGCGGTACAAGCAGTAGACAATTAGCCGCTATGCGAGCCTGGATAGCATGAAATCGCGTGCTTGATGATGGGTCAATGCTGAGCACGCGTAAGCGAGAGAACAAATGACGGTCATAGATGATTCACGAGCTGATTCACGCCCTGTGTCACTGTGTCCCGCGCAGATGTCCATGGCCCCGCTGATATATTCCTTCTGCTTGTCGACTACGACAGCACCAGCAGCCCATCAGAATTTGGCGGCCGTAGTTCTCCTCGTCGCATCCGGTGGGGCGCCCACGGGCCGTCGTTCCTTGAAGACCATCGTCCTAATTTCGTTCCTCATCGCGGCGCTGAGCCAGATCACGGTCGAGGCCCGGCCGAAATCACAGAGAAGATGTACTGGGCCTCAAGCCATATGCCTTTGCAACTGACACAGTGGTTGTTGACCATATATCGCATGGATTTCGAATGTGAAGGTGAGAGAGGCTGAGAGCGAGGTGCAACAGGGATGATCGAGGTGATCCAAAATCAGACGTCGGCATCAGCCGAATGCTCCTTCCGTTACGCTACGACGTCGAGCTCAATACTATCGCCTCCCTTCCGTCTGGCTGCCCCGCCGACGTTCCTTGCTTTGAGCTCACGTTGTTCCCTGTCGTCGCAGCCTTCCAGTCCTGCTCAGTCGCGCAGCAAAGTAACATTCGATGGGCACACTCTCGGTGCGCGTTCAAGCACATATAGCGACTTCGTTACCTGCCACCCTGTAAGCACGTCTGCGTTCACCGGCATTCGATGAATTTCAGGTCTTTTTGAGGACTGCGATGTCGAGCTTTCCGTCTGTCTGCCTCGCCGACGTTACTTGCTTTGAGCTCACGTCGCCCCCTGTCGACGCAACCTTCCAGTCCTCTTCAGTCGCGCAGCAAAGCAAACATCGATGGGTAGAACTTTCGGTGCGTCTTCAAGCACATATACCGATTTCGTTACCTGACACCCAGTCAGTACGTTGGATATCACCAGCATTCGATTGATTTCAGGTCTTTGTGAGGCGCGGAGGATCTGCGGTCTCTGGCTAGCCAACATCGTCCGGGACGGCGATTATCAGCTTCCACTTCATCCCTTGAGACCTGTATGAGTCCTCATCCAGGGTGCGTTCTCGATGCGGTATTCATGAGGTTCATTCTAGTTTCTTCCTTCATCTATCCCATTGTGCTTATTACACTCGAAGGTCATGTAAATACAACCATCAGCCCACCCATATCACCGAGTAGCGAACATTCAGAAGGACAACCTCTTCACATTATTGTTCTACGGCAACGTCGAGACGCAAATACGACAAGATACTCAGATGTCTTGCCAGTGGAGTTCGGCTACCCCGAGGCGAAGTGGGTATGCGAGCGTCTCGTTCAGATCGCGGACCACTTGTACGGAAGTGAGGGGTTGAACTTGATCAAGGGAAGCTCGGTGAGGATTGGGCAGATGACTGGCGCAGAAGGTGTCGGGGCGTGGAATGAGACGGAGCATGTCCCTATCATCATAAGGGCGTCGCAAACCCTTGGTGCACTTCCTCACGTTGTAAGGGTAAGGGAATCTCCCTTACATCGAGTCTCATACTCATGCCCTTGTAGTCACTTTCGTGGATGCCTGTCAATCGTGCAGGCAACGCCATCGTCGAGACGACATTCTCCAAACGTTTTCGCCCAATGTACCACCTGGAGGACCCATCTCGTCATGATCAGTGCTGGATTGGCATCCTTGGCGAATTCTCGTCTCTCCTTGACCTTCCTTCAATACCCTTCGGGGACTGGTTGGAGAAAGTGTGGTCATTGGGCGACGACACACCGGTGTTCAAAGTGATGCACTTTTTGGAAAACGATTTCATGCAGATGGCCGCTGGGAGAGTCATCCTGGCGACATCAGAGACGAAGAAGGATTCGAGAGAAATGGTGACGAGTACCAGCTTGGATACCAGGCATTTGGAAGAGTATCTTTCGTATTGGGCTAAGGTCCCGTAAGCCGACACTTCTTCACTACATTATATCGACTTATGATAGATAGATGAATAGATATAACACTGTGTCTTCCATTTGTCCGAAAGTAAGGATTCTCAGGCGAACAAAAAGCCTCGGGTATCGACCGAGTCTCCGAGGCACGAGTGACAAGTTCTTATGTTTCTCAGTGTCGCTCGAGGCGTCAGAGCTGCCGACTCTCAAGTGCTCGTGATCACACCACGCGACGAACTTCGAGGTTCTCATTTTACAAAGTTGATCAGGAGTCATCCTCGAGAGGCATAAGCACTGGTTTTTTAGGACGTTCAAGGTATAGCTGCTCTTGTCATCCGCATCCGAAAATGCTGGAGGAATAGCGGTGTGGGAATGTGAACTTCGCGCGCAGAGACGTGGAGGAAGGTGGTCACCCAAACGCGGCTGACGAGAAGGGACGGCGTCAGGAACTGGGAACGGAGTGGTTGATGGACGAGCATGATGGTGCTGGCGGTGTATCTGTGCGTCGTTACGCGTACCACGGCAGGGCGCTCCGGGCAAGACGCGGGATCTCCTCTCTCCTCCCGTCTCCCTCTTCCGAATCAGCTGTTTGCACAGCGGCGGGAACGCGCTGGGCAATCTGGTGCGTGTTCTACTCAATCTTGCTGCACCACTCTGACTGTAAAACCAAGAAACAAAAAAGCGAGGCGTCCATTCCGGCCTCTCTGCCCCACATCCGCCAGGGAACATTGGACAAAGCAAGACAGAAGGTGCCGATTATATGCTTTTCGCGGGGAAGTCGAATCTTATCTGTTCCGAGCAGGCATACGCACTACACATTATGGCGCCGTTTTCAAACCCGAGAACGGTGCTCAAGCAGGCGGACGGCTTGGTCAGCGTCGGGCAGCCGCATGCCGCGCTGCAGAGCTTGTCGGATTTGTTTGCGAGCAAGCGGTTCCGGAGCACGCCGTTACCAATGCTCGAGCCTATCATGATTAGGTGCGCTGTCTGCCTGCCTTCCCGCACGCCGTCCTCATCGTCTTACCTCCCGGAAGATTCGTCGAATTATGCGTGGAAACTCGCCGTGGACGTCAGGCCAAGGAGGGGCTCATATAGTACAAGAACATTGCCTAAAACGTGGATACATCGTCGGTGGAGCGCATCGTTCAGCGGTTAGTTGGAGAGGCGAGCAAGCGCGTGACAGAGGCTGTGGACAAGGCTGCCAAGGTCACTGCCGGCGGCGTCGAGGTCGAGGATTTGGAGGCGTCCAAAACGCCCGAGTCCATTCTGCTCGGTGCGGTCAGAGGCGATCAGAGCAAGGACAGAACCGCGCCCTCGTCACTCCTTGGCTCAAGTTACTGTGGGAAGCTTACCGGACGAGTCTGGAAACCTTGAAGAACAACGCGCGTCTTGAAGGCATCTATCAAGTAAGACATTCATCTGATTGGTATACGAATAGAATTCCTAACCAGTTGTTAGCAAATTGCACAAGCCGCCTTTAAGTTCTGCTTGGCGTACAACCGTCGTGTCGAATTCCGCCGTCTCTGCGAAACCCTCCGTCTCCATCTTTCCAACGTCGCCAATTACTCCCATCAACCTCATGCCATCAACCCCTCCGACCCGGAGACCCTCTAGCACCATCTCGATACTCGCTTGGCCCAACTCCAGACGAGCGTCCAGCTCGAACTTTGGCAGGAAGCCTTCCGCAGCGTCGTACTACACCGTCATCACCAGCATCCCGAGGGAGGCTGGATTACCGTCACAAGAGGAGCTCGCCGGCCAGGTCCTTGTCAGTGCGCTCGCTGTCCCCGTCAACACCGACTTCGACGAGAGCGGCACGGAGGCCAAGGGCAAGACCGCGCGTTTGACAGCGCTTCTTGGACTGGCGCGTCCTCCTACGAGGAAGCGTCTTCTGGATGACGCCCGAGTTGCTGATGTCCTGCGCTTGAGCCCTCCCCTCGTGCAGAAACTGTACGACGTCCTCGAGGTGCAGTTCGACCCTCTGACGCTGTGCGCTGATGTCGCTCCGATTTTGGAGTCATTGGAGGCCGAGATGGTCTACAAGGATTATGTCCCTCTTCTGAGGGAAGCTGTTCTCTCGCGCTTGTTGTCCCAGCTCAGCGAGGTGTACTCCACCATGAAGCTATCTCAGCTCCTCGATCTTGTCAAGCCATTGGGCGAATCCTGGGGCGAGGGACGCGTCGAGGCCTACGTCATGGGTTGTGCTCGTCGTGGAGAGCTCAGCGTCCGCATCGACCATCTCGCCGGCTCCGTCGAGTTTGTTGACGAAGGCTTCGCCGGTGTCAACGAAGACAGCATTGGAACTGGCATCGGCGCTAGGGATGGAGGTATCCAACCCAGCGTCGGCGAACTCGTCAGGAAGCGTCTCGGCAACGTTGCCATGTGCCTACACAACAGTCTCGCCAAGATTGACCCGCCCCCAGAGACACCTGTTGAGGACCAGAATGCCAAGCTTGACGTTCTTCTCAAGGCCGTCAATGCTGAGCGTAAGGCGCTGGCCCTGCGTCGGGCGCTTGTTGCCAGGAGGCGCGAGTTGAACTCGGAGTTGAGCGTGAGGAAGGAGAAGGAAGAGTTCGCGGTTGGCGGAGAATGCGCGGAAGAGGAAGGAAGAGGAAGGCAAGCGGGAGCGCGAGGCGATGCGCGCCAAACGGGAGCGGGAGAACATTCAGCGTGTCGAGGCCGAAAAATACGCACAAAGCCTCCTCAAAGTTGGTACACTCAAGGGAAAGGACTTGGAGGTATGCAGATTCGTTTTTCGCTATCTTCTTCAGTCATTGATGATGTCTTCAGAAACTCGACAAATTCGATACCGAGAACCTCCTTGAGATGCAAGTCAAGCAGCTGGAAAAGGAGAAAAAGGAGACCAGCCAGCGTCTGCGCGTCATCGCCAAGCGCGTCGACCACCTCGAGCGCGTGTATCGTAAGGAGGAGGCGCCGCTCCTTGCGCAGGACTATGCCCAGCAGCAGCTGACCGACCGCGGGACCCATGCCATTGTTCAAACCCAACTCAAGGCGGCAGCCGTGCAGCACCCCAAGGAGGAGCTGGACACGAAGAAGCGCATGCTCAGGATGATGGACGATTACCAGAAGAGGAGAGAGGATTTGGTGAGGAAGAAGGGCGAAGAGTTCGCGAGGAAGAGGGACGAGGCGACAAGGAGATGCGAAGAGGAGAAGGCTAAGCGGAGGAAGGCGGTCGAGAAGAAGAAGGAGGAGGAGCGCAAGGCCAGAGAGGAGGAGGAGGAGAGGAGACTCGAGAGTATGTTCTTTTTTTCTGCGTTTGATCTTCCCCGTTCTGACTGTCATTCCAGAACGAGCCGCAGCAGAAGAAGCAGAGCGTGCCGAAGCAGGGCGTATCCGCCTCGAATCTGAAGCCGCTGAAGCCGCCAAGGTGGAGAAAGCCCGTAAGGCCCACGAGGAACGTGAAGCAGAGCGTGCTGCCGCTGCGGAGAAAGCCCGTCTCCAGCAGCAGCGCGAGGAGGAGGCCGAGCGACGTGCAGCGGAGAGACGCAAAGCTGCCGTCGCCCCGCCGGCCGTGTCTCGCAGCGCATTCAGCCGTCGCGATGGCGGTAGCAATCCTTGGCGCCGCAGCTCGACGCCCCAGTCGTCTGTCCCCGCTACGTTTACGCGTGATAGCACGGCACCGCCCCGTTTGGACATCCCTGCAGGAGGTGCTGCACCTACGAGATTTAGGCCTGGTGCGCCTGGCGGCGGAGGCGGCGGATGGAGAGAGAGAGAGAAGCTAGCCCTGAGGGTGGTGGTGGCGGTGGTGCCGAACCCCCGCCTCCCCCCGCTGAAGCGAGACGCCGGTTCAGATCCAGAAAAAGGACAGCGCGGACGATGATGGCTTGCAGATGATGCCCAAGCCACGAGGAAGGTGGATGGTCTTAGGTTATATGCTAAAATGACAAACGATGTAGAGAGCTGTTGGGCGCGCGCGTAGCTCAAGTCCAGGACCTCTGCTGACATCCCGACCATTAAGATAGGGCAGAACACTGAGACTAGACACTTGCCGACAGGTGTATCATTTCGTTAATTGGTCTAGTTGGCATATGTAAAGGCCTGGAAGTACTCGTCATTTGTTTGTTTGGTGATGAAAAGCGACTCTTGCATACTTTGTACCTTCTCAACTGAGCTATAGACCTCAGCGGTGGACGAAAAGCAGCCGGTAGCAAAGAGTACAACCGAGTACGTTGGCATATGTAAAGGCCTGGAAGTACTCGTCATTTGTTTGTTTGGTGATGAAAAGCGACTCTTGCATACTTTGTACCTTCTCAACTGAGCTATAGACCTCAGCGGTGGACGAAAAGCAGCCGGTAGCAAAGAGTACAACCGAGTACGGCCCCAGGACGAGGCCAAGTAGTGATTATCAACGTCAGATAAGCTCCTCGTCCAACGATGCGTGCACATCACGCGCCACTCGCACTTGCTATGCCGTCCACACCGCACAAGCGCACCTGCGCAATGCTGAACACTAGGCACGTCGAACAGACCTCGACGCGATGACGGATGAGGATGAGCAGATTAGGGAGACTTCCAGCAGACCTGATGTGGAAAGGTCACGGACGCCTCTCGAGACGAAGAAGACCAGCCCTAGGTTGCGAAGACGTTCACGGCGGTTTTTGCTCCACGAGTATGACGTTTTGTCCTTGAAATCATGTACTCTCAGAAATGAGATTTTGATAGCTGGAGAAAAAGATCTATTGAATCAACACACTCGACAGCAAACCCACACAAAGAGTGTCACAGTGCTTTCGAACGACGCCTGTTTGTTAGGGTTGAGCGGTGGATGTAGGCCATCATTCGCAGATGAAATTCTAGCACGTAAGCAGGTGGAGAATGGCGCCTGATTGCGGTCCATGCCTGTGTGTTCGTTCCATGATCATGAGCGGGGTGAGGGCATACGGGTAGAGGAACCACAGACCGTGCAGCGTTGTCATACAGCTCGAACAGCGTAATAGCGACTAGTCTCATGTTTCAGGGAACAGCGAGGACCTCTGCAAGACGCGTCAAAACGTATAGACGCAGAACAACCATAGGACGTACTGCGTTCGGTCATCCGGACAAGGAACAGCTTTTTGCGCTTTTTGGGGGTGTGCGGGTATGCAGCGCATCTCAGTATGGGCAACCACGTAAGCGAACACGAGCACGCACCAAGAACGTCTCGAAGTTGGGTCCCCACCACCGCGCAAGGCAGTCACCGATAACCCAGTCGCTTTCCGGGTCCTTCTCAACGCCGGAGGCAGTCGTCGAGGCCGCTTGAACCCTTTGACATCGTCCTCGCCAGGCTTGGAATAGTCGCATTCGCGAAGCATGAGGATGCGCGGGTGGCCCAGGGCGGCGCGCTATTTGTTTGGATCTAAGATGGATCTATCATCTATAATGATAATCTAATCTGAGCAGAATCTGAGAACGCGAGAACGCGTGAACGTGCTACGCTGCGTCCGGCGATCCTTTGGGTCCGTGCCGTGTATTGATTGATTGATTGGAGTCACGTTCACGAGACGTTGGAGACAGGGGCATCAAATTGCATTCCGAGTCCTTCCACGTTCTTGTTTTTCTTCTCACCCTCCTTCATCACGGCGACTACACTCCAACGTCAGCTACGCCGTCAACGCGTCAACCTCGACCGGGCTGGTGCATTTCATCTGTCTTTGAAAAGTACGTTATACGCAGTGTTTCCCCCTTGTCATTCTTTTCTTCGGGACGCACCATTCCTGCACCATTCCCTTTTCTTCTTCTTCTCTGTGTACGCATCGCATGCCCGTACAGGATTCGACCCTGGGCATCCTTGGAAAGGCTTGCAGATGTTATACATTGGCCCGAACACCAGCGTACGCGTGCCGACCTTGGACTATGTCGGAAACTGCGTGCTCGTGCCCTTACTTGTTCCTTTTTTACCTTTCTTTTCCGTGTGAAAACAAGCCTCTTACACATTGCCAAGCCTTTTACACATTGCCACACTGCTAGGTACTCTTATGGCATTCCCGGACTGTTCGGTTGGAGCGCCCATCATGGTACCCATCGACATTGCAGATTATCTGCGCAGGGCACGGGAGCGGGTCGTAGACCCAGACTACGAAGAGGAGGTACTTCCTCTGGAGGACCGTCCTTCGGCCGTGCAAAGTGACGATGATTCGCTGTCGTCGCTAACTTCTTTGGACGACCAGTCTGATTTGGACCTAGACGCGTCTTCTGCTTATCTCCCTCCCTCCCTCCCACCAGTCCAGCCTGGCAATCGCAAGTCTCAAAAGCGCAGAGCGTATCGTCGTCGCAAGCCCTCGGCTCGGCGCAAATGCGGGGATGTTGATCCGCGCAAAATTCGTCCCCTGCCGTCTATCCCTCCGAGCGCTCAGGCTCGCATTTACCTTCAAACGACACCGGATATTGGTGTGCTATCCCCTACGCACGTACCTTCTGTGTACCCGGAGTCTCTGAACTCAGCCTCGTCGTCGTCTTCCATCCACCCTCCCTACTCCTCTCCTCCCAGGGCACCCTTCCTTCCGTCTTCTTCCTTCCCTGACGATTTGACCCCACTGGCTCCCTCTGGCAGGAAGAAGAACCGCAAGAAGCGTAGCCACGAGCAACAACAGCGCCACAACGTCAACCGCAAAGTCAAGCGAAAGGAGAACCGGCAGCGCGAGCAGGCTCTCAATGGTGGCTTGAAGAAGATCTCACTCAAGCGAAAGCGTGAAGAGGAGCCTATCTTCCTGCCCGAGTTCGATGCTCATACTCTTCCTTCGACCCGTGGTGCATGGCTTGGCCGGCGTCAGTGGTTTGAACGTACTCGTCGCACCCTGGCCGATATTCGTGAAGCAGGGCTTTATGTAATCGAATGGGAGGGCCACGACACCCATCCCCTCATTGATAAACTCAGTCGGGCCTTCATTCTCCTGTCTGCCCCTCCTCGTGACGAATCATGGCCAGATCTGTGCAGGAAGATGCAGGAACTCATCGAGGAGGCGGAGAAGGAGATCCTCTTCACGGAGCATCACAAGGACCATCTTCGGGGCCCTTTCCCCGCCATGACCATTGGCGTCTCTCATGGTGGAGGTAGAGAGGTATTGACACCCACAGAACACAATTGTCTTAAACTTATGTCATTTTTCTTTTTTTTAGGCGCCAGGAAATGTGGCAATGTCCAAGACTAATCGTCGAGTGTTGGAAAAGCTCATACACTCGCCGGAATGGGTAAGATTCGTTCGCCATAACGATCGTATGTTTTCCGCACTACTAGTAGACCAATGTGTTGATCTTCTCTCAGGTGTATTCCAGGCGCACAACCCGGCCATGTACAACATGTACAACGAGGTTCTCACATCCGTCTGCGACGACGATGGGTCACTTCGTCGCAACCATGAGCGCAGCCCGTATGCCGCCACCACAGTGAATATGAAGGGCGAGGTGGTCTGCGACGATCATACCGACTCTGCAAACCTTCCTTATGGTTGGTGTCGTATTACTCCCTTCGGCCCCTTCAACTATCGGCTGGGTGGTCACATGGTGCTATGGGATCTTGGGATTGCCATCCAATTCCCCCCTGGTACCACCATCTATCTACCGTCTGCTCTCCTGGTCCATTCCAACTTGACCATCGGGGAGGGTGAGAAGAGATACTCCATCACTTCATACTCTGGCGGTGGTCTCTTTCGTTGGATCTGGAATGGCAGCCAAACAGACGAGGCATGGGAAGAGGAAGCTACCGATGAGGACCTGCTCATGCGAGAGCGGTATCGTGACACTGCCTGGGATACCGCCATGCAATACTTTCCCTTGTGGTCCTGATTATTATTCTATCCGTGTCATTTGTAATGATATTTAGTCCATTACTCAGCAGTGTCTGAGTTTATTGTGGAAGATGTTTCAAAGTTCAGAGTCATAGTCTTCTCGGCAAATAGTACCACGTCTACTTAAGATTGTGGACTCACCACGTAGTCCACACTCAGAGGCACGTTCCCGTTCATTGTCAGAAACAACCGGGTTAGCTCTGACCGTTCATGTCTCATAAATGTTACACAGGCGTCGCGCTGCGATCGCAGCAGGACCGTTCGGCGACTCCGTTGCATCCCACTATGGGCGGCTCGAACATGACGCAAAGTACCGCGAGGCGGATCGGAATTTGCTGCGCGCGAAGAGCGAACGCCGCCGATATGCGTGCGTGGTTGTCATCATAACCATTGCCTCACTCATCCTTCCACCAGTGCGAACCCCAATGCCATCCAACGTGTTGGCCGCCTTCAACGACGGGAAGACCATTCCCGCACTGATCTTAGCACGGTCGAGATGAACAATTTCTCCAAGACTTGGCGCCGGAATGGCGGGGATCGGGATGACAACGACAACAAGGAGCGGGCGTCTGCGTGTGGTAGCGGACAACATGACGGCAGCGCGAGTTTGGAGGAAGAAGACGATAGTGACCAGTGGGACAACGGCGACGAGCAGGACAAGCCAGACGAAGGGAGCGAGCCGGAGGATTGAGTGGCCTGCGAGACGGCCTAGTCACTAGTGCTTTATTCGTATAGTGGCGGGGCGCATATCTTGTCATTCGGATCAATTGAATATATAATGTTTTCCTATTCTCAGCATGGGTGTATCAAACGAACAAGCCAGTCAAGAGATCTGCTGCAGAGAAATAACGTGTTAACGACCGTTCCGAGAACGGTCGTTAACACGCTACGCAGAAGTCTCAAAAATTGCCAGTGTAACTACAAATACATGGAGTCCGTTAGCTGTAGTCGTTGTCGTCACGAGCCCAAGATATAGATATACCCCCTCGGAGGACTCGAACCTCCCGAGGTTCCTATTGCAGGGGGCTTGTACAGCAGTGGCCCGATCCAGATCTGCGAAATGCGGAGGCTGTCGCGGTGCGTATTCAATTGTTGGGTGTGGGAGGTGGGTGGGTGAGCTTTTCGCCATCCTCCGCGCACCGTCGTCGTCCTTGGCCGCGCCGCGTTGTTCTCGTCCTCGGCGTCGTCCATGCCTCATCGTCATCCTCCGTGCCTCGTTGTCGTAACGTCGCTCTTGCATAGTTCCTGCCCGACCCAGATCTTCAGCATCACGAATGGAGCGATGAAATCAAAGCTTACCTGCCTGGCAGAACCCCGTAGGTGTCGGCCAGGCCCCATACCGCCCATCACGCCCGGGAAGTCGCATCCGCGGCGCATGTACCATCCCACCCACTCTACCGTCGTCACCTTCGCCGTCCGAGAGCATGCGAACAGAGATTCTCGACGCCTGCGCAATTTCTCATCGGCGGTGCCAGCGTTGGTGCACATGTCGTTATCGAGTAGAGGGAACGCGTCTGAAAGGCTTTGAGACGGGCATGATCTGGATCACCACAGAAGCAGGGAAAGCGCCTGGTGACAGGATCCCGCACCAATGGATGTTTTGTCGTCCTGCCGTCAGCTTCTTGATATTAGTTTGATTAGAGCAAACAATGGATGAACTAACCGTTTGTCTTGGTTACCGTCGGTTTTGCAAGAGAGTGAGGGCTTACTTGATTTTCGTTTGCGGTCCGCTTGATGCAACGCCAGCAGTCATACGAACCTCACGATAAAGCCGTGTCAGACGGCGCACAACCGTCAAGCTCAGCGTCGAATGACGGCGTCGAAGCTGGGGATTTATGTCCTGCGCAATTCGGCGGAGCTGGCCCCATGTATCCCGCCAGCGATTATCTCGCCCACGACGGTGGGCCCAATCTGTCTGCAAACGGACTCTTGCAGCGATGAAGGGGATGGTATGCTACACCGCAACATGGGTGTAGTACCGCCAACTGTCGCGGTTAGTGTGCGTTCGAATGCCCTTTGAGAGCCAGGTTCTCGAGAGCACCTTGCTGATAAAGGTGTCAGCCAAGAAGAAAACGAAGAGAGATGCGAGATGTACCTCTCCCAGTGTTCAGGCGCACCGTCAAGGAGCTCAACCGTGACGAGCTCGAGCAAGCGCTAAGCAGCACCCCATATCCTAGGTCAAGAAGTGAGTAAATAATTGTCAGAACTCTAGCAAGCAAGCACATACCTTATCTGACAGTCCTTCACAGCAATCCTTCGTTAATTGTGGCGTGCTAACAAAAGGGTAAGTCAAGCAGCGTGAAATCTTGAAGAACAACACATACAATGAACTACTACATGCTTGCCATCGTCAGTAGTACCGTCTGTTTATAAGAGACTAGGTAATGGAAGTAGAGCAGGCCGAGGGAGTAGCGTGCGTCGTGCTACAGGCGGGATTGAACGACGGGTTCGTAGTCGATGCAGAAAACGAGGAAGCGAGACGGGAGGAGAGTTTGAGGAGTGCGACGCTAGAGTGCGCGAGGAGGAGGCGGAGGGTTGGGTGCCGGTCGAATGTACCTACGAGAATGAGACGCGCTGTGACCTGAGATGAAGTTAGCAATGATGAGATGACGGTGTCATGATGGACTGACCGTAATCGTCTCAAATGGGAAGCCAAGAGCAAGGGGGAGAATGTATCCGTTGTTGACGTCTCCCGATGCGCTTGCGTCTACGCCATAGTGGGGATTGAGACGAGGCCGTTGGCTGCGATGGCTTTGCAGACGAGATCGAGGGCAGGATCGCCCAAGCCCTTGCCAATTCCCTTCGTGCCATGATCAGGCCCATTAGGTATGGAAGCTTAGTGATTTGCTCCACACACTCGACGAGCTTGTGGGTCTCGAATCCTGGTACGAGCGGGAGAAGACCAAAGCCCTACAGGCGTTGGAGAGACGGATTGGATGCGAGGGCTGGACCGGTTGAGCAGTACTCCTCGAGATCTATATTGTAGCTGAATGCGAGCTCGATTGCATCGGTGGGTGAGCGCAGGAAATCGAGTCATGGGTCGGCGGGGACGACCGCCGCTGGGCTCATTCTCTAGGATCGTATCCTATGCATTCAAAACCGTCGACTGGCAGCAGTCGACGTTCATGTGATCCGCATCGGGTGTACGAGTCCCATTCACGCGACTCTTTTGCACCTAGTGGTATGTTCAGCGTAGTAATCACGACAACCTTGATGTCGGACACGATTCGAGGTGAGAAACCGAGGTCCTGGAAGAAGAGAGGGTGTTTCTAACGGAGACAGGACCGTCGCCGGCGACCTTGTTGGCGGTGTTATTTCTGGGCTGGTGATGATTGGGGTGAGAGCGGGCGGGATGACATCATCGGCGAATTTTGATTTTTTGATTTGATTGCCGTCCGGGTCTCATTCCCGACTCGCTCGCTCGTCGTCGTCGCGTCGCCCTTCCCTGTGACGCCCATTTGCACTTGGAACTACTGTTGCTTTGCTACTTTCTACACCGCTGACACGTCCTAGTCTCTGCTACGCCCTCCTCCTTCTCGACTACTGGCGTAGCTGCCATCTATGATTCGTGATTGAATAACGCGCAGCCATTCTGGTACTTGACAATAGTCTTTGTGAGTTCGGTCTGTTTACTGTGATTGTTCATTTTCTGACACCATCATTCAAATGCAAAGGTGATGGCCGACGACTGGAAGTTCAAGTCGTCGGTGGTCTTCTTTGCCCCCATCGTTTGCTCTGATTTCTTTGTCTCGGACATACGCTTTATGATGCCTCGCCGGATCTGCCCACCACATCCCCGCCTCCGTCACCCAAATCCAGAACACTCCGAGTTCTAGGCGACTTCAAGTTGACCATGCTGCATGAACCCTTGATCCTGATGGCTGCTTGTTTCTTGACTCCGTACCATCATGCCTCCCCAAAAAAACATTTATAAGTATGTATATATCCAAGCGATGATGCATGCAGGCCTCACTCATACATATCCTTAAAGATGTTCTCAGCCGAATTGCCCATATCTGCTGTACACGAGAAAAGACTACCACGCAAGGAACCTCTTACTTCGTTTAAGCAACAACTAACGTGTCTTCCGTTAGTTCTAAACCTTTTAATCGCTTAATGAACGCGATGTGTTAGCGGAGCCTAGACAATGCCACGGTGGATTGATTGAGTAGATACACATATCCGGACTCACTCGGTGCGTGCATCCTATGACCATTTAGTTCGAGCCTTCTGAGACTCCTACAGCGTCAGAACTGGCTTGCACATACCATCCTCGATGCCGGCGCCCCTCCCTCACGGTCTACGCAATATTTCGTGGCGGCTTTGCCGCCCTCCCCTCTCCACGGACACGCACACTCCCTGAATTCGCGGCACGACCAGGCTTCCGTTTTCACGTCGCGACGAGTTCCGGGTTTGCGGAATCGAACGAAATACCGATCTGGATCTGAACGGTTTCGGTTAGCCGGATATTCAGGTCGAGGTACATTACTTACTTACCTTCCCCGCATCCCTGTCCTCCTGAGCTGATGACACACATATGCAGCTAGTGCTGATTTGCCGCAATTGTGGACGACATCGACGAGACGCTGGGGCTGGCGAGAGGACCGCGAACCGTCCATTTAGTTGGCGGGAACTTCCCGGTGAGTTCAGCTCGAGTCTGGTTCTGACAGCGTTCAAGATACTTACTGGGAATACAGACGAGTTATCGCAGCGCAATGGAAGCGCCGGCGACCCCAGATACCTCCCTGAACGTTTCCGTAAGTCAGTGGGCCGCTACGCCACATATCCCCGTGAACGGTACGTACCTTTCGCTTTTTCTCATTGTTCGCGGGCTTGACGTCTAGTTCAGGACCCGTTTGATTGCATGGACGAGGATTTGAGTTCTTAGGGCCACGAAAGAGAGCGCAGAGCCGAAAGTCAGATGGGGTTGGGTGATTGGGACAGGCGGCGCCGTAGGCGCCCCGAGCGTACCAGAATACGCTGTAGG
>JAHLMK010000034.1:0-182181 GCA_019915135.1 Strobilurus pachycystidiatus | reverse complement strand
CGCGTTGGAGTCGCGGTGATTGCCAAACGAATACCGGAGTCGTTGACAGCGGCGGCGCAGCCGCCCACTTATGCTAGTCATTCATTCATATACTTAGCCTTTGTATGACGAAGTGCAGCTGGAGCTTCAAATAGTGATGACTGCTTACGGCACTGTTGCCGCTCATCGCAAATTCCATCAAGGAACATTGTAGACGTTTTGGGCAAAGGGAAAGGATATCGACTGAGGTGGACAGAACGGTGATGCGCCGAATCAAGGACGACTCGCCCTCTTGGCGTACTGAGAGCAGATTGAGTACGTGATACGGGGTAACAACGTCGTTGAACGACGGCCTAACATTTCACGAGCTCTACCTTTGCAATGGTACACCCTACACGTACGGCGTCCTGAGAAATCTGGCAGTCTGAGTCAGTGTGTGCATAGTCAAAGACTCGATGTAGTCATGGTAAAGCCAGGTACTGGAGTCATTTGTCTTTCCGCCAGTGCTGATCAAACAACTCCGAATTCGCACGAACATGCGAGTGTTTGCCTCACCTATGAAATTTTGATTCTTTGCTCTTTGCTCCATGCATTGTTCCCCTCTGTTTTCTTCCAGATTACATGAGACTTTGCGGACTAGCGCTCAGCTGGTTCTGGTCTTCCGCTCCATGTGATTGCGCTGCCATTCCTCGCACAATAGGAATGATCATTACATTACTACGAGAAAAAGGAGCGAACTAGTCTCTTCCCATGCCACCATGCCATGCATTTCATCGTGCCTCTGTCTCCTTCTTCTTCTAGCCGGGGACCCACTTGGTGCGCGTCCTTGAGTGCCTTCATAAATGAGGCACGGAATGTGTTTGCTGCCATTGAGGCTGCCTTCTCAAATTCACGCTCCTGCCGGACCGCGTAGTCATAGTCAGACTCTACTGCTTCTCAGTGGATTTGTACTTGAATTGACACTTATTGCGCACCTTGGGGAGACCGACCCCGTGAGCATAGTGTTGGGAGTGTGATGGCAAATGACGGGGCGTCGGTAGTGACCACGACATTCTCGACATAGATCTAAGAGCTCCAACGTAAGCATTGACCGTTTTTTCTTCTCGTCTCATGAATGCTCACCTCGATAGCCGCGTGCATGTCGTGGAAGGATAATAAGTTGAACTTTAAGGGTTGTATCCATTGACAGATTGATGACACCCTCCAACCCTGAATTGGTCAAAATGCTCAGGGAAGTCCATGTTAATACTGCGAGCGCGTTGTGATTGTTCTATGTTAAAGCACAGTGAACCGCAAGGAAAGACTAGTCTGCAAAGAAGTCTTTAGCGCCGGGCGGACCATGTTTCCGATACTGTTTTGGTCGTGTATCCCCGGGCGCCCACAGTCTCATCCGATCACTTATGACGTCTTTTGTCTCCTTAAACCCCGACATCCATCATCCTCCCGTGAGGCCTGCGTGAGGCAGCCATTAAGTCGGCCGTTGTGTATGTTTTCATTGACTCGTATGTCCGTATCATCCTAACCCAAGATAGCTACCTCTTCTTACCACATAATCAACGCTGCTGCGACACGACAACATGATGATGGGTTCCTCGACATCATTGTTACCGAATGACACCCCTCCCGCTTACCACGACTCCGAAAGAGAAGGTCTCCCGCGTAGGCCCAGCAAGGATGATGTCGCCTCTGTTCGAGCTATGTTTATGAACCATATCGGCATCCCCCAAAGCTAATCGAGATCATTCTCGATTTGGCAGCATACTGGCCGTCAGTGCACCGCACGCGCTTCCTTGACGCAACATTTCAAACGCAACCACGTCCAGGAGGCACCTCCCCAATGGCAGAGTGGTGCTATCTTGTTTCTCCGCCCGTTCCCTTGACGGCACGCTTTGCTAAGGCTGTCACGTTCAGAATAGAGAGCCACGACCAAGGATGGGGTGGCGAGCCACACGATAGAGGTTTTTTGGTCTCATACTACGAACGGACACAGTCATTGACATTCACGTCAGGTACACTCAACGGCTCATGGACGTGGTTCGAGGCTACTATCGTGCGGGGCGCACCCTGGTGGCTTTCACATTTGGAGCGCCCGGATGCCTTCCTGTGGATCTCTACGCTGAAGGTACTGGTCAATCGGTTGCGGCACGCGCCGCCTGTGAGGTCCAACATCCTATCCTAGGGCGCAGTAGATGGCATGTCACCCCGAATGTTACGGCCAAGAGGGAGTACAGGAAACAGGTCCTCTCCTGGCGAGGAGACGATGAACAGGACGTGAATGACGGCGATGTTCCATCTGATAATATCCATGTACGGGGATTAGTGGGACGCCAGGCAGATTTTGTGAATCTGATACAGCCAGGGGACAGAGTCGCGCTTTTGGCAATGGCGAAGGTGTGCACGACATTGTCTCTTCCCTTTCTCAAAAGTTAAGCTGAGTTGGTTTAGTTCCAGATGTAGGCAAATAACATTCGGCGCGCGATGGTAGAAGTTTACTACTCGATGTAGTCCTCAGTTTGTTCATCTGCGATGTGCTCGACATAGTAAGAGTCCAACGCTGGCCGCTATTGACGGAGCGTCGAAGTTTGCGCTGACCTGTAGTAGAATGGTACGCATCAGAAGCCGCCATTCGTGTTGAGATCACCGTCGGCCCGCTTCGCGAATCACCCGCTGCAACAGATTGATATGAGCTAAGTAACGCAATTGATGCTATGATGTACCGGCTATGTATATTATCTTAGGCGCTGCCCGCCGTGTAGAGTGAGGAATAAGGCATTCAAATCTCAATCAATTTCTCACGCGTCCCACTGGCACCGCTAAAGGAATTTCTGTGAGATCGCTCGCTGAATGAAACACTAATATGGATGGATCATATCATTGCCGCCTAATTGGAGAGACAGTTGTCGAGAGAACCAAAAAGAAATGGTGACGCAAAGAGAACTTCAGCGCGATGTGACTACCCTGACCGCCACGGTTGCTTTCGGACATGGACCTGGATCACAGGCTAGGGATGTGCGGGCCAGGGCAGGGCGATTCACAGGGTATCTCCCAGCGAGTGAGATGTTGGTGCATTGAGCCAGGCTCCGCCCCGCGGAAGACATGGAATGAAGGACAGAATTTTGAACCCTGTCCCATATGAAAGCGACGTTCGTTTCTTAGAATTTGCGACAGTGTTGGTGAGTCGGCAAAATCAGGGTCAGAAATTCTAAACAATGTGGGCTATGAGCGGGCAATCTTGACCTGGGGCTACGAGATAGCTCGTCTGTCCAGGCCTTTTGGGTGTACTCGAAGGTTGTAAAGCTGGATCCAGGAACTCCAATAACAGCTTGGGGATTTTTGCTAGCCCTCTTTCTGTGATCATGAGCAGGTGTACAGTGTAGTCTGAATCTTCTCATGCGATGCAGCGCCAGAATTCCACGTCTCGCACCTGTAGGAACCTTTTTTGCAGTTATAGAGTTCACTGCCAAGCGTAGTCGCATGTCCGACCGTCAGACTCCGAATCATCGATGGAACAAGCCCAAAAGAACATACCGCAGCTTGGTTGGCAAGATATGAGCCTCAGCCATAGACCATGGCCCGTCCGTGTCTGGATATATTACAACTTATTAGTTCGACGAGTCGGGAATGGATGGGGATGATGGACTGTTGATGAATGCTCTCGTAAGCTTGATGCGTTTGCGCCCGGATCGAGTGCCGATCATAACGCTTGACTTCCGACCGCCAGCACGATGTTGCGTTCGAGCTGCCCAGAGCACGAGAACCTAACGATCTTGCAGCCACTTCTGCACTGATGACGCGTCGACTCTCAGGAACGACCGCGACCATTTAATGAAGCTCCCCGTAGATTTACCTCCCCCTCCCACACTGTCCAGCTCCAGCCTTGATAACCTGTTGACGTATCATCTCAAGTTGGGACATCTCCTCCGCCAAGTTCACAATGGCCTACCCGGCTCTACATCTGAATACTCCCTCTATCGGAACGGGGTCTCGCCTCATGATAAACAGCGGGTGGATGTCAATGGGCCGCTGTTGAATGGTGGGCGAGCGACATAGTATTTGTCTGGGAGGTATGGCTGAATTTAAGACGCGTCGAGTGTGCTAATTTCTAGCCATCATGGACGAGAAAAGTCTCAGGTTACCGCTGATACAGTCTCGCAGACGGGTAGCGACCACACCGTCGTCAAACCGCCGAGGGAGAGGAAAAAAATACAGATCTATGACCCCTCGAAAGAAAGATATGGACGCGTGCCAGTCTCTCGCTGGAAAGCTTCAAGCGCGCGCCAGGCCCGACTGGGTTTGTCGATCATGTCACACATTCTTTTCGTACGCTCATTGGCGGTGCAGAGAGCAAGTCATCAACGGCAATGCCAACCCCGACGACATCGAGGGAGACATGCCCATTCTTCAACCGAAGATAAAAAGCCGCCACCTTAACTAATAACATGATTGCTGTCGGTCAGTCGTCGTTCAGGAACGTACTCGCCTCCTTGGATACTCACTACGCTCATCAACAGGCGGAAGTATTGGTACTGGTCTCTCGTCGGTTCAGGCTCAGCGCTTCACAATGGCGGTCCTGCTGGTGTTCTCATTGCCTGGATCCTCATCGGAGCCATGTTAATCAACGTTACTCAAATACACACTCTTATCGTGCCTGCCAACCGAGCTGCTCCTACTCATCGTCAATGCTGTGACCTGGACTCCATCCTCGAGTGAAGCGGGGCACTACACGGAGAAACACATGGGGGACTTGGACAGATTCTTCCGCCAGGATGCACTGTTTGCTCTGTCACGGACGTGCCAGTCCCTGCGAAACGTCTTGCTTGACATGACTTGGAACACCTTCGAGGTGACTGTCTCACATTACCCCGGTGGTACGCGTCCTTGGAAACATCTCCACGTCGCCCTGACCATAAGTTTTGAAGATTGGTCCATCGGGATCGCTGACGATCTCGAGCACAAATGCCGAGTCTTCAACAAGCTGACGCACTTGCATCCTATTACACGGTACGCACAAAGTCTGCATTCCGCGGCAGCAGCGACTCATCGTTCTGTCAATCAGGACCGTACACATCGACCTGACGCGTCGCCGGAGCGCAGAGATCTACCCCGTCTTCGTGTCCTTCCTGTCCACACTGACGCATGTGACGAAACCCATAATCGGCGTCTCGCCTTGCCATATCACGACGCATCTGAAGGCCCCGTTCGAAGACCGTTCGCTCCCTACTATCAAAGAAGCGATCCTCCCCACGCAAGCGCATAACATCCTCAATTTCGGCCAACAACAATCCGTCATATAGTCGTCGTGCCAAACACGCTTAGGACGCTCTACGCGCGACATCGCCGTCTATGAGAATCTACTCAAGACCGACCGAGGCTGAACATATCTGGAATATTCTCCGAGCCACCTAAACATGCTAAAAATCAGGGCTGGGTCTTCTCGAGGGACGACGATGTGGTGCTCAAACCGGTAGGTATAAAGCCTTCCCGCTCGGGTCGAGACTCAATGCGTGATTGTTTTCCTTCATCCCCAATCATGTTTTCCTCTTCTTCCCTTCTTGTACATGTTCTTGCTATCCTTTCATTCTTACTTTCTTCCTCCACAGCCCGTCCTGTGGCTTTCAATTCTTTGCGATGCGGACCTCAGACCGTCCCCACTGTCGGTGGTAGCTCTGATGCTGGTTGACAGTCACTCCCTAATCTCCAAGACGCGACGGTTTATCCTAATTGGAGTCTAAGCGGCGGCGCAGAAATTGTATGCATGCAAACCCTCTGTCGGTTCTCTCACTCAGGAGTATTGCAGGCACTATATCTCTCCTCCAACCAAGACAAGAAGTCAATAACACGCGCTGTAATCATCAGTTCCGGAAAACAGAGAGACTGCTGGGCGCGTACGCATCATCTTTTCTTTGTCAAAATATGCCAGTGGCGTTGATGAATTGCGTATAGCTTGGGTATACGCCCACAATGCGCTCTACAGTGCCAACATAAATCCGAACAAGGTGTCTATCATGTCGCCGTGCTGGTTCCACGCAGACGATCTCGCAGCTGGCGCAGCTAGCAGTAATCAGCTCCTCTACGGAGTAGACGGCTGGATGAGTGAGCATAAGAACCTCGCACCGGCTTCGATAACCGGGTTGACCAGCTTCCAGGTCCTCGACGAGCTGGTCGCATACTCTATGGACCGCTCGACCTTCCCCAACCTTCAGACCGTCGTGATCGCCGGGCACTCGGCTGGCGGGCAGCTCACACAGCACTACGCCCTCCTCCGTCCCGGCTCCACCGACCGCCTGCAGTTCTGGCTCGGCAATCCCGCGTCGTTCGCCTGGCTGGTCACCGACAGGCCTGCCCCAGACGCCACATGTGACGATGTTGATGAGTACAAATACGGCCTGAACGGTTCTTTCCCAGAACATTACCCCACTGACGCGGAGGATTTGGGTCGCGATGGGCTTGTTGCACGATACAGAGAACGGAGCGTCCATTATGCGTTTGGTTTGGAGGACCACGGAGTGGGTGACTCTCGCCGCCAGGCGTCTGTCCAGGGTGCGGATCACCTCGCTCGCGGACAGAACTTTATTGCGGTGCTGCAAAGCATGGATGGTGGAATGCCATCGTCTCACACAGTTAATTGGGTGGCCGGTGTGGCGCATAGTGATCAGGGCATGATTGAGAGCTCTGGCACTATAGCAACGGTAAGTCGCACAGCTTTGTTTATTGGGATGCTTCTCTGATGCTCTCCTCTGCAGTTCTTTGGATGATGATCACTCCTAGATATGGCCGCCTCAAACTGATTATTTATTGCGACGTTTAACCTTTATTTATTCTTAAATAAGTACGACCGTGAGTACGACGATACATGTTCTCGACCTCTACGCCAGTTATCATATGAATGCTTCTCGTTTCTCAAGTGATCGTGGTCGCGATATGAGTGCATCTCTGGATGTCTCTGATCCCGCTGCAGAACGAGCGGAATCCGCTGTACACCCTTGATCATATATGTAGGGCGCCCAGCCGGGCCAGAACAAAGAGTGGCTGCAAGATTACTGCAGGAGCCTGCTTGGCGGGGCGTTCGCGCATGTACCACGCGCGGAGGTGGCGGAGTTCACGGCACGTCTGGGGTTGCTCTATAACGACGCGGCAAACTTCAAGGGCACAGTCCGGGACTTCCTGATCGTACTGAAGGAACAGGATTTTGGGGAAGAGGAGGAGAGGGAGGCTGAGAAAGCGAAGAAAGCTGAGGAGGGGAGGGAGAGGGCTGAGAAGATTCCGGGCATGTTGAAGCCGGCGGAGATGGGCGAAGAGTAGGTGTAGCATCCCCGCCATGGGACAACGGGAAGAGAGAGGAAATACAAAATGTAACGTGTTATACTAGTGCTTTGATACTTGCTATCTTGTTTTTGTATGTAACTATGTCATCATGTAGAATACTCTAGCCTCTTGTCATACATAACGCCTATATCTATATATGTGGTTTCTTGAGTGGCGTCGTAAAACAGCTGTTTCTTCAAATACGTTGTTCTAGAAAAAGATAGGTCGGCAAAGATAAGCCGATGCTGAGCGTTCGATACGCCGTCTCTGTAGGAATTCATCTGACAGTGACGTTTACAGATCGTACAATCTCGAGAAACATAGCGTACTGCAGAGAGGCCTCGCGATGGCCCCAATGTTTGTGCTCGTATGGCTTGTTCTCCTAGATGTCGACTTGCAGCGCGAGTAATATTGCACGTCGTATAGCCAAAGGGATACTGTATTCCTTGCATGAGCCTCAAACTGTCTATCAATACGTTCCTCGCCACTTCGTCCGTTCAATTGTACAACTGTCGTGATCAGTTACAACGCTCGGCGTTGGCTGTTTCAAATCTCAGTCGCCTGACCAGACTGAACAGGGACGGGTTCGACTTTGAGTGCACGCAAACTTTATCAGCGAGTGTGAGACAGGTGTGAGACTCGGACGAACTTGATCCGGTGAGAATATTGCAAGTATGTGCTTCGGACAAGTTACTAGGCCAATATCAGTGTAAGGACGTACGACAGCGGATCTTTGGCAAGAGAACCCATTCTAACAAGCGGAAGGAATATGATACTTCCCTGCTCAAAATACTATGTCAACCACAATGTGTTTCAGTATTCAAGCTAGACAGGGAGCGAGTACGGACGGACGGTATGTTAGAGGGAGTCTCTCACGAGCCCAAATATACCCCAATGAACGCCAACGGAGATGGGTGTCAACAATCATCGACACAGCGCTCACTTCATCTTGTCTGGTACTGCCCCCAGAGAGACAGCACGCGTGACGATGGAGAGGTGGATTGCGCATTCTGCACGGAAAGAGTGGATAAGAACAGTGTACTGCGCAGGTTGAGTGTTTTGACGTCGTGTGAGGCGGTGAGCGCAGTCGCTGCGGAGATGGGAGCGGTCAAGCGTCACGGGGGCCGAATGAGTGGTGCGTACGTGGTTGACTCTGCAAGCCTTGGGGTAGGTACAGCAAGTTAGTCTGATAACAATAGACACGCAAATCATGCATCGATCGCCGACGGTGATGTTAGTCAAGTCCGCGTCCAATTCGGTCGACGTTCTTCACAAAACGATGTCTATCAGCTCATGTGCAGTCCTAGATGAACGCATCAAGAGGAGAGGAATGCAGCATCGCCCTACCCTCTGTTTCGAATTGGCATTTGAGTCGCACATCCTCGCCTACCCTGCAGATTACCGGGTTGATGACCGTGGATAAACACGCGCCCACCCGAATTTCTGTTTCGAGTTAGTGGTCCTGCGCAGGGTATCTAGAAGTGTTCAGAGTCATGGTCAGTGATGTGGGCACGTTCAAGAAGGATGCTCTGGCGCTATGCACGAAGAGGGCGCGTCATGATCTCGAAGAAACAAGCGTGAGGTTGCTCCCGCTTGTGTCGTAGCGAGAACGAACGCCCTCGTGCCGAAGTGTGTGGAGGTCTCCGGCAACTACGCTCTAGATCCGGAACCTCATGAGTGTCAAGGAAAACACAATGTATGGAACGAATATACCGTGGAATCGCGGTGGAAATCAACCACGAACCGTCAGGAGCTAATAGAGAATGAAGAACACACCGAGATCATAGTCTTGGTGTTCCTCCTTCAAACATACGGGACGGGGAACAACGACCTAGTTTACGGGTCAATACGCAATGTCAACATAGACGACGAATACTCACCAGGATACAAGAGGTAGCGGGGTAAGTGCCGCATACTCTATCGGACGCGAAGTTAGTACATGATAAGACAGCAATCGAACAGAGCGTGAGGTCAACAGGATGACGCATCAAAGGCATGGTGAGTGTTGATAACAATGCCTGTAATGTACACGAGCAATGGAAAAAGAGCCTTAAAGAAAGTGCATACCGGGATCATAGGAACTGCGTCACAAAGGTATCGTCAGTCCTAATCGTTGACGCTTGACATGAGTGAGCCAATGCATTTATAACCTAACGAATTCGGTCAGTAAGCAAAGCAAGCAAACAGAAAGAACTAACAACATACCGCAGCCAAGACGACGGAGACGTACCCAAGACATACCGTAAGCTGCGTGCATCGTGGAGGTCTCTCGAAGTGTTGCAGCTGTTAGCGTTCGACTGGGAAGCGCGTGCGAGCTCAGAAACCCGACTAAGACCAACAATCAGTCATGTACACGTTATTTGGTCAACGATAACTTACCATGACCGGAATGTTATCCATGACTCATACCTGGCTTCCCGAACAATTGCTGTAAAAGCCGCGGGAAGGACGACTTGAGTTGACCTGAGTCACTAGAGTTGACGGGGAGCGGATATGGCCCAAGTACAGAGCGTTGGCGGCGTCTCAGATGGCGTGCACAGACCCTTTCGACACTCTTACAGGCCGGTGCGAGCAGGCGTTTGGTGTAGCGCCCGCCAGCAGTCGATAAAGTCACCTATAAGTGACATCTTAGTAAGTCACGACTCTGTAGAAGAGGACTCGGAGCGACTCGCGGTGATGTTCGCATGATGCATGGATTCGAGATGTACCAGAAGGTCATATGTCTGTCAGTGGACGTGTTAGCAAGATTAGAAATAGCCTGAGAGCCAGTCATATATCAGTCTCAAGCTAGAGAAGTCCAGCAATGAGAATCAAGCCAAGTTGAGAAAAGCGAGAGGGGAACGGGGGAGGGCATGCACCGAACACTGCCACCCCGTATCCGAGGCCAGATAAGATGGTATCGGCGCTGACGACCCGTCATATCTCGCGATAATCTGAATCTCATCAGCTCGCAGGGTCCAGGAGCAAGCCAGAGATGTCGAGCGCGAGAACGCGCAGCCAGAGCGCATTTTCCGTTCCAAATTTCGATGAAAATCGACTTACGTGACAAAATTAGAAGTGAGGGTAAAAAGGGCGGAGTCATAAAGGTGGTGTATCGATTCAGGGTGTAAATGAGAAATGCGGAGGTACCCACCCATCGCACCCACCCGTCGCACCCACCAGGCACGGACACCCACCATCCACCACCCACGCAGGCATCGCACCCACCAGGCACGGGCGCCGCCATGCACCTCGAGCACGATGAGGAGAGTCGCCCGGGGTGAGGACGCAAGACCGCCAGCAGGCAATATAAGCGCCAGAGAAGTCCGGTGTACAGTCGCGTCCAGAAGATTACTTTATAAACTTGTCGGCAAACGCCGATCAGCACAAATTCAAATTTCGCCGTACTTAGGTTGTCTTCTTACCACCACAGTGCCAACACCAGCGAAGAGAATTGTCGTCAAACGCAAGTCCCTCAAAACGGCCGCCACACCATCGGGGATGGGACGCACCGAGCCCGTGGGCAGCAGAATGGTTTGAAAACGCGGTCAGGTTTTGCCAGACTGCGGAAGGTCGACGTCAGTTTGAAGTTATGTGCGCTCTTTCCAGAAATTCAATCCTTTTCTTTGACTCGACACGTTATATGCCAGGCTGAGAAGTCAGACGCCGCCGGACGAGATACTCGACATTCTGAAATCCGTCGATGAGCCGCCGCAGAAGAAATATGGCAAGGCGTGGGGCAATGCCCAGATGTGGAACTCTGCCGCGGTTTGTGGTGTTGCCTCTCATATTCGGATCGACCTGACTGCGATGCAGTACAAGCTGGGCGTCAGTAATGAAGCACTGAAGCAGTTCCATAACTTCACTGCTGCGAACAACCTCTGCCACCCACCCCGCCCGTTCCCTGCAGTCAAACGAAAGAGAGGCGAATCGTCGACCGCATACCTTACTGTGCGTACTCTTACGTTCTTACATTGTTTGTTATTTAATTGTTTTTTGCAGCGCATGCATGGTATGTTACGTGTATCTATCTTTTGAACATGTCATCAGACACTTCTCTTCCCAGAATCCCTCTTGCAAGGATGCAAAATACCTGATATCGACTGGAACGATATCCGCAAAATTGCCATGGCTCAATGTGTTCGCATCGCCGCTCATCTTTTGGCATTCTCTCGCTCACTCATCCTAGGATTTGACGCGCGATACTTTCGAGGCTTGGCGCGTTGACGTGGATTACTACATTGATGTTGTGAAGACGCGTGCAAGCACCACGGTTGCCTCCGACAGTGCCCTTTGATATGCTAGACAGGGCCCGCATCCGGAACGACAAGTAGAGAGACAACTCCGGACGGACGCGTATCGGTCAACGTTGTTTCTCATGCATACAGATATCCCATCTACTCAATGATTCTCGAAAGACTAGATCATCTTTAGCTCGGACACGCACTATGGAGTCGCACTTCTGAGTTGCTGGAGGATTTCGCCAGGTGAGGACTCGTCACCATTTCAGCCATCGAGCGTGAATACAGGAAAGTTTGGTGTCGATTGAGACGACATGGTACGCGTCTTCTTCTATTTTCTATCGTCAACTAACGCACCTCTCAGGGCTTTGGTCTGTCCGACTAATCTTACTGTATCTGTGTATATGTATTCACAATCACATTTCGTTGACGCGCATACCCTTTGAGTTAATTTGCCAGTGTTCGTGTATGTAAAAATGGTCTGCTGGGGTCGGGTCGGGTCGGTTGCCCACACGCAATGCTTGCACTGGAGTTGGGCGGGCTGAAAGATAGTGTCGATACCGTACGACGCGCTCGCAACGTTAAGGCAGACGGTATGTGCGCGAAGGCAGGTTACATGCTAAAACGACAAACGATGTAGAGAGAGATAGATATATGCCATGCTATTAATTCTTTATGTCTGACTTTATCAATAGTAAGTGCTTCCGCGCGCTGATTAGAAGTCGTCCTAAGAGACACAAGCACCCGTTTTCCGGGAGGTGCGATATGTATCTGCCCCGATGTGCGTGTCATCCGCATGCGAAAGTGTTAGAGGAATAGTGTTGCCGGATTGCGAACGTCCGGCGCAGAGACGTGGAAACAGGTGCCTTACGTATGATCGAGAAACAAATGCACAACATTGGAGGAAACAATAAGGCCGGAGTTGTGGGGACATATAAGCTACACTGGTCGCTCACACATCGTGGCGTGGGGGCAGAGGCATTTTCTCAGAAAGTAAGAAGCTCCCGTTGCTGTCAGCGAAATGTCTACGATATGATGTGGACACCGGTGGACTTAACCTGCTTTCGATGCGGCTGGAGCAATGGGAGGATTGAGCGGCTTAAGCCTCATAGCTGCATAGCATACAGCACGAGTGACGAGCCTCTGCGGTTACTGAAAAGACGGTCCGCAGCAAAAAGCAAAACGCCTTCTGTCAGATTACTTCAGCCTACGTGCACTTACCATCCTCAGGGATTGAACTGACGTCTTGCGAAATCAGGTGTCAGCGTTACTCACAGCCACGACTACCCGTTAGACCGCTAGACCACAGTCATTTACTCGAGAAGTGTCTGTATCGGCCAATACATGCAGGCGGTCCCGCACAAGGGTTATCTGTCATCCCAGAGTCTCGGTAGCCGGCCGCGGCATCCAGATCAAGCACGCGCACAATCCAATATCCCGGGTCAAACGCGCGGCCGCCCGTTTCTCGATCTCTTACCATCATCTATTCATGGTCCGCTCAAGTACAACCCAGGCCCAGAGGGAGGCCCGCCAGGCCTGTAAGCTACTGCCATTTTTTGCTGGGTATGTACTGACAGGTTCCCTTAGTTCGTGCTTTTATCAGTTCCATAGCGATTCTCGAACGGCTGGAAGATATTCTTCGCCTCCCAACATATGAAAAGCAGCAGGAAGTCCTCGAAGAAGCACCGGAGTACCTTCCCGCTGGATTTGGCCCCAAACGCACAGTAAGTCAACCTCCTATATATTGTGTATCTTATGCGGTGCTAACATACTCTAGTGGTCCTCGTTCGTTGCCACAGGTAAACAACTTTCGCGCGATCAAGAAGACATGCGCATCCGCACCACTTTCGATGCTCTTCACCGTCAATATACCGCTGATGCTCCAAGCCGTGCTACACATCAAGAAAAACGCAAAATTGTGAGTTTCGACTTCCCAGCCTGTCGTGTGTGTAACACTATACAGGTCAACGCTCTTGGTCTTGGGCAAACACCACCATCGATCTGTGCTCTCCTTGCTGATCTGGGCGATTTCGAGACTGTGCGCACAACCTTGCGCGAACGATACGACATTGATCTTGTGAAGCGGAAGCGGTATGATGCACGCAAACTCGGTTACGTGCAGCATCGCCCTCTTGTCGAAGGCAGCTACGCAGATGTTCCTCCCAATGCATACATCTGTGCAGCGGAGACAGACTTTTATATCGTTGAGCCGACAGAGTCGGTCATCTTTGTTGATCCGGAAAGTGGGTTTTTTTTTCATGTCTCATTTATCGCTTCTGAAGTCTCCTCTAGATATGACACTAGAGCTTGTTGTCATTCGTGGCGTGCCATGTGCCTCGCCTCACGCCGAACAGATTCTCAGCTATGTCACTGGCGTTATTCTCCGTGCATGCGACGTGCGAAAGGATGTGCGCGTGAGTATCAATAGCTGTTCATGACACTCTAGGCTCACTGACCAAGCCTGGACACGGAGGTCGCATGGTGCAGATCGGCTGGAATACAGGTGCCCGCACGGTTCCGAAAGCGAAGAAAGGCAAGACCCCTTCGAAACCAGCGACATATCGGCCTGATTGGGCAGGGAAAACAACGCGTGTTCTCGGATTCGCCAAGTCATTTGTGAAGAATCTCACGGACAATGAAAAGGTTGAACATGACAAGGAGCTGATCGGCGCTATGAGTTTACTTTGGGCACTCGTTGTGGGATTCATTCCATCGGATATCATCGATCCTGTGCGCATCAAGTTGCGCGAGGAATATCCACCGATGGGAACTGCACACATTCCGCCAGGTATTCTTTCCATCTTGCTCTGCAGTTCTCCGCTCATACATGCCTACTGCCCAGGAACAGGATACACTATTGTCATCGACGATACAGAATACACATTTTCAACTGCAGAGCGTGCACCCCCGGAGGGAATCGCAACGGGAGGGTACTCGGCGTAAGTGCATACCACAGACCATCTCTAATTCACGCTTACATGAACATAGCTGGACTCATACTGATCCAGCGTGGCTTGACTGGGCCTTTGGGTGGACTGTCACACGCTACGAGCCTGACGACTTCTCTCTTCCCCCAGGGCATGGTTCGAGTTATGTGGACCTTGGACTGCAGGTGGTTGTACGGTCGGCACCTGCAACCCTCACCGCGTTCAAGCCCAATCATCTTCATGGATCGACGTTCAGTGGTGGAGCCATCAACTACGGTTTATCAATGACGAGCACCCAGCGTGTACGTGATGGATACCTTGAATGGCTTAAGCATGGCGTCAATGTCAAGTATGGGATTCCCGTCGATTTACATGATAACAGTGATACTGTCAATCACTAGATATCTACTGATAGGGCCCTGTACAGATACTACTTACGAGATAGTTCTAGAAGTAGTCATGAGGGAAAAATGTTTCAAGCCAGTTGTCGTATTTAAGGAGGACGCGGAAACAAAGGAGATGTCCCCTGTGGTGCGTGTCAAACATCGACATATGTGGCGCGGTAAATCGGGCTCTTGCCATACCCACCCGACCGTAATACGAGAAGCTCACAACTCCCTCGCAGAGCAGACCTATGCGCAGTCCTCCCCGCACGCCACACCCTCCCTGTAGCCGGCTCCGCCACACTCAGCGGCTCTACCCCTGGCTGCTTGAACAGCCCCATCGCACTAAAGATTGCCACCATCTGATTGTCGTGGCTGAAATCCGCATACAGCGTGCGGTTGAGGGGGAACGTCGCCTCGTCGGTGTCCAACGTCAACTTTGTCTGCCTGCTATCGACAACGGGCGTGCCCGTCAGGCGCGCGATGAGCTCGTTCACATATCCCACGCCCTGCACACGACCTGGGTAGCCCCCATATCCCGTCCCGTAGTACTTGTCCAGATCACCCGTGTACTCAAACCCAACCCAGTCCTCGGACTGGTCGAAGACGTCGCACCAGGGCGAGCGCGTTTGTTTATCGAGGGTGTCGAATGTGCAGAACGACATGAGCTCGTAGATGTCTGTGTCGAGGAGGTTGGCACCAGTTCAGATGCTCGGAGCATATACCGCTTTCTAGGCGGTAATTTGCTCATCGGCGGTGCCAGCGTTGGTGCACATGTCGTTATCGAGGGTGTTAGGGTTTCACCGATCCCGGCAAAATCCCCCAGCATCTCTTCACCCCAAACGAACTCAGCCTCATTGACAGAAGAAGCAGGTCAAAAACCAGATCCGGCGCCGCCTGAGAAACCACCGTATGTTCGTTCGTCTTTTCCGTATTGCATGATATTGACGCCGTGTTATTAGGACATTTCCCCCAACGAGACCGTCATCTGCCTACCTACCTACCGGAGGCACTCAGTTGTCGCACGTTTCAGAGCGAACGGAACCTTCTACGAGCTCTGAGATACCGTGTACTCCAACAACCACCTCGACTCGGAGTCCTGAGATGGTCAATATACCGTGTACTCCAACAGCCGCCTCGAGTCCACAATCGAGGCCACCTAGTTCCATATTCACCGCCCGCGCCGAAATACATGCGCAAGGGTCCCCGCCCACACCCGTCTCTGCATATCCGTCTCCATATTAGAGTCCGACAGCAGAGGAGCGCGAAGCGAGACGATTGATGAAGGAGAAGTATCGCGCCGAGGAAAGCATCCCAATTTCCAATACGCCACCAGCGGCAAAGGAAGTGCTCTTGTCTGGCGATGCGACGGTTGGTACGGTGCTGGCCCCGACTGGTACTCCATCGTCTCCGAGTCGGGATAGGACTCTCGATAAAGTAGATTCCCTGCCGGTTGGACCCGCCTTTCCCGTCCAAACCTCCGCCCGCCGTGAACCAGAACAGACGTTCTCCTCTCCAGCAGATAAGGCGAGGGAAGAAGCGAGAAGGGCTTCCAGAGCTTCACAGGCCAGGTGGTGAAGGGAGAATACAGGCAAATGAAGATCATCCAATTGATAATGCATAATGTATTACTTACCACCGTAAAGCTATCCGATTTTGTTTTGCTCTTTACACCTGAATGTCCCTCGTGGCGTTATCAATCACACAATATTCGTTCCCACCGTCTTTAGTATTGCGTGTACAGTACCAGTGATCGTGAAGAACATAGCCCCAATCATGTGTCAAGTAAGCTTGACCCCTTCAACATCAACATGTCTTCTGAGTTCCGACTCAGTGCACGCTGCGCGATATTTATGCCCGAAATCGGCGGAGATCGAGGAATCCCAAACTGAGGCATTCCAGTATTCGAAGCTCAGCGTTGTATATCTCTGCAGTCTCAGATGAGTATCGGCTCGAGATTTCATGAGTGTTACTTACCACATCTGTAGACGACGCATAGGATGGTCATTGGTACGAGGTATACCACGACGAATATGTAGAAGTAGATCCTGGGGGGTCTGTCGTCGACGTCGTCGTGACTAGAAGTATTGATGGTCAGTTGAAAAAAGATTAGGGAGAGCGAAATTACACACGCCATGGGAGGTTCCTGGGTAGTGGGACGTACAGGCGCAGCCAGGGCCAGCATGGCGCACTGCAGTAAGAAAAGCGAGAGGAAGGATTCGTATGGCATGTCGTGTAGATTGAGTTGGAGGGCTGGAAATCGAGTCTAGCGAGCCTCTTATGTAGCCTCGAAGGAAATCCTGGTTCACAATAAGAACAATGGGCCAGTGGGGCCGTGTGGTCCCGTCGCGACGATCCCCGCCATTGTGATGTGTTCGATGCTTGGCAACAGCAGATCTACTTTTGACCGATGTAGAGGCGCGAAGACCTATGCGCTCGGTCCGAGTACTGATGGTCATATTCCTGGGTTGGACCATGCGCGACTTCGGGACTGGTGAGGGCGAAGCGGAGGAAAGGTCTTTTGCGGGCGAGGCGACGGTAGACAGGGGAAATCAGCGACAGGTTGGGACGAGACTAGGGGGCAGGAGCTGGATCTGGAGAAAGGTATAAGCTCGAGGGAGTGTAGGCAGACAGAAAAGAACGCACTGACAGCGCGCTCGTTTTTTCTATCGGCGCCTTGTTGTTGCCTGTCCGTACCGCTCGAAGCTCCTCGTAATCCATGCGAGGGGCGAGTTCGCCCAAGCAACGAGCCAAACCGCCGTGCATCGACTTTGGCGTCTTCGAACAGGAGCACGACAGCCAGCCAATCAATACCACCTCGGTGCAAACGGTGGTGACGGTATCCTATAGAGCGATGGTCAGCAGCTATAGCAGAGCGCGGTAGAGGCCTAGAGGAGGCGTGGAGGCGCGACGTGAAAGTTGAACGGCGTAGGAGAATATGCCATAGAACACGACGAATACGCATCTCAGAGTCATTTCTCCGCCTCATCACCCGCCCTTTCCTCCTTGCGTAAGCGCGAGTACGTTCGATGCGCCAGCGAGCATTGGAGCGTAGCGGATAAAGATGGGTAGTTCAAAGCTGCGAAGAAGACAGGAAGAAGTCCTTTCCCGACTGGCGCGCTGAATTCAAACACCGCACACCATTGCCGATCCGGCACCACCGGTTTGCCGAACAAATTCAATCGCAGCTTGCTCTTGTCCCTCTCATAACAAGGAGCTTCATTTCTGTCTCATGTAAGAACTTTTGAGGCTCGCAGTTCCGCTGATCATCGCTGCTCCGCCCATCATATACATGCTGATCACACCCAGAGAACAAGGATAACAAAAACGGGAACAACGGCGTCGAACAATAGGCGTTCAGTTCGCTTGACTAGAAAAGCATCTGCTGAATTGTACTATGTGTCCTACCCGTCTAACTCTAGCGTCCTGATATAATTGCCTCATCACCCAGGATACAACATGGCCTCCACGACACATCGCGGTCGCCGTCTTCTATCGTATTCCAAGCACGCCCTCGCCAAGCATCTACTCGTCCTCGAAGATGAGCGCCGTGCTTTGATGAAGGGCGTCTTAGTTCCTCTCTTCGAACGTCTCCCGGATACTCACACACCACCTCACGCAAAGCGCATACCTGCCACCATTCAAGCCGATCTCGAACGTCTCCGCGATTACCTGCGCACCTTTCCGTGTATCCCACCGAGCCCGTCGCTTAATCGACCTCTCCCTCTCACCCCGCCTCAAGTTGAGGCAAATCGCCTGGAACGGCTGGAGCTCGAACTCACACTGAGGCGGGCTCGGGATGAGGGTCTACGCGACGGGGAGGTGGATGCGCATGGTCGGTGGGACGACCGTATGTCTGGTCTGGAGGAGGAAGCGCACTGGATTGGCAAAGATCTAAAGAGCCTTCAAGTCGAGTTGAGAAGCGTGCAGCGCTGCGTGGATATATGGGCTGACTGGAAAGAGTGCCAATCGGCGACATCCAGTCAGACAACACCAAACAATACAGGAGGAGAAGTCGAGATTACCGGAGTTGGTCCTGGTGCGGACAATGGAGCAGGTCTCGCAAGCTCTGGCGGTGGTGGGCGCCATGATGTGAACGATGAAAGTGGGACCACCGCAATCACTGGAAACAATCCAACTCCTCCCCAGTCAACACCTCTCACAACACCCTCAAGGTATGCCTAGTGATGCTTCTCTACACTGCCTCAAACTAACAGCGTAGAGCAGCGTCCCGAGTCTTTCAAAGGACGCTGGTAGTACCCCGTCACAAATGTTAGAAACGTTACTTCGTGAAGGCTTCGAGGCAGCAAATTCACCGTCGCCATCAGCTTCTAGCCAACAATCGAGCCCACCCAGTCGCATATTCACTCCCCGGTCTGAGATCGCAGAAAGTCCACCCACACCTGACAATGTCTCTGCACATCCGTCTCCGTCTCCGTCTCATACTCCGACATTGAAGAGACGCGCGAGAAGGCGTCTCAAGCAGTGGACGCATCACGCCATCGAGGCAGTCTTTCCAGCATCTACGTCTGGAGTGCCAAACGAAGAGCAGCTCTCTGTCGATGCGACGGTCAGCATAGTGCAGAACATGATCCGTACGCCACCACCACCTTCCGAGACCGAGGATCAAGAAGCACCTGGCTCGTTTCAGCTCTCGAATCCGCATCGACCACAGCTTAAACCTGCTCTCCGTCGCACACCCTCAACGTCGTCACTCTTTGCTCTTCCAGGACATCAACGACGGTTACGGTCACATCCCACTCGACGCTGGGGTATCTCCGTTGGACGAATGGCGTCCCGTACCCTTCGATTCACCCGACTCCGAGGGGCAGCGACTGAGATTCGCACCCGAATGTGTTGGAGATCGAGGAGAACGGGTAAGGACGAAGAGCTACGATCGGCTCGATAAACGTCCAAAGACGAAAGAAGAAGGCGACAGTCCCGACCCGAAGCCTGCACCCAAAGCTTCGAGGCACGTACGGTCGCATTGGGAAGCTCGACTGCAAGGTTAAACACCTCGCAGGACGTCCTCTTCTATAGCGACATCGGTGATGTAAAGAGAATAGATCCTAGTCCATGATAAAAACAGCAGTCGTAGATTAGCAGATTGGGGGCTTTGTCCCATCAGCGCAGTTGCCAATCAGTATCACTGAGTATTGTACGGCGTCCGAGTCAAGTTTCGATTGGGGCAAAAGGGCGGAGATGTGCACATCGTCAGGCTGAGGCGCAGTCATGAATTGAGAACAACACATCCTACATTCGCTCCAGACGCCGAATTCATCATTCAATAAAAAGCATCATCAAAAGGTACTGTACGGAGCAGTAAGTAGTAATACAGAAGAACATAAGATTCATCACAAGAAGCTCGGAGTCATAGCAAGAAACGCAAAAAAAAGTAAACACACCCCCAATCAATCCTCTCGCAGTAGCTAGGATGGGACCCTCACTCGTCCTCCTCTTCCTCCTCCTCGTCTTCCTCCTCCTCCTGGTCTTCCTCCCCAAGTACGAGCTCAAGCTCCGCATCAGGACCCACACCAGCGTCAGCGACAGTCTCGTTCGGGTCCAACAGATACCGTTCACCATCAGTATCAGAGTCGAGAGGGAGGTACAGCCGCGCCCTACATAAATGGAGTTAGCACCTAACACCATCTTCACGCAATTGGAGACTCACCCATCCACATCAACGCCAAAGCTCTTACACACCGCGGTCAGGACCTTCCTGACGGGGTAGCGCCCTCGGGTTAGGAGCGTAGCGCGCTGTTCTTGCATGGGCCCGTGGATGGTGATGCGGAAGCGCTCTGGGAGTGTGTCGATGCGCTGGGTGCCGCTGCCGCTGATGGAGGTGCGCTTGCTGGGGCCAGGCACGGGGGACTCGTATCGCGGGGGCTCGGACTCTGGGTTGCGCACGGGCAGGAGGAGGCGGGGATGGGAGTCGCTCTTGGAGCGGCGTGCGGGCAGGTTTGAATTTGGGCTTGGGCGCTGGCATGGGTGATGATTCTGGATGGTGTGTTAGCGCTGGGATACATGATTAAGCTCGGAGAGGACGCACCGAATACATCTGGCTCGACCTCTTTGCGTTTGACGATACGTTTCTTCGGGGCTGGGGAGGGAGACGCGGAGGGAGAAGCGTCGCGGATGGGACGACGCTTGACTGGAGAGATGGGCGGCGAGTCGACGGGCTCTTCCTTTACGATGATGTACGCCAATCGACGACCAACGAAACTTCCCAGGGGAGACCGAGAGGCGGAGGGGAGGAGGGTTAGACAAGAAGGGAAGGCGGGATGGAGAGGAGGTGGTGGAGAGGGTGAGGTGGTTCGGGGGAGGGGAGAGGGGAACGGTGGAGAGGGGGGGAGGAAGACTCAAAAAGAGAGAAGGGCGAGGCGGAGAATAAAGGAAGGGCATGGCAGGAGGGGAAGAGGAAAAATCTAAGGGGAGGGGGGGGGAGACGGGAAGGCAGGAGGAGGAGGAGGGTGGGAGATGAGAAAGCGGCAGGGGGGGGAGATTGATGAGCAAAGATCGTGATCGTGAGGACGGCCGAGGCACCGGAAACGTGAAGAGTAGGGTGCAAAAGGGGGAGGTGTGAAGCATAGGAGAGGGATGTAGGCGGCGTGAGGGAGGAGTACACGGACAGTCAAAGATATATAGATGCTGACGCCGAAAGACGGGAGCGTGAAACGAAAGAGGCATGTGCCTCGGCATTGCCTGACTGTTTAAATCAGATCCCGACGAAAGCAGGCCCGTGGAGTTTGTGCGCGAGCCGGGACAGAAGAGGTAATCGGTCGTTTCAAGCAGCGCATTGTCCCGGTGATCCAGATCTGTTGCATCTGGGTGCATGTCCGCCGCTGTGAGTCTAGAGGGAGTTGGAGTGTAAGATTTGACGCACCGTATGCGCGTGTCGCCGCCAAAGCTCCGTCGCGTTCCCTGCTCTCCGCGTTCTCCCTGCTTTACAACGATCGGTTTTCTCGTTAAAACGCGCAGGCATTGGAACCATCCTCTCGGAAAGAGAACCATCGAGACAGAGGAAGAGTCTGAGAGTCAAGCAGTCTACCATTCCGCACGAGTCTAGTGAAGATGAGCGGCGGAGGCAAAAAGGGAATCAGTGGCTGTGCCAAGGTTTGTATCTGATTAGCAGCGCGTGTCAACTCGCGAAATTTTGTTTCGAAACCTTTCTGTCATCCGTGCCTACTTCGTGCTGTGTCGAGGGTGCTCTTTAGTAGTTTGGCCTTTGGTGTATGTGGATATCAAATAGCAGCGAAAACCGTTCACGGTTGAATTGGGTCGTGCGATCTGACATTGGATGCTTATAACGTAGGTACTATACCACATCCGCTGGCTGTTCACACTATAGAAGCTAGATACACCGACGGCAATGGCGTCCACACTGCACCGCCTTGGGTGGGAAGGGGGATCCGCATCTCTATTGATGAACGCCGAGAGGTCGTGGGGACCACCGAGATTTGACCTTGAAGGGAGTCATTGTGACTCATTCATTCGATATTCACTGCTTTGACGCTGCGGGACAATTATTGTGGTACGTGTGGCGACCTTCAATATACCGCGCGCGATGCGCTCGTGCGACACATCGCAGCGCCTGTCTTGCTCCCTCCGTATGAGAAAGAGTCGGTACAATCAATGGAAGTAGATACTATACAGCAGAGAAAAAATATTACAAAATGAAGTAAGCGTCCAAAATATACAAACTGCTACAGGATAGATATGGTACACTATATGAAATTAGATGCCGTAGCGTGTAGCAAGAGTTTGCTGTATATGCGGCGAGAACGCAGCGACCTGGGCAGCCCACCCAGCGGCATCGTGCGCCTTGAAATTCTGCAGCAGTGTCTGGAACATGCTGTTGAGTTCGGGTGACGGGGCGTTCCACCGCACAATCGAACTGCAGAACCAAAGCAAACTCTGCAAACGAAACATAAATATGACATCAATAACGTAGACCGGATGCCTACCTTCGCAATTCCTCCAGGGTTTACCTGCACCATCGTGCACAAGCCACGGAACGCCGAATCCTTCTCCTCATTATCCCTAATCTCATAGAGAGCTTCGCACCACGCCGGCGCAAACTCTGCCAAGTGGGGCGCAACAAGTGTCGGGTGCATCAACCCAATCCGTCCAATAGACACAGCCGCGTTCTCGTGCAGACTCCTCGGCGCCTTTGGGTGCAGCAAAATCGGGATAAGCCTTGAAATTAGCGGCCCAACCCACTGCTGGAACTCCCCATTCCCGCGCCCATACCGCAATGCCACCTCGCCGACAGACCACGCGGCGTTATTCGACGCACTGATGAACTCGAACTTGGGCTCCGGGTCGAGCTGCAGAATGAGCTCAGTGATGATCCCAGGCATATGCGGGCGCAGCACAGGGAAGCACCCCATCGCCATATCGCCCACCAACGCGTACCCTCTCTGGCGCACCGGCGCTTGCGGGTGTTTCAAACACACCGTCAACAGGGAGGGCAAGTTTGGGTTCGTCGCATTGATCATATTTTCGAGGGCCATTCCCATACCCTGCATCAGCCCGGAGAGAAGATTGAGCGCGACGATGAGGAACGCCTTGTCCGGTTCATCCAGGTCCGGACTCTGTTGGTAAGTCTGGTACTGCAGGAGAGCGTTGTGTATGATGCTCGCAGAGCGCTGGAAGACGGGTCCGGCATAGGGAAGGAAGCTCATGCCCATAGCGATAGTCACAGATGCGAGACACTACACCAAAAGATCAGCCAAAGCACAGAAGAGCACGATAAGAGAATCCCTTCACCTCGAGCAGCGGAATAAGATCGGGGTCATCATCCCTCAGCTTCGCCCATCTATTCGTCAATGGCGGCATCAGGATCTCCACATACTTCGGGTCGGACAGCGCCCTCCCAACCGCATCAGCGAGCGTCCCGACCACGTCGTACAAAATCAACATGTTCTTGTGTTGGTACTTCTCCAATGCCAACACCAGGTTCCTCAGCACAGGCTCGAGGTACGGCGCCAATTCCGATCCAGCGTCCTCTTCGAGAGTGGCAAAGGCACTGCACCCGGCTTCCTGCACGCGCTTGTTATTGTCCAGTACCATGCGGAGGAGCTAAAGCGACGTGACGGACGCCCCGAGGTAAGTACGAGTGATAACTATCCAAATGCCGAACTCACTCCTTCCATTGTGGGGATAAAGTAGCTGGACTTGTGCTCCTCCGATATGGGCTGCGTGATCCAGCTCGCACACCGCCCAAGCGTCCAGCATGTTATCGACCGAACCAGAGGCTACAATCGAAGCAATCATCATCGAGATAGAATCACGACCAAGAATCAAAGCAGGCTTACCTTTGGGTTGTTCAAGGTATTGATAAGGTACGGCACCAAGACGGGCAGATGGGGTTTGATAGCCTCCATACATCCTAAGAGTAAGCTTAGTGCAAAAACTTACGAAGCGATTCAAAAAAAACCAACCTTCTGAGTCCGCCAGGGTACCAAGCGCAAATATAACGCTCTCCCGCTGAAGCCAATCGGCATTCCAGAGCCTGTCCTGGAGCGGGCCCAGCATCACATTGAAAAGATCGCCCGTGAAGCGGACAGCGAGCTCCTCAAGGACAACAGCGGCGCACTTGCGCAAATTCCACTCTGTTGACATGTCGTCACCAGCATCGTCGTCAAAATCACAGTCATCGTCGTCGTCGTCGTACGTCTCCTCGCCGTGAGCTCCAATGTGGGTCTTGGGCTGCTTGGACCCGTTCATCTCGTCCCTCTCCAGACCGTGTGATTTCGAGCCATAGTGGCGCGGCTTAATATCTGTATCCTTGTCCGGGACCTCCGCATCCTCCGCATCTGCATCAAGCCACAAAAGATCGTCCTCGCCATATACCATGCAATCAAGGAGGACGGGCGCGATCTTGCCAAGGAGCGGGTGCAGGTACATCGATAGCTTCGTGTCCTCCACGAACATGAGCCAGAACTCGCACGCCTCCAGTGCAACATGCTCGTTCGGGTCTTTAATCGAGTAGAGCATGTAATTGGCAATGTTATCCATCTCGGGCATGAGGCACTCCGGGCGCGCGGCGAAGAGGAGGACGAGCGCCTGGCAGACGTGACGGCGCACGGATGGGTCGTCGTCCAGCGCGCACCGGAAAAGGGCGGCAATAAATGAGTCGATGTGGGCAAAGAGCGACTGGCAGTTGGTGGAGACAAAGTTGGAGAGACACGCCACCGCATGTGACCGCATCTTCGAGGACGGGTGGTCTGTGAGTTGGAGAAACTTGGGGATCATGTAGTCGAGCGGGCGCGTGCCGTTGATTTCGACGTCCATATTTCGGGGGTAGTCTTCGCATGCCTTTTTGAAGACGCTGAATGCGGCCTGTGGGGGGGTGAGGCGGGGGTATCACGTAAGACGGGCGCGGTGGCCACTCACCTCTTGCCGGGCAAGATCGTTCATGTCCAGCATGGTGACGAGCTGCTGGAGGCACTCTGGCCAGTTGCGTGGCTCCAGCACGCTGAGGAAGGCGACAATGTCCTGCCCCGCTGTGTTGCGGATCATGACATTCGAGTCGGTGAACGCCTCCAGCACCGAGCCCTTCACGTAGGTCGCCACCTCGGGGGACGACGACAGAATGAGGCGCGAGTTGTTCTTAAGCAGGTAGCCCGCGATGGATCGTATCTGCTCCTCCTCTTCGCGCATCCAGCACAGGATGTGCGCCAGGTAGCCAATGTAGTCGGGGACGTGCGTGAAATTATTGAATTTCTGCCCGAAAAAATCATCATTAAACCGTGAAGGAAACAGCGGACCAGCTGGGGGGTTGTAATTACTTGAGTGATATTGCGCTGCACAGACGGGGCCGTGTCCGTTGATTCGTGGATGGTTTGCAGAATCTGGGCGAGGCCGCTCGGATCGGGCGACCAGTTCGCCATGGTGTTGGAAAACGTGCGGAAGAGCTGGTTGGAAGACTGGTCGTGGAAGGGAGTTAGCAGGGAGCAACTCACTAGCCGCATACATTGATTGAATAGAACCGAAACGTACGTATTACGTAGATCGGGCTCTTAAAGTCGAACTATCGACCGGATCAGCAGTAACTGCCCAAAGCAGCCGATGCGTGCCTAGTCAACGAATATGCCCTATGCTGTGCCTGGCATCTCGTTGGGCTTGCTCTCTGCCATGACAACCATCCTCGACACTGCAGGACGCCACCACCTCAGAGTTCGATGGTTTATTTGCCACAGCAAGCTTTGTACACGAATCCGGTGGTTCTCTTGTATTTGCACTACTCCTCACACCCCGCTGATGATCGGATCCCTCCCTACGGACGGCGACGGGATTAGAAACTTAGGTCTGCAGAGGCTGCAGAGGGCGCTGGTATGCGTGCAGCTTCAGCAACGCACCATGGGATCTGGCGAGTAACAGATCCATTCTCTCAGTCTTTTCTGCTGAAAATTCTCCTCCGCCATTCATTGACTGTCTGGGCGGACTCGTCACTGGACCGAATCCCAGTCATCGAAGGGTCGGGAGGCTGCTGGCAATATAATGTGTCTGTAAGTGACCTTCCTTCGTTATCGTAGGTCGTAAAATTTATTGAACTATGTACATCGGCTGGTATTGAATACAGTTCGTTTCAAATAGGCTTCATCATCTCTGTTCGGTTATGATCTCGTCAACTCCAAGCCCAAGCTTGCTGTCGACCCTCACCTTACCGGTGTTGCACCCTACCGGTCTTGTGGAGGCCTTGTCCCAAGGTGGGCTTTCCCCGCGGACGAAGGATACGTTGCCCATGTGGCTCGTCAGTGCTTGGAGTAGACTTCGAGAAACTGTGCACGGTAAACATTTGAGAACAAGCGCAAGAACACTATACACCACAAACTGACAATGCATGAACAATATCCGCATCCTCCTCCGAGTCTACGTATCCGCGGTGTTTGGGCCTGATTGCGCGCCTCCTGGTGCCGGAGCGGGCGACCCTTCTGTCCGTGGTAATGTCAGAGTATGATGGCAAGGAACACAATGAACCACCAACTGACACTGTGTCAACAACCTCTTTGTCCTCCCCCGAGTCTACGTGTCCACGGTGTTTGGGCCTGAATGCGTGCCTCTTGGTTCCGGAGCGGCCGACCCGTCTGTCCGTGGTAAAGTCAGAGTCCGACGAGGTCATGTTCCCGCCAGAGTCAGCCGTGTCAGAGTCGGAATCGTCGCTGGTGGACTTCACAGCTGGCGGTGTGGGCCTCAGCCGCATGACAGGTGACACCTCCGAAGGCGTGTTGGATGGACGTGGTTCGGGCTCAAAAGGAGAATCAACGTCGCGAGTTAAAGAGGAAGACGTGGAAGCCCTTTGATTTCGTCTCGAGCCCGGTGTTGACTCCTGCCCAGCAGTCTCCTTTTTCTTCTTGTCCTTGCCGGGCCCTCGCCTCCTCTGCTCCTCTGGGTAATGGCATGGATGGATGCGATGAGTGATACATTTGGAACACGAAGGCCTGTTTCCGTCGCAGCGAAATTTGCGTCCTGTCGAGCGTTTTCTGATTAGTGTTGATCCTACTCTTTTCGAGAAATGGAACGCTCACTGTGACAGAAATCACACGCTATTGCCGTCCTCGTGATCTTGCCTGTCGTCGTCGGGATGTTTGGTGTATACACGTGCTCATCATCCGAACGATTTGGTACTCTGATGCGAAGCATCAACGGTCCAAGTAATCATGAAAACAAAGATGAAGATAAATCGACATACGCGTGTGATGTCGATGATGATGGGGGATGCGAATTTACAGTATACCACTGCTGGTGGAAGTTCTGCACCGATTTTGGGAGCGCGTCCTGTGGGGGGTCTTGGGGCGCATCCTCCCATTCCGGATTCGGATTGAAGAATCCTCTATGGCAACTGTAAGCAAAACTACAGAAACTGTCAACACCGACCTCTGTTGAGCCAAGTCGGGCTGATATTCCAAAAATCCCTGTTCCCAGCTCGTGTGCTGCAACGCCAACAGTCTGATAATTATTAGCAGCGAGGTAGCAAAACTTTTGAACAGACTGACTGTGGATCGATGCAAGAATCTGGCGTCATCTGAAAACCGCTAGTCGATGGAAACGTCGGGTCAATGGATGGTGAGGATATCATGGCCGGGGGAAAGAATGGTGGAGGAAAGGAGGGCGTAGTGCCCGCAGGATGATCATCTATAAAGCCATAGCATCGAGTTAGTACTAGGTAACGCAGTATTTGCTAGAAGGAGACACGTACATCGTGCAGTGGCACGGTGACGACGACGTACACGGTAGCGGCGAATTTCACGCCGGCAATTAATCAGATCCTCCTTACGTGCCAAATGCCCAACGAGAGCCATCTCTGTGGCCGTGATTGCAGCGACAAGAGCCTTGCGCTCGCCATCCTCCATGGTATCCAGAAGTTGTGTACGCAGAAGGGCCTTGTGCTCGTGTAGTTTAACATCAGCCTCAATCTGGGTTTTCAGACGTTCGACGTCCTGTAAAAGCTTGATTGGGACGCTACAGATTGTATAAGTCGCCATGAAATAGGTCATAATGGCAACTTACGGGCCGTCTGTAAATGCCAATGATCAACAGCAGCAAGATGGAAAAGGAAGATGCAACATACTTAGAGGCATAAGTTCGGGCCGCTGGCGACGCTTTTGCTTTTCTGGAGGCATTAGGAGGATGAGAAAACGGTGAAAAAAGCTGATACTTAACCGAATACTCACAGGGCATTGATCAAGAGGAAGGCCATAGCACACATACGCCCCATACGGATAGGACTGTCTGGGGGCACAGGGCCCTGCGCTTGAGCACATCTTCACGTTTGGGACCACCCTGGCCTTGAATTCAAGAGAAATATTGCTTCTTGACATAAGTATCAGCTGATTACTGTAGTGCGTAATAACTTGCGCGAGAATTTCTTATCTTTGGTGTGGTACGCGAAAATGCCACCGCCGCGCACTCATGATTTAATGTCACTGGCCAACCCTGGCGGACATATTAGCATGGAATTCGGAGTCTTTCGAGTCGACATCACATTCGGGTCAAACTCGTCGTAAATTCAAGGAATATTTTGACAATAATAGTTAACAGCACGATATTACCCTGCTACCTACAATGGCCAAGACTACTATTTATGGACATGGCGGCGACCGATTCCCGACATGCTCATATGGTATCAGACCAATGCGCCAACGTGATCGCATGTAGGCCGAAGCGCCGTGAACGATGCTAACCTTTGCATATTCGTCAAGTCCTTGAAAGAAAATATGAATGTACCTAGTTGGTGATAACACACCCACCCCATAGCGTGTTGTTACATACTCCCCATGCTTGTCCAAGACCGTTTGATGGAATATTGACTCCACCGCCGTGGGCGGGAGTCGGGATGACATGTAATATCTGCGCGCCGGGAGCAAAAAGGGGGGGGGGGGGGGGCAACGGTGCGGCCGCCGCCGCGATGAGCCCATGTAGGTCTGAGAAAAAACTAGAGCCCACCGCGCCATGAAAGGAGGAAGAACGCACGACCAAGTCGTGGTAAGATATGCTGCTAGCACAGCCATCGACGGATCAGCCGGATGCTGTGCCTGGCATCTGGCCCGGCTTCCTCTCCCACCACCACCATCCTCGACACTCTCCGGGACGCCGACGCCTCGAACATTGACGGAGTACCCGCCGCAGAGACCATCTTGCACGAATCTGATGCTTCTCCGGCACTCAAGCCGCCCCCCACGTCCCGCCCTGATCGGATCCCGCTCAACGGCGGCGACGAGTGCGGACGGCAGTCGATTTCAGTCCCGGACTTTCACGGGATTTGGAGTTCCGAACAGAGCGAGGGCGCAGAGAGCCGTGTGGGGCACCGGAGCGCGTACAGGGGCGGCAACTCGACACGGAAACTGGTGCATGCCATATACTTTCTGCTGATTTGCTACGTGGTGCTAGATTCATTACCTGCCAGGTAACGATTCTCAGAACAACGCTCAACCGAATCCGACTAACTCTCCAGCACCTGCCTCCCCACCTCATCACCGCCACCGCTCCCGCTCCCGCATACGCTCACCACCCCCATTTTCCCCACTCCGCATTATGCACCCCAATGTACATCATGCCCATTGACATGATAATGCTTGTGTTACATAACGGGGCAGGAAATGCGGAGCAGGAGCTACGACGTGAGCATACATAGAGCGCGGAGGAGGACCCGTTAATTTTGGGTCGTCACGTGCTCAATCCAAGTCGCCGGCCGGCGACGATGTTGGCAATCGCTCCCTGCTCTGCAGGCCACCCCCCCGCATGGTGGCACTCTCGACCGGGACGACTTTTCCATGCCTTATACATACCTAGATCCACCCAACCTGGCCTGCCTGACTTGTCTGCATCCCCACTGCAATGTTGCCTCACACGCGCCGATGCGAACACCTAGCACCTGTATTGCTCAGACGTCGCCCCGAGCCCAACATGTAACTTCCCTATTTGAATGTAGATACTCGTGTGAATCATATTTCAATTTGTTCCAACACGGTCTGAGGGTGTCCCGTGAGTAAACAAAGTGTGGCGCATGTATGGTGCCCATCTGGTAGGACCGTGTGGGTGTCTGACAGTGGAGCGAGAATACAAATTAGCTCTCAGAGTCATTCTCAACACTGAACAGGCTTCTGTTGCTCGTGCTTTTCAGACTGGCCCGTAGGGGTACGTCAGCATGTTGCGGTCACCCTGACAATTTCCTTCCGTGGGAGAGGCCTACTCAGTCGACAATGGCGGGTGCGTCGGTGGAGACCGGAAACACTCCTTTATAGAATCATCGCTGGGGCTATGAACACGCGCAAAGCCCCGTGGATGCTTTCCGGGCCATTTTCCAGACTGATGCGGCGCGGCCTACTCAGGGAATCGTTCGGGCGGTGGAATAGCCTTATGTGAACTAGAATAGCCATTTAAGTAGTATAGAGTGTAACAGATCAGCTGAGTAAGCGAGCTGGCTCGCCCTCAACTTGCATGTGCCACTTCAAAGATGTGATCCACGATAGCCGAGGGCCTCACTTGGCCATGCGGTGATTGAATAGCTCCAAGTCACCGTGTCCGGTGATGCCCGTTGACATGGCAGAAGGTAAAGCGGACTGTAACACGAGATGAATTCAGTCACCAGCCGTACATACCGGCTCTTCTACTGTGATGGTGTCATTGATTGCAGCGTCGTCGCATCCGTGTCATTCTTCTATGCCCCATATTGTCAAGAAATTTCGATCCAGGGCGAGCTTGAATGAATATTGCGTTGCGACTTCCAAACAAGGACTAAATTGAATGGATTACTGCGGATCATAAGGTTTACGCCTCAATCCGCTCCCGTGTCATGGCGTGTCAGCAAGCGGGGACATGACTGCGTTCTGATCGTTCTCTCGGGTATTTCCATATCTCACAGCTGTTTGTCCTGCTGACACTGCCGCAGGATATGCACCGGGCCGCTTTCCGACATCTCATCCACTGGGACAGTGCATGTGCCGTGGTTCACTGCCCTTGGTCGTAATCTTACGGCTGCACGCTGGACATCCAGGAGCACCGTCTTCGCGGCACGGTTCCGCGCAGCCGGCCTGTTCTCCCCTTTGACCAAGGGCCCAGTCTTTCACTTGCAGATATCATCACACAGGTATCATTGACATCTTACCCAGAATGGACTGGGATTGTGATCAATGAGGCGGCATACTCAACATCGGTAAGAGAAGTGCGGCATTCCAACGCCCGGCCTTGAGGTCGATCTTGACTGCAGTGAATCAATGCTATATATAGATGACGCGTTTGGATACATCCACCTACGTCCCGCACGTCTCTAACATTCGGTCGCTCTTCCTGCCATGCTTCACAGAAAAACCTGTTCCCAACTTCGCATCCACACTGCATCCGACGCAAATGTCATGTTCCATGCTGTGGCGACAAATCGCCTACATATGATTACGAGCCGGCGCCTGAATGAGGAGGAAAAGAAATTGATCGCGCCGGGGGACGTTTACGTCTGGGAGCAGCAAGTGGCAAGCACCAAATGGCACAAAGTGAGATGATGCGAACTTTCTAGTTTGATTCAGAAGTCCTGATAGTTCTTCGCAGGATGCCATCGAGAGGTGGACCGACGGTTGGTTTCGATCCCCTCCCTATGGCACTTACCCTCACCATACTATGTCGACAGGAAGAAAGTGGGAACCTGTTCGGCAGATGAGGGACACGGTAAGTTTCTCCGCAAAAACTTCCTTCGTAATTTGAAAGAGTTCATCGTTTCCTAGGGTTTTTTAAGATATACGGAAAAGCACGACGACGTCTTGTTTTCTCGTGTAAACCGGCCAGTTTTGTCTCTTGATGTTATACCAGAACTGCTTAACGGCTCATAGGTCGCAAAGTGAAACAGCTCGTCGTCCGCGACTCAGCAAACAAACCTACGTGGTTTGGAAGGACTCGCATACCAAGTGGCATCTTGGTGACCCTGGTTACTCAGACTTCGGCGCGTACTTATCACACTTTGCACAGTCTCATACTATATGGACAATGAACTGGACAACGCGGGCCTTTGCTCTATCAACGACATTCCCGCGCTGGCCAATCTAGTAGTCCCTGACAACGAATACCCGGCTACTCGTCGCGTCAAACCAAACAGATCCAACTCCCCTCCCTTGCCGTACTCCCGTGTAGAGTTCATGCCTATCCGGCGGCAATCGTCCCCATTATCATTGATCCAACGTGCCCACCCCGATGTTGTGGTTCCTTCCTTACTCCCTTATACCCCTGAACGCCCACCGCAACTGTACACTCAATTCCCAGTCGACAACCTCATCCAGAATGATTCAATCATCTATTCACCAGTGCCGTCTTGGCCCACCTCGCACCCACATCCCAACACCGCTTTCATACTCTCTTCACCTCCCCACCAACAGCCCACCCACTCGGTTCCACAGCGTACTTCCGCCCCGGGACCCAGCACCACGTGAGGTCGGGCTCTGCTGGTCGTTCCCGATCAGGCGGTTTCTTGATCGTATTTCACGCGGGGGAAGGACATCGCTTGAGAACCTTTTTGTGAGAAGGACAAGGACTTACGTGTCATGCGTCTTCACATTAACAGTACTACTACAGTCACTTAAACCTATGCAATAAAATTTGTTGACATTGAAAGAGCACCTTGAGTTGCGCTTACATGCGCTAGTGGTTGCTCGAGCCCAACGTGCGGGGACGCGAGTAGTTGTGCGAGTGGTTGCGCAAGCTTCTGAGATGGTGCGCAACTGTTCACGAAGCCTCCTGACTGGCACTTAACGCAAGTCGTTTGACTAGTAATTGCGGTTGCAAGCACCGATGTCAGCACATTGTAGTCATGGGCTTCCAGCCGGATCTGGGCGGGGTGCATGTCAGTAGACCTGCAACCAACCTGTAGCAGTTGCAATCGATTTGGTACGCTGTCAATTGGGATATAGATGTAGATAGTGGAGAGTAGGTGTCTACACTAATACATTTGAAGTAATGGGAGATATACGGAATAAGCAACACGAGACGAACGGTAGGGAGAAATAGAAGAGAGAATTGTTGTACAGAATAATAGCGATACGGGCTAAATGTGGATTGCAATGGGGCAAGAACTGCGGGCATGATACCGGAGTGATGAACATGAGGGCGTGCGGTGATGTGCGATCCAAGTCGCACTGCTACAGCAGTGCACTATCACGTAGGTGGGTAGCGACAGGTATCACATGCCCTGAGAATGGTATTCATGATCATAGTCTGCTCTTCATTCAGACTGGGGAGATAAATGTTTAGCATAAAAACAAATGACGAAGGGAAGGAACTGACTGTTGTGCACAACTGCGTAGACAGTTGTGCCTCCAGTCCAAATGTGACGCGCTATACCGACAGAACTGCTTATTGCAATCGACCTGTACAGAAAGATGGTAGGTCATAGCTACAAGCATGATAGGAATGAGGCTGCTTACTCTCTGGCGCTTTGTGACGACGACGTGCGTGCATGAATATTGATCGGCTATATGGAGGAGGAAACACATGCTGACTCTCTCAACAAATCCTTGCATTGTGCCCATTAAATAGAGTACAGCAAGGGTAGGTATTACGCGTATGAGCCGTGTTCCAATTCATTCTGGCAATAAGTACGGTGGAACTCGGATTGAGTACGATCATTTATTTTGACTGTGTGAAACTTCTAAGGCACATTGTTTGACAATATTCGGACACTGTGCATTTTAAGATAGACTAATCACCCTTCCATCACAGAGGTTAGCATCCGTGTCCGTGCCCACATATGATACAAAGAACGACAGTTGCGGCAACGAGTTTAACAGTCAGAGATAGCGATTACATTGCACGTGTGACTGCAGAAATTCTACTAGAGTATGAATGAAGGCGCAACTCTGATAGTTGTTGACTCACGGCAAGGTTATTGGCTGGGAGCCAGCTCCATCGGGTTGTATGATTACGCACATGCCTGCGCCCTGAGAAAAAGAATTATTGAGGGGAAATCCCGTCGAGTAAGGTAATACACACCTCTACGACACCGATGGCCGTGACTACGCCATAGACGATCTGCATCTTTGTATTTATGTAGAACACACGATCGTCAATCTGGAAGTAGCCATCAGGGTCAGACAGACGGTAGCGGGTGACGAAACAGACGATAATGTGATTGATCAAAGTCATAGCGTGGGGATGGTACTGGTGAGGAGGGTTTCAAAGGTTCTCAAATTGAGCGACAGCGATGGCCAAGAGTATTTAAGTACCGTTCTGAAACCTACATCTCAGGATCGAAGAGAGCGTAGACTGAGGATATAACGCGTAAAGATCAAGCAATACGTACTACAACCACTCAAAGGGTACTCAGTCGTCGTGCAACAGGAAGTACCCGGTCGAAGCTACGATGCGCTGCCAGTACACTTACCGTACGACATTCTGCCGAGTTTGTTTCATTGAGGCGAGGTGTAGGAGGATATGACAATGACTCAGACGAAGCTTTGATCAATCACATTTGACTAGATCTAAAGCGGCAAACACGTTGGGGTGTCGGAGGGCTTGAGAATCTTGGAAGGCCAATTAACATAATCTCCTACACCCTCGGCCTACCGAAATGATCCCGGCAAGGTTCATCAGAAAGTACGCTAGTACTTACGTCTCAACTTCGGATACAGTTCCTGCTAGTCCATTGGCAAATGGAGCTATGTACATTGTACGCGTGCTCTACCGTGCGATGATGTAGCTAGGGTTCCAAATTGGTCTTCATCAATTCCAGATGTCATGTCACAGATAATAGGATATGGATTTCGCGCGAATCAATCCTCACCCAATCCTCACCCCCGCCCTCGCCAGCCCAATGTCCCGGACTCATCTGCGGCATGGCGGGCACTGGGATTTCTGGTGTTTTGAGAGTCAGGAGTCTCTTGGAGGTTTATTCTGACATGGCTCTATGTGCCAACACTGGGAGCTCTTCCAGAACTGAAAGGTGCACTGTGAGGCCGACCGCTGTTAAAGGCGATGAGCGGAATGTCGGAACTTCTCTTCCCACAGTCTTGATTGACAGAAGCTGTCGATCAATGTCGTCACTGCACTACGGGACCCCGAAACCAAACGAGTACGTGGATGGTCCCTGATGGATAACTTCAGTAATGCACGCTCACGATGGCATGTCGCAAATGCTAGTTCTTCTCAAGCTCTCGGCAAGGAGTGCGTGGCGTGCCTGGGGTTCCTATCAACGACGGCTACGGGGAAATCCCACTCGACTGTGGCGGATATATTGTAACAAAAATAGTTTTTATCAAATTTTAGCCAAAGGCAGCCAAGCAAAGCGCCGAAGCTCTCAGCTGATGCTGCCTCGGTCATTGTGGACACTCACTATGCTGTTGAAAGCGACTCGGAAGCTGCGACTAGTCGCGCTCCCAGCGAATTATCATTATCTTCCGACGACGAATCTTGCTGTGATAGCGATCACGACGCGCCTCTCACTGCAGTCGATAATGGCTTCAAATTGCCTCGCACACTGGGCCAGTCGCGGTCTGCGGTATGGGCCAAGAAACAGCGCAACCGGTTCACCGACACCCAGCTCACTGCGGATACGCTCCAGATGTCACACGGACGCGACACCCACTGTCCAGCCATGCCCCGGCGCAAGCTACAGCTGGAGTTTGGGGTCTCCGATGACCACCTACCCTGCTGGCATACACGATCCCGATTCTCGGTCACGACCTGGCTATTCGCTGCTCTCGGTCGACGTCGTCGCATCATACATCCGTGTCCGCTCAACGCGTTGTTCCAAAGTATTACGCGATGGCCATTGGGAGTCTTGCTCTGCATGCGCTGGGCTGGAACACGACATCGCGCTCATTGCGGATCGCGCGCGGAAGCCGGCGAGCAAGAAGTCAATCACGACTCTCAGCAAGGCTCAACTTGAAAAGAAATTCGACGCTGTTGCGCTACAGCTCGAGAACGAGCAACTCAAGGTAAGACTTCATTCTAAGTAAGGCTCTAAGCAGCTTGCTAACGTGACTCTAGAAGCTGAACTGTATCAAATCCCTCAAACGCACCCACAAACGAATTGCAAGCCTTAACCGTCTCCTCGACCTCGAGGCTTATATGCCAAAACCAGGTATGGTATGCTTCTAATGTTGGTGCTTACAATTGACTCGAATACCTAGACTCGACGGAGCTTCTCTACATTCAACACTGTCTCCCCGATGTCACGCCACCTATTGACAAGGATGCGCGTCGTCCATGCCGGATCTGTGGCAAAATTATGAGTGCACCGGACCGTCAGAACCATATGGGCACTCACATCCGCTTCATGCTTCGTCACATCGTCGAAGATGATCTGTTGACTCCGGTTTGCATACCATGCCATCCCCACTTCTTGTACTGACACAAAACATGATAGGTCGATCTAGAATACCCCTGCGGCGAAAATCCGAGCCAGTCTCCAACAAGTACACCGAGACGCTCCCGAGTCTATAGGACATCACACTCCACAGCGATAGAGACACGGACAGGAAGAAGATTAAACATAGTGGATGAGGATGTCTTTACATGAATGGTATTTTACATGTACTACTCTAATTATTTGTCGTCCGATGCCCTTGAAGTCGAGCGAGACCCAGCAAACAGGCGCATCGATTGCGAAGCTTTGAGATCGCTTTGCCGCATTGCCGCTACTGCCGTATGTGATCCGATGTGCGGTCGGAAATCACCGGACTGCGCTCGCGTGGCTCGATCAGATGTCCAACCTCCACCCTCTCTCCGTCTCTCCACCCACAGGATTTATCATCCCGGGTGCTCTGCGCTGACAACCGACGGCGTCGTCGTACTCGAGGCTCGAACGCCCTGCGCGGGCAGCGTCTTCCCGCTCAACCGATCACGCCCGACGACGACGGCGAGCGCACGCCCAACGACGACGGCAAGTGGGCGCGGTATGAGATGGGACAGAAGTAGGTGGCGGATAGCGTGTTGGGGGGCTGCTAGGTGAGTGATCTTCATCTTTCGTGATCTTCATCTTTCAGCTTTTTTCTGACACCTCCAATCCAGTGGACTTGGCCCACCCAGCACCAGGATGCCCAGCCCGCCATCCTCTGCCTTCCTCAACCATTTTGCCGACCCGTCCGTCATCACGCTCCCCCGCTCACGTCGTTGCGCCCGCCGCTTCCGTTATCCTCAGGCCCGCGCTCACACCCACTCGCGTCCACCGCTGACGCCCGCGCTGCTCAGGCCCGCGTCCACCACACACATCCGCGCCGTCGTCATCACGCCTACAGCCACCACTCGGACGACGGCGGCTGACCGCTGGCATCCACCCCATACATACTGCCACGTAGTAACTAGGTAGTACAATATATACATTTTGACCAGAGCTCCGCTGGCACTGTCGGACCCCCACACAAAACCGCCAGCAAACCGCAGCGACAAGACCTAGGCAACAGCATAGGCCAGCCTTTTCGGCATGGTTACGTCGCATGGAAGGCGCCACTGCAGCAACCGGACAGAGGGAACGTGCGCGGGCGGGTGAACAAGCCTGGAAGCTTGAGGAGGGCCCCTCCGAAGAGGAACACTAGCCCGTGTGTCCGGGTTCTCCACTTCCGGTTCGCAGTCGGTGCTCATAAGCAGATGGTGGGGGTAGAAGAGAGAGAGTGAGGCAAGGGCACAGAGCTGAAATAGGGTGCAGCGCATCAACAAACAACCGAGCCAAATATTGGATACGCGTCGGCACGTGATTCAAATTCACATGCAACCAGGACCCGGATGCGCACCAGATTATAGTCACACCGTGCCTCCCTCCCACATGTTCAGAATCCCTGTCAACTCCACCCCCATCGCATCCGTCCTGGACGGAGCTGGGACGAATTGCTAATGTATGGCTATAATCGGTCCGTGACTAGCGACGAGCAGGTGCGTCTCCAGCGTTCTCGGCGGCGTTCTCGGCGGCGTATTTGGGCTTAGCATAAATGTCCCTAGGCCTCATACATCTGGTTCGCCCCCAATCTGCCCCAATTCATGACCCTTCGAACCCTGTTGGTCACAGAGACACCCCGAAGCTACGCCATTCACATCCAAAATCCCGAAAGATACATCCCCCTTTCGTGCCATACAACAAGCCAGTTCGCGTTCATCATCTATGCGGGCAGGTGGGCGTACACTTGACGGTCATGTCGTAACATCTCCGCTCTGTCTGCCTCCGTCTGGACCCACGAATAGCTGCCGTGCTAGAGAAATCCGTCCTCTTTTGTCATTCATACGATTAGCACACCCTCCAGCCTCTCCTACTCGCAGCGCTGCTTCTCTGACGCTCTCGTTGTTTGTGCTCACAGCGTATGGTCGCATCTCGCTACTTGAGCCTCCCTCGCGATGGACCAGACGACGGAACTTCTTATTTTTGCAGACTGTGTTTTTAGTCCCGATACCACGGGTCACGGGTGTTGTATCCTCTGCCCTTCACCCGCATGCTTCGTCCTTGCGCTGTCTCGTTCGTGCATATGACGATTTGTTTGCAGCTGCCAGTCTTAACCTTGTTTATCTTCTCCTCGTCATCCCTATACATGATCTCATTCTGAGCGACCATGAACTGTCGTGGGAAGCACTGTTTCGTCGCGCCGCTCGCACAGAGTCGGCATCATTTCTTTTGACACGTATTGCTCGGGAAGCGTTCGTACAGAGCATTTCGAGTATCGCCAAGTTTTGATGCGCCATATTCCACCCCATCCGCGAAACACGACGACGATCGATACGGGAGCTCTGTGAATCGCGATTGAATGTTCCTAACCCTACGGCTCCCACGGGTTTCTGGTCTGAAAACCAAGCATTACTCCCATTAATGATCACATCTCTGGGACTCTTCGCCTACCCTCATCTTGTTCGTTATGTCGGTGTTCCTTCGAATGAAAGGAGATCTTTCGCAGCTAGGGTATACAGGGAGGACGAGTCCTACAGAACTCTACAATTTCTACTCTTCGTTTTTACCTCCCACAGCCTGTCGTTCATTGATCGCTTCCAGAAGCCCATTGAATCTCAAATTATTTCTTCATCTGTCCCACTGTTCGATGGACGCACCAAAATGTGTTGCGACACAACCGGCGAATATGCTGTGATTTCTCATAGCAAAGATATGACTAAAAGTTCAACCAGACAGTGCATCGATGCGGCCCCCACCGCGAATGCGCAAAGCTGTCGGCCCAGGTACGCCTTCAAATGAGGTTTTGGACAAGAAACGCTGGACGGAGTGTCGATATGCCGACTCATTTTGATCCTGGTGTTCGGGCCGAATGCCGCTCCTGGCCTTCCGCCGTCATTCTTCAACGTAACCTGCCCCATTGTCGAGATGCAGACAGTTATTATGGCCCAGCACACCGCCTGTGGACACCGTGTGAGTGGATGAGCTGAGCGTGTCTGTCATCTGGCCAGTGCTTATTCATGCAGTGAGAAGCGATAACGCCTTTATGACGGCAACCTAGCCAATCTTCCCTCGCACCACCACTACAAAACTCACGATTCTCGTGCCAGCCCATCCTCTCCCTTGCTGCTACCATGCCCGAACAAATCACCCTTTATACCGCGAAGGTGACATTCTACCACGGCAGCACGCCCAGATGCTTACTCGTCAAACCAGCAATGCCCCTACGCCCATCGAGTAAGACTGCTTTGCGTCCCCAGCACCAAAACCGACACCTCACTCTAGACCGAAATCGCCCTGGCAGAGGTCGGCGCGCAATATACGCGCTACGAGATCGACTTGTCCAACAAGCCTGAATGGTACGCGCCAAAGGTTAACCCCGTCAGCAAGGTGCGTCCCCATGCCATACCCAGGTTATCGCGTCTCATCGGATGCGCAGGTACCAGCGATTGCCTACGGCGGCCCCGACACCCCAGCAGATCAGCCCTCCCCCTCCTCCGTCAAACTCGCCGAATCCCTCATCCTCGTCGAGTTCATCGCGGACCTCTTCCCCTCCTCCTCCCTCCTCCCCGCTTCCCCCGTCACCCGCGCCAAAGCCCGTTTCTTCATCGACGTGTTCGCTACCAAGTTCTCCGGGGCCTACACTGCTTTCATCCAACGCGGAGGATCCAAGGAACCCGTCCTAGCCGCGATCCAATCCCTCCAGGTATTGTTAGCGCAGAATGGGGGGGAAAAGTACGCGGTGAGCGACGAGTTCACGATCGCGGACGTCGCTGTGCTGCCGTTCTTCGCCCGGATGGAGTTGGCGCTGAGCCATGACTTGGGGGCGTACGAGTCGGGTGAGGGGCAAAAGCTTTTGGAGACGTTGGATACGGACCCGAAGTTTAGGGTGTTCAAGGAGTATTTTGGGAGGTTGATGGAGAGGGAGAGTTTTGGGAAGACGTTTGATCGGGTGAGTGCTTGCGATTTTGGTACTAGGTGCGGAACGGTTATTGATTGGTGTGTGCAGGAATTCATTTTGGAGAAGATGGAGAAGAGGTTGAGGCCGTTGAGGGTGCAGAATCAGTAATCGGCGAGTTGGTGACAGGATGTACTCTAGTGTAAGATAAGACTCAGGACGTTTTTCCATTCGCTACCACGCGCTGCCTGTCTTTTTCCCCGAGCTCGAGCCACGTGGCGAATGTGTCCTTGGGACTTGCCATGACGTTCGAAGTCTTTCTGCGACTTATATGCGCTCGGACCCGTGATGTTGACGAGGTTGCTACGAGCCTCGGATCCATGGGTAAGTACGACCCATGCGGCGTTCTGTGGCGCGTGGGAGGCATCTACCATCCGTCCTCCTTCTTCGCAGAAAACTCCTCGGTATCTTTGGCGTAATTCTCGGAACAGGTCAACCCTGAGTCAGTTAGACCTGTCTTCGTACGACAGGAATGGTCGTCGAAGCAGGACCAACTCTCAGTCCTCTTTTCCATCTCATAATGAGTGTTCGAGTTTGTTGACAAACACCACAGGCTCTCTGGGTGGTACACATCCAAGCCATGAAGAGTCTTCTCTAACTCAGTCGGACCTGTCTTTGTTATTCGACGACGACTTCGTGTCTTCGCCATCTGAGTGCCGCAATCAGACCGAGTCTTCGAGTTCGTTGTCATCACCTGGTGTGGCAACGGCTCGGAGATCGGAGATTTCAGCTGCTGCTAATGCGAGGCAAAACGACGAAATTCTGAATTCGGAAGAGGCATACAAACGGTTGACAAGTGTACTGCGGTGGAGGTGACTTCGTCGAGCGCACTAAACTCGCTCTGCCTTGAGATTGAGAATGAACTCCTTCAGCTTGTCCAAGTGTCTCTCGAGACGCTCATCCAACAATTCTCGAAAGTCTTCCTTAGCTTTACTCCGAACAAAGTTGAGGTCGTTCTTGCGACGTCGCTCTTCTTCGGCCTGTAACATATTTTAGCAGGCCGCCAGTACTACGAATGTGCTGTGCTTACCGCAACGTGGCTCTGGAGAGCCTCCCGATAGTCACGGGGAAGTAGACCGAGAGCTTGATGCCATCGCTGACTCGTGCGCTGGAGCCCACTGATCTCGGCGACGGACATCGTCTCATAGGCTTGCTCCCCCACCCCATAGTTACGATTCGCTGTTTTCGTGGAGTGGCCCTCCGACTCGTCGACATCCTGCTCCTGCGCAGTGAGATCATCGAGGCCGGCAAATGACGAGCGAAGCATATTCTTCATGAGGGCGTCCATGAAATGGCGGATCCCGTTGTTTCCGATTGCAAGACCAAATGCGGGCTCGGAGTGTCTTGACAGAGCCTTAGAAAGAGCTTTGCTATCCATGGCCTTACCCGTGCGGACCCAAAGATGCCGCGAATAATTAGTAGCCATATCGGGCTTCTCGATTGTCCTCATGAGCACCTGTGCGGCTGGAAAGATACAGCCCCAGACAATGAGCATGATTTCAGAAAGGGCCACGGGAGGGGTGCGCGGGATGAGTTGAATGCCGGTCTTGTTCTCGCGGAAGAACACTGAAAACCATCCGCTCAAGAAGGTGAGACTGCGCAGGCCTACCGGTGTATCCTCACGGCGAAGAACAGCAGACTCTGTCCCCCGAGCCGGACCACCTGCTGTCAGCAGGAAGAGGAAGTACATCAGCTCGACAATGGCATCGAGTTCATCGATAAATCTCCAGATATGGACTGAAGAGACGGTGAGTTGTGTACAGATTGGATACCGACGACTCACATGGCTGAGGAACAAGCTTGTTTTCGACCTTGATAATGAAGCCCTGTTCCTCTCCAACAAGGTGGCGAATAAGGAGGTTCTCAAAACGCTTCAAATCGTTCTCCGCACTGTCGAAAATTGACCATCCAAGCTCCCTGTGGCGCAGATCATCAACAAACCACTGTTTGGCATTAGATGGGCGAGGGTCTAGGCGTTTACGGATGTATGTCCTGAACTCATCCAGTCCCGGTACTCCACGACATATAGCGACGACGAGCTCTCGAAGCTGCAGAATGCCATTGGTCACAGTCGTGTAGACGGATGTGACATGAATGGGTTTCCCGTCCATTGTGAGAACGTTCTCGGAAGCATCCCAGTGAAAGCGTGGAGGACGGGGATTACGGCTTTCAAGCAGTCTGAACAGTGTCATTTTGCTGCGTAGCGCAGTGAATAAAGTTTGGTGCCTCTCAGTGAGATAGTGGCGAATGTGCTGGTCATATAGGCTGATAAAATTGAGCTGTGGTTGTAAATGTGAAAGTACGCCACTGTACCTCATTTCATCGTCATATTCTGCGCCAACCTGGGCCTTTGAGCGAATGATAAATTCGGTGGCAGTGGCTCGAAGACACCACTGTATCGCCGAACATGTAGGGGTAAACAGCTCAACGCCTTTCAGAGTTCCTTCGTCGTCATTCAGACCAGAAGCAGCAAGGAACATGTTGAATGAGTCCAAGTCAGGTCGGTGAAGAGACTCAGGGGATGGAGAAGTGAGGAGACACCAGACAGTGGCATGTACAGAGTCATAGATCTTCTTGTCAGAGATCGAGCCGTCTCCCAGACTGTTGAACAGATTGACGAGGTGAGTTCGGAGAGTTGGATGGAGAGGAACATGATAGTTTGGGATGGGTGAAATCTCTGAACGGATGAGGAAGCATAAAAACCGGGCCATACGCTTGGCATAGTTAGGTACTGCGGGAAGCGATAAGAATCCTCTCGGTGAGAGTTTGGATCTAAATCACAGTCAATGTCTTGCGTTGTAAGTGATGACGCGTGGTTCATACTCAGGTAACTTTGACTTGATGTGACGGCGCGTCCAGTCAGAAACATCTGGAAGACGTTCGGAAATGTCCAAGTAAAATGGAACGATGATGCGGTGATGTAAACGGAACAGGCCTCGCTCAGCCGTTGTTGGGAGCCGGACGGCCGCGCGTAAATCAGAGGGCCGAGCCCCAGAAAGTATCCTGCCCCAGGAAGCCTGGGTGACAAGCGGATGGGAAACGAGAGACTCTGTGGTGAAGGTGTGGGTGGTGGAGGGAGGGGGGCACAAGGTCGCCAGAACATCCTCGAGAATAGCGTTCGACGCAATGTCAACACCTTTAAGCGACGGATCTACCACAAACTTCTTCATGTCTGCTTTGAAGCGTGAGCCAACGAGTTGATAAACGACAGGCATGGGTTTGGGGGGCTCCGACGTGTTGTATTCGTCTGCAGAGTGGTCCGACTCGTAATGCTGTCGGAACTTGGACGCGCCAACTAATAGTCGATCACATTGAACGCCTGTCCCCTTATGACGAACTGGGCAACGATATCCATTGATCATTTCGATAACTGGAATTGGTGCGATTCCGTGAGGCGGAACCGACCAGTCCTTGGTACCAAGGACGGCAAGGTGCTGGGCAAGTTCCTTCTCGCCCGGTACCTCAATCAACCGTCTACCGTCGCCCGCTTTGTGCCGAAGATTTTTGGCAGAGTTCAAATGACCGAACGTCTCGTCCGGTGCCAAGGCCACTTCACACTCCGTGCACACAACAAATTTGTAGGTGTCGTGAACAAACAGTGACTGCTGCGTGAGGAACCGATGGGCGAGTTCTTCGGCTGAGAGACTTTTCTCTGGCTCTGGCTCTATGGGAGGAACCGCAGTGGGCTCCGTATCTTCCTCGGGGTTGGGCTGGGCTGGGGAGCGACGGAACTGTCTTGGCGAGAACTCCCAGCCGTCGGACTCGGGGTCGTCGGACTCGCTCTCTGCGCAGGATTTGGGCGAGAAATCGGGGTCATGTGCAGAGAGCTCAGCGTATTCCCCGTCATCGGTGACAGCACCTGAGGATACAGAGAGTGCCGGTGAACCGGGGAAATATGAGGATGTAGGTGGGGGTAGCGGCGGCAAAGCGGGGGAAATGACTGGAGGTATGCTGAGTTCTAGCGCTGCAGATCCAGATGATGATAAGCTGCCGTCTGGGGACGGAGATCTCGGTGGTGGTGTTGCCGTGAGTGCTGGGACGGCTGGCACGAGTTTATCCCTCTCCCAGGACAGTGGAGGAGGGAAACTGAGGGTTGAATATTCACCATGACGTGCGTAATACACATCGTCGAAGAAGGCCCTTGGCTCCGAGGAGTGGGTTTTGTAGAGGGAACGCGTCTTAAAGGCTTCAAGACGGGCATGATCTGGATCACCACAGAAGCAGGGAAAGCGCCTAGTGACAGGATCCCGCACCAATGAATGTTTTGTCGTGCTGCCATCAGCTTCTTGATCTTAGCCTGATTAGAGCAGACAATGGATGAGCTGACCGTTTGTCTTGGTAACCGTCGGTTTCGCAATGTGGAGGTTTTTTGTGTGGTAGTCTTTTTTCGTGTACAGCGGATATGGGCAATTCGGATCAGAACATCTTCGAGAATATGTACGAGTGAGGCCTGCGTCCATTATCGCTTGGTTATATACGTACTGATAAATGTTTTTGGGGGGCATGATGGTACGGAGTCAAGAAACATGCAGCCATGAGGATCAAGGGTTCATGCAGCATGGTGTCAAGGGTCAAGTCGCCTAGACCTCGGAGTGTTCTGGGTTTGGGTAACGGAAGCGGGGATGTCGTGGGCGGATCTGCCGAGACATCGTAAAGAGTAGGTCTGAGACAAAGAAATCAGAGTGAACGATGGGGGCAAAGAAGACGACCGACGACTTGAACTACAAGCGGTCACCATCACCTTCGCATTTGAAAGACGATGTCAGAAATTGAAAATTACAGTAAACGGACCGAGCTCACAAAGATCATTGTCAAGTACCAGGTTGACTGCCTGCGCGTTGTTGAGGGCGTGTTGTTCAATCACGGATGACAGCTACGCCAGTGGTCGAGGAGGAGGAGGGCGTAGCAGAAAGTAGGACGCGTCAGCGGTGTAGAAGGTAGCAAAGCAGCAGTAGTTCCAGATGCATATGGGCGTCACAGAGAACTTGGAAGGGCGACGCGACGACGATGAGCGAGCGAGCGAGTCGGGAATGAGACCCGGACGGCAATCAAATCGAACATCAAAATTCGCCGATGATGTCATCCCGCCCGCTCTCACCCCAGAAATAACACGGTCGCCGGCGACGGTCCTGTCTCCGTTAGAAACACCCTCTCTTCTTCCAGGACCTCGGTTTCTCACATCGAATCGTCGCACGTTCTGCCACCCCAAAGAGTCAAGACACGAGAAATTTGCTCACCTTTAAATATCCATTATCCGGGCTTGCGACGGCCAAGCTCTTGCTGTGAGCGCATCCTGGAGTAGATCCAGCATAATCCAAGCGGAATCTGCTTCCAAGTGGGTCGGGAATCGAGCAGAGGGAACGAAGAACATGGTAATTCGAGTTGAAGTGAAGTATGCGTCATAGCGCTGCCCAAGTTCGATCGCGGCCTCATTTTCAGCGGCGTTCGGCCGCAAAGAAAGACCCAATCAAGTGTCATTCAACTGTGTTAAAAAAACGCCCGGAATGGAACGCAAAATGTATTTAGGCGGGCTCGAGATAAATTATTCCCGTAGAGGATCGAACCATCAACTACCGAGCCAGTGACCATACGCTTGACCGCTCAGCCAAAGATATTGCTGGCTATTAATTCCCGTTGCTTCAACACCCTGCGGTCGCCAACTGCCCTCGCACACTCGGTAATTTACTTTCACCTCACGACCACCACCACCGCCTACGCGGACGACTCACCCAGCAACGACAAAAGTCTCGCACCGTTCCCGAAGCGGTGCACACACGTGATAGACGCGTAGAGACAAACATAAACACCGGTATGTTTGTTTTCCGATCGCGCTGCCCGCCCGTCGCTTACTGTGACAACTTCTGTTCACTTTCTCCTCCTAACCCTACGTCTGTAAGTGTCCTCTGATGTTCTCATTCATGTTTTGACGTTGCTTCCTCCTTCAGAGCGCTTTCCGCTGGCTGCTGGAGGTCGGGTGGGTCTTGACGAAGGTCGTACACGACGACGACAGTTCGCGTAAGTCTTCTTCTCTTTTGTATTCACATTTGGGACTGTTCTAACGTTTTCTAGACCCCGCTGGGCCCTCTTCGCGTTCACGGCGACTATGTCTCACTCCTCTGTTCTTCCCCGCTAAACGCCTTGGCTTATCGAAACTTTCGTTCTGCCGACAGTATTGGTGCCTCCATAAGCAACCGAACCCGAAGAATTATCAAACGAGCTCGGGGACCGCGCGCCTATCGCAAAAGGATGAGCTCTTCAAGGACAGCGCGCCTATTGCAAGGGGATGAACTGTTCCATAACGATGTTACCCCCGACTTCAACACTCCCGATGGCTATGTTTTCTGAACGGACCTTCTTCACTCAGCATTCGCGTCGTTCATCCATAAGGCGGGCGCTGGAGTCTGAGATCCACCTGACATATTACGACCGTATAGTCAAAGGCTTGCCGGAAGGGATCCAGGCTCTGGATTGCGTTCACGGTGCCTAATGTAGCCCCAGGCCCGAACTTTGCTTACGAGAATCTGGTAAGTACTTCAAACCATTTATTACACTTCCTCTGACTCTCGTAGGCAACCCCAAGCACGACAGCGCCCAAGCCATTCTCATCCCCTTCCGTGGACGCGCCAAAGTTGAAGAAGTCATTAGGCACCTCCCCACCCTCTAGACCACAGTTGGAGCCGCCGACGCAGATTCCCTCGTTGTCTCTGTTGCCATCCAGTCCCTCCTGCACAACGGTGCTCACTCCTTCTCTCACCTCCACAGCGCCATCGAAAGGTTTCTCTCCCTCCTGCGATGGTACGGCGATGGAGGTTGATGAATCTCATAAGCAGGGTTTGGTTTCTCTATCTGTTATTTCGAATTGAGCTCAACTCTTTGGGTAGATGACGTCGGTCCCGAAACTCCAGCGCGCACCACGGCGCTCAAAGCGTTTTCCAGTTTGATTGGCGAACAATGGGCCAGTCTGCCTCGGACTCTCGAATGCTTTGTTTCGTGTCGTGCATCCGCGGAGTAGCGCCCACCTGAAACCCGAGTCGCGCGCCGTCATGACGCAGGCCGCTTGGGAAAATCGTCCGACTTGGGGCAAGGAAGATTGAGATGTATGTGAGACTTGGTGCTGGTATAGACACTTTTGCCGCTCGGTTCGTTTATTTTCATGTTGGTGTGGTCCAGGGTCTTATGTTGTCTTCATTCCAGTATGCGCCGTACTTGTGGACGTATTCGACTACGTTGGATACGGTCTCTTCTTCTCTGTTTGAGGGGTCGAGTAACTCTACCGCCTGTCTACGGCTGCAGAATAGGCGGTAGACTCGGTCTGTTCAATAACGTTGATCCCGCCTTGCTATCCGACCCAGGCACGACACAGAACCCACACATGAGAAGAGCGGACAGCAAAGGGAGAGGTGTACGCAAGAACGGGGATTGCGCACACTGCGGAAGAGGACGTGGGGCGAGGACGGCGCGGGACCGCATGTGACGAGGCACGAGGGTGAAGACATAGGGTGTGAGGTGTTGGGTGTGTGGAGGGGAGAGAAGGCAGAATGGGGAGGGCAGAACGGGAGGGCAGACGGTGTGGAGACGGGGATGGGGAAGGGGAAGGGGAAGGGGCTGTGGAGTGCCCTGGGGGAGGCTGTGGGGGCGGATGGGGACACTCGGGGAGGGCGAAACGGGGAGGCGGTTGGAGGGGTGGATGTTTGCCGGGGTTGGGCTGTGGGGGCAGATGGGGTGTGAAGTGGAGGGTGCGTGGTGTGAAGACATCGGAGGGAGGAGGAGGTCGATGAGGGGTGGTTTGAGAAGGAGCAAGCTGCCATCGACGGGAACGCTGTGAAGGGGGTGGTTGTATGGGCGCATCACACGCTCTTCGGCTGAGCGCTATGGCTGACCGGTCTTAGTAACACTCAATGAAAATTGTCATAATCTGGTGTGTGTGTACGCTTGTGGAGGAGGAACGCTCAAAACGTAACACGATGAGAGGACTGGAATCAACGCCGAGTCTGCAGTGGTACTACTACCAGTTACATCAAGACTTAATGATTCAATGAAAGAAGGGCCATATCAGTCCATGACTCGAACAACATGATATCCGTCACTGTCCAGGTAAGTCTCTGGCCGATTATCACATATGAAGCTCGAGAGCAAAAGAAAAGAAGCACCAGTCCGATGCTTGGGGCAGAGCTAATTCGTCATCGAGCCATTCATGGGTTTGGAGGGCGCTCATCCGCTCGTCACAGGATGAATCCGGATAGTTTCCACAGAACGCTAAGTCGGTTAGTCAACATGTACAGTCCCCGAGGGTGGAGGATCAAGATTCGATAACGACCCTTGGACCGTCCGACCGTACACGGTCCATCGATGTTTCCTTGCACTGCTTCGACCCCGTCTCGCCAGCTCATCCGCTCACAATCAAACGGTGTTACCCAGGACCGTCCAGGGTACCTTCCCATTTGTTGGAGGAGATTCTTTGCGAAACACAAGGTGAGTTGTTTCGCTGTCTTGGCCGTAGGCGATAAACCGTTCCAGTGATGACAATGTCGACGCGGCCTCGTCCCTCTCGCTCGTGACCGTTTTCGCCATGGACACTCAACCATCCCTCTCCGCTTCCACCTTCGAACAACAATCCCGAAAATTATTGAGCTCGGTTCGAGGATGATCCGCAGTGTCTTTATAACCATCTTAGCAGCGGCGAAATGGCTTCCATGCTGCAGCGTTTCTCGACTCCTGGGATGCTGTGTGACGTTTGTGTAGCTCGGTCTCCGTTTCTTTTGGTACGGCTTTCCATTGAGAGGCTGTGAAATGGTGAAAGTCAGCTCAGTATGCAGGTTTGTAAGCCTACGAAGGGCCCACTGAAGAGAGCCAGCTTGTTCTCAGACGGAACATGCAGGGCGCGTTACAGTAGAGACTGCGTGGATAGTTGAGCCATGCAAGTCGTGAAGGCCTTCAATGCGGACATGTTGAATGCTTCGATTTTCACAAGACAGTCTTCTTGTAACAAAGCTCCAGCTGTTCTTGTGAAGCACCCAAGTATGACAAGTCTTAACTGCTTTGGAACCTATTATGTACCACAATGTTTAATTGGAACTTACCTCCAAGATACTATCTTGTTTACGACAATGTTTCACAGCTGCAACTATGTAAACACATAGGAGGTGTCATTTGCATCAGAAGGTAGTGCTCTATAATGAAACGGCAGTGCTATATAAGTGAAACAAGAAGTAAGAAAATAATAAATACAGCAGATAAAGGACTTCATTCAAGGAGGAAGGATGCCATTAACTCCATGATTGGGGCGGTTGTCCTGATGAGAACATCAGAAAGCTCCTGGTTGGCATCCTTCATTATTGCATCGTAAAGAGCTAGTATGTCACGATCAACCTAATGAAGCATCAGATGACTACAACAATATAGAATTAATAGTTTACTCACATTATGAAGGTCAAATGCTGTATGCCCTTGGGGTAGAACACCAAGGAAGCAATGCCATCCAAAACTAACCTTGCGGTCCCAGGATAGTTCTGTGAGTGACAAGTTATCATGTGCATCGGCATGTACACCATAGTGGGTGTTTGCAGTGCGTGTTGAGTGTCCCAATTGGCGATCAATGACCTGATCAATATGCATATCCGCACTGTCGATGCTGGAATAGGAACACCCAGTTTTATCGTACATGACAGTGGATAGTAGGGTGCGCAAGCCACGGATTCCCATCGCCTTTCCAAACCAATGAAGAGTATACTTTCTCAGTGCCGCTGTCAAAGCTGGTGCATCCATTGGCTTGCCCAGCTGCACATATGCATGGGAGTAGTACCATTTGGCCGCTGATTCACCCTTCACCTGTAGAGCCAGATATGATGCAATTGGATAAACAACTCCCCATAATATCAGCAGAAGTCGTGTCACATTCAATGGTGGAGTGTAAACAGTAGTCTTTCCTGAGCGGGGTGTTGATGTGATGCCCAACCATTTGCCTGAGAAAATAATTTGACGGCGTTTATCAACACTGTTGAATAGGCGAAGATCCTGGTTTTCTGTCTGTTCTGGACCTCCTCCACATGTAAGAAAATTCAGAAAGAATGCCAGTCCCACAATGTTCTCAACCTGGATAAAGAACTGTGCAATGGGCTCTACTTCAAGTCAGTCACTATCCAAACTACACTTTTCTATACAACACTCACCACGTCTTGGAAAAGCTCTGTCACCCACATGGTAAAAGAAATCACGCTGAACATAGCCTAGCATAGCCTTTTTTGTGTCCAGCCACTGAGAATCATTCTGCAGCAATGAGAGAAATGAGAAACCAGGAGACATATCTCGGGGCCTGTCTTGGAAAGAAAAAGAGTTTGGACGGGCTTCAAGACCTGCATCAATATGTGCAAGAAGAGGCCCAAGATCAACTCTGCATAGGTAAAAGAGATCCCGTTCTAGCATCTCAACACCAGATGAGGCCGATTTGACAATCTCCTCGATTGTGATGGGGAATCCATCGAGACTGAGTACCGTTTGGGATGGATCCCAGATTGCTCTGGGAATGGGGATATCTGTGATAGAAAGATGGGCTGTTGAGGAATGCATCATATGCAAAACACTGAATGATGTGGTCTGTCCAAGTTCTACCGAAAGGTATGGTGCCACAACATTGTGATATATTCTAGAATGTTATCAGTCTACATCGTGATGAATGAGTAGAGAAGCATACCGTAATGGATCATCATCATTCAACAGCTGTAGATATAGGATTTCTTGAACTGCTGTTGCGCGAAAGGCCCATTGAACCTTCCTAAGGTCAGGTGGCAGACGCTGGACTGGTAATAATGACCCTGCATCATCATGAAGATGAGTGGCCATAAAAAAGAGATTGAGGCTGTGTGTGAACTGATTTCCTCCTTCAGAAAGTAGGAGGACATTCCATACAACAACATGGAAAGATTTGAAGTGTGCAGCCGGTGTGAGTCCTTTCTTGAGACCAGAGCTGACTTCAGCGTGGAATTTTGAAAGATGTTTTGTCAAAGTGGGCGAGAGTAGGATGGAAAAATTGGGTAGTGGATGGAGAAGATGGCGATAGAGAAAACAGATGTACAATGCCATATAGTCAGCATTGACATCAATGTTTGACTCCTTTGGCACCGAGAACGGCCTCGAATTTAGGTGTTTACTGAGACCACATTGTGAGCATAGAGAATGAGAATCAAAAAGACAGTTGATACATACCTGGGTGATGGCGAGTGTACATATCTCAGTACAAGCTCGGTCGGTAGTAGTGACCCTATACTTTCCGATACCAAGTGATAGTAATAACGGGAAATGGCACGGAAGGTATAGAGGGTTGTGTCAACTTTGGGATCGGGAAGATATGCACTTGCCCGAATGTGGTTGACGGGTGTTGCCTTGAGATAGTGATCCCAGCCAAGACGAGTAGCCAAAGGGTCTGTTGCAGTTGCCCCTTCCACCATTGCACCTTCCGCCGTCGCTCCCTCCACCATCGCTCCCTCCTCTCTCGCTTTGCCCTCACCCGCTCCCCTTTCACTTGCTTCTCCCTCACTTGCTTCCCCCTCACTTGCTTCCCCCTCACCCACACCCACACCCGATCCCCCTTCCCTCGCTCCCCCTTCCCCCGCACCCCCTTCCTCCGCTCCCACGTCCCCCGCTCCCCCTTCCCCCGCTCCCTCCGCTCTTGCTCCCTCCTCACCCGCTCCCTCCAATGATGCTGGCAATGGGTTTGACATGGCAAGCAGCTCAGAAAGGATGTCATCCCGTGGATGGCTACCCTCCATGACCTCGATGTAGGTGACGGGATACCCAGCATGGATACCCACTTGATGAAAGTGGATTCCTTCGACCATCCTTCGTGCCCGTTTGGGTACCGGGTGATTGATGTAGTGCTTGAGACAGGCTGCTCGATTGTGATAGAGCGCCGTCGGTGTCGGGCAGCCATCATTAGCACATCTAGTCCCAGTCTTCCCTATATCAACACCGGCAATTGGAGGAATGGGATGTGATGGGAAATCGAGCCGGTGCTTCACACCTAGGAGGTCGAGGTAACGCAAGAAGCTGGCTTTCGGCAGTAATGGAACGGCGTCTCCAGTGCGATAGGACTGTGCGTGGGTGTATTTGCGGTGACCATGGACGAGACCGCGGAAAATGATGCACCGACAGTCCAGACAGACCGCACAATGGTAATCTCGACTGACGGAGATCCTCTGCTGAAGGAGGCGCTCGGTTGCACGGGAGAGGACGTGATCGGTGTCATTGTCGGAATCGCCGATTGTTGGCTGGTCCGTATCGTCCGGCAGAGGGGGGAGAAGGAGCTCTTTGTCGCCTGCATCCTGCGGCTCGTCATCCAGTCCATCCTCCAGCTCATCCTCAGCCCCATCGGTACTATCCTCCGTAATCTCAGTATCGTTGGATTCGGCCGCTGCGGGAAGGAATGCAGGATCCGGAGTATCTTCGATGAGTTCCGGGACGTCGACTACGATCCCCTCCGATGCATTTGGCGGGGGATGATCTTTTCGCTTGAAAAGCCCTACGAACTCCGTAATGCTGGCTCGTGAATGATCAGGAGCCCCACATGGACAATGATACATGTTTGTCACTTCGTCTCTCTTGATAGCCCACTCTTTGTCCCCTGGAAAGCGATCACAATGATGAATATGAAATGTTCACGGAGAACTTACTGAACTGAACTGTAGCGACATACATTTTGTGGTACATCTTGTCGTGGTTGACCCGAGTTCCCCTATAAGCAGGAGCAGAACAGCCCTTTACAGGACACCTACGATGTATGAGACAAATTGATGTGTGCTGATATATGATTCTCACTGGCGAGTGGGAACTTTACCCATTTTGCGAAAGATGTCAAGAGTAAGGAGGCGATCAATTAAAAGAGGCTGCGATGAGGTTAGATGGTGGTGGTGATGAACAAGCAGCGAACGAAAACGTGTTTGGGTCACTGTCGATAACCCTGCATGTCGTAATCGCAAAGTCAGAGCGCTCGACGTTCGATCACAGTGTATCGGTCAGCATGCATGACAGTTCGCGCCGAGGGCAATGACTCTGAGCGACACCGGGACATAGTGACTGTAGTACGCCCCGGGTGATAAAACACTGTCAAGGTAGGAGACCAGAACAATATGACGATTACGGAGGGCTGATCGACGGAAATCGCGAGTATATGAAGTGGAAGTAGACACCAACATAAGAACGATTTTAGCCAGTGAAACCGATGATATGACTAAGAGGTGATTAAGTCAGTGGTAATCAATGCTCAAGACGACTGGCTCTAAATCCTGCTCCTCTTACTCGACGTCGCGCTCCCGTTCAGTACGATCCTCGTGTCCTAGCCCGTATACACAATGAGCCCCACCACTCACTGCGTGGTCCTCAAGAGAGCTCGTTGATCCCTATCGTCTTCATCCTCGTAGTAGTGGTGTTGGAGGGACAGATGACGCCGTGGTAGGCATACAGCCCCGTGTGCGGCGCCCCGAGTCCAGAACGAACTTGCTCTGGGTGATGTCCTCCTCGTATTGGATGCCCATTGGTTCATCCCAACGAACGAATTCGCCGCAAAGATCGCCGCGACAGCAACCGTCGTTCCAAAGTCGCTCACGCTATCAATCCCTTTGCCCGTCCATGACACCGCCAGCGCGCCCTCCCCGACCTGCCAGAGCGCGTACGGCATGAAGAACACCACCGCGCTCTGATAGAGGCCGTCGAACATGTACGCCCAGAACTTGGCGCGGGTGTACTCCAGTCCACGGATGCCGCGGACGTATAGTTGAGGGAAGGCCAGCGCGGCGCGTGCGTTTATTAAGGATCGAACAATGTCAGAAGGATGCGAAAGGTAGAAGGTGAGTGTACACACCTCCGAGGACGATAACAGGCAACGACGTGAACACAAGATTATACAACAGTATGAACGTATACTGGTATAGGTACGTCCCATAGAAGCTACCCCATTTCGTCAGCGAAAAGACACGAGATGATAACAACTTCCACGCACTTGTTAAACGGCAAATACCAAAACATCGCAAAAGTCCAAATAACGTTCTTGTAGAAGAAGTTGCTGTGCATATCCGCTATGCGCTGATAACTCCAGCGACCGTGTACGATGAGAAGCTTGACGAGGAAGCCGAACTGGCCGAATGCGTAGTCGGCCGACATTGCTGCCTAGAGGAAGAAGGTGAGCGTCGATTCCGATATCAGACGGGACAACCCACCTGACTACCCTCGAGTCCAAACAACCCACATCCAATATTCGCCTCCTGGATCATAGCAACGTCGTTTGCCCCATCCCCAATCGAGAGCGTCATCGCCTGCCTTCCTTCCTTGACCTTTGCCAGCCAACATGAGGACCAGAAATGCAATTCACCCACAAGCAGGACTCACCAGCCTAACAGTCTCCGCCTTCTGCGCGGGACTCACCCGACTGCACACGACCGTCTCGCATTGCGTGCCGAGGTTCAAGAACATCTCCCTCAGCTCGCTGCCGCTCCCTAGTTGAAGTATCGTCAACAAAGCACTTTAATGAGGGTTGCGTTACGAGGACATACCATCCCCACGCCCCTCCAAGGCATACTTCAGGGTATCCCCATCAATCACCGCCGCAAAGCTCGCCTTCGCATTCGGTAGGAACCCCCGCTCCGGGACGGACGTGGGCGGGCCAAGCACCGACGCGATCTTGTTCAGACCACCCTCGATCTGGGCGCGCGCTTCTTCGAAGGACGCTGCGGACTACGGGAGGGTCAGCAATCCAGAACGGAGGGAAGAGAACGGAACGCACCAAGATCATCAACTCCATATCCGCCTTGAGCAAATTGCACGAGTACCCAATCTCGATCGCCGTCTGGAGCTTGTCGCCCGTCAGGATCCACAGCTTGATCCCTGCGCGATGGAGCGTCTCGATCGCCTCCGGGACGCCTTCTTGCAGTTTGTCTTCCAGGGCGGTGGCGCCTAGCATTAGCAGAGAATTAGCTTCCACTGAACGGATGATTGGTGTGCGCGCTTACCCAGGATATGCAAATCCCGCTCGACCAGCTCACACGCCTTCTCCACCTCCGCCTCCCGATCCTGGCTGCTCGCCTCAGCGCGCTCGTAAACCTGCACCCACTCCTTCCACTCCTCCTCCCCGATCTCCCGAGAAGCGATACACAGCGTTCGGAGCCCCCCGTTCGCGAACGCGTCCATGTCGGCCCGCGTGCGCGCTTTGATACCCTGCGTCGGCACATCTACTTGCGTCAACGAAGGAAGGGAAAGTGTTGAGAAGACGGGAAGAACAAACCTTCCTGCGCCACACCCGCCTCAGTATCCCCCCTCTGCCTCGCCGCCAGCCGCTCATAGATGACACTATCCGCGCCCTTGCAGATCAACTCGATCTTGCCTTCCGGCGAGCGGAAGATCGTAGACATCCGCTTCCGCGTAGAGTTGAACTCGAGGATCTTGAGGACTTCCCAGCGTTCCGGTTTGCCCTTGTTGCAAACGTCAAGATCAAGAGTGGAGGAAGGAAGGAAAGGAGGACTAACCAGGACTTCGACATCAACACCCCTCTTCCCCTTCTTCACGAATGGGAACCCTACATCCCGGGCAGCACCCACCAGCGCAGCCTCGTCCGGCGATTCGGCTTTGTACGTTAAGATGTTGCTACGAGGCACCGTCAGTGTCACTATCACAACGAGAGCGAGGAACTGGGAACTGGGAACTCACCCCTCCCCCTCCTCCGCGAGGACGGTATGGCACAACGCCAGCGCCCTAAAGAACTCCTTCAACCGCTCAGCCTGCGCCTTCCCCTCGACGAGGTCCAGCGCCATCTGCGGCGAGATTAGGGAGAGCTTGGATTCTTGCAGGTATCTGTCCACCAAGAACAACAACAAGGTCACCATCAATAATCAAAACCAAGAAGCAGTAGGAGGGGTTGGAGGAACCGGTTCTCCCCCGCCCTCCGCATCGTCGCCAGCATCTGGCTCTTCAGCGCCGCGAGCTTCGCGTCTAAGTCCTCGGAGGATGAGCCAGAGCCATCGCGGAGCGCAGCGCCCTTCATCGCCTCCGTGACGCCCTCGCCGTAGTTCCGCCCGCCGACGCTGCATTTTTGGAATTCCATGACGTTCTGGGGATGTTCAGATTGGAGGCAGGAAAAAGAAAGACCAAGGACCAAGGAGGAACGAGAACGACCAAGGACCAAAGACCAAAGACCAAGGCGTAAGGATTTGGGAAACCGAAACCCACCTGCGTCAACGTCCCGGTCTTATCGCTGAAGACATACTCGATCTGGCCGAGGTCGTCGCTGATGTTCCACGTCTTGGGCACGCAGGGCGTGTCGAGCGGGGCGTAGTAGAGGTCCAGGTCTTGTGAGATGAAGCTTACACAGACGCAGACGAAATCAGAGAAGGAACTGGGGATGGAGAGAAAAAGGGAGCTACGCACTAGGCTTGGATGGTCTTGACGATCTCGATGGAGATGTACAGCGAGATGGGGACGATGTTCTGGAATGCGATTAGGCATGATCTGTTTTTGAGTGAGTGAGTGAGTGTTGGGTGGGGTGGGCACGGGGACGTACACGAATGTGATGATGGCATTAACAGCACTGATGTCGGTGGCCTCGACGTCGATCTCGAAGTACGCAGCGCTCGTGCCGCTCTTGGCGTCCTGGATCCCGTTGAACACCGCCGCGATCGTGCACATCCCGATGAGGACCACGAAGTTCACTACCACGCGTCAGCCCCAAGACCGAACACCAAGGGTCGACTCACCGATAACGTTGAAATTCGTCTCCCTCTCAATCCTGCTCCGCTTACTCGGCGTCGCGCCCCCGTTCATCATGATCTTCGTGTCCTGGCCCGTGTACACCACGAGCCCGACCAACCACTGCGTGTTCCGCAATATGCACCCGCGCAGCAGGAGCTCGTTGATCCCCACCGCTTCCGTGCGTTCGTTGTAGCGAATGACACCGTGGTACGCATACAGCCCCGCGTGCGGCGCCTCGGAGTCGAGGATGAACTTGTTCCGGCCGATGTCCTCCTCGCTGGAGATGCCCATGGTGCACTTGGCTGCGCGGCGCGGCTTGAGGTTGGTCTCGCTGTCGAGGTTCTTGGTTTCGAGGTAGCAGTTCCCGTCTGGGTCGGAGGTGGATAGGACGAGGATGTCTGCTGGGACCTAGTGGGAGATAAGTGGAGGGAAGGGAAGGAAAGGAAAGGTGGTTAGGCGGACCTGGTCGTTATCTCGCAATAAGACGACATCGCCAACTTCTAGCTTTTTCCAGAGGGTGCGTTCCCAGCTCGCGCTCATTGCTGGTGCCCCGTAGTCGATGACTCCGCTCCTCCCTCCTCCTCCTCCTCGCTCAGGTTTTTTCCCCCCAACGCGAGTAGTAGACGAAGTAAGCGACGACGGCGGGTAGGAATGCTTCCCGCTCCTGACCGCCTCCAAGTCAAATGAGGTTGTGCTCCCCTTCATCCCTCCCCCTCCCCCTCCCGCAATCGCGATTGTACTCGCCATCTCCCTCTCCCTCAGCCTCCTCACCCCCTTGCTCACTTTCCCCGGGCGCTCCCCCACGCCGAGGATCTTCTCCCACCACTCCCTCCCATCCGTCGGCTGGTTGACGTTCCGCCACCCGCCGCCCAACTTGGTCGCGGCGCTGTTGTTGACTTCTTCGTCGAGCTGGACGCGGCGCCAGTCTTCGACGGCGATGGCCCCGGACGCGGCGTCGAATATGGGGAACACTGTTTGGGGAGCGGATGCATTTGGGGTGATGGTGGCAGGGTGATAAGAAAGGACTCACGCTGTAGGATAACGACTCTGAGAACTGAGAAAGAACAAGTTCGCGACGTTGCTGGTAGAGGTTCTTGGGAAGGATGTTTGTCAGACAAAATCAAAACAGAACAAGACACTCACTAGTCGTGCGCAGGTTGTTCTTGTTCCTATCATATCTCATGATCGGTTCGCCGCTTGAGTCCAGCTCGTCCGCGCGCAACGCGTGATTCACGTACACGTTCCGCCGCGTTCTTTCCGGCTCCTTACTTGGTGCTTGGACTTGGGGCTGGGGCGATGGGGAGGGCGGATGATCCCGATCTTGCTTCAACCTAGCGCGCGGGTTGGTGTCGACACAACATTAGACCCGGAACTAGGCACTCACTTGGTGCTCCCACTCTGGCAGAGCAACCACCACCTGCCCTACTTACGGCGCTGCTTGTCCTCGGCGCGCATGGACTCGGCGATGGCGCTGGCCGCGGTGCGGACGGTGCGCAGGCGGAGTGCGGGGTCAATGTTGGGGTAGTTAGGGTCCGAATCGTCGTCGTTGTACGCGGGCTGGAGTTTGGTAAATGTGTACGGCTGCTTAGACGAGGGGAAGAGCCACTAGGAGGCGCGGAGGAGAATGAGGATGGAGAGCGCTGGGCGAGGATGGGTTGGAATATGACATGCTGGGCCGTGTTGGGAGTAGGGGTTCGGTTCGTATGAGCAATGAACAATGTGTCATTTTCGAGTGTCGGTCCTGGGTGTGCTATGCGCCCGGTAATAAACTCGGAGGAGCCGCCTGGCATCAGCTCTGGTGTCTCGCCCGACTCTGGACGCGTTGTCAGCGACCTACAGCACATGAGCACCGGTGTCGTTTCTTACCTCGCCCTCTTCACAGTCCTTCGCGTCTTCTCTTCAACTTCACGTCTCCCCCTCTTCGCGTCTCCTATCGTGCGTGTCCCTCCTAGTCGGATGCGTTGGCGAGTGTCGTCCGTTGGCGGGCATGGGGTGCTGGCGGGCGTGGGTGTGAGAGTGCGTGGGTGGTGGATGGTTGTTGAAGCTAGCAGGGATCTACCCCGAGTGCGCCCCCTTGCCCAATCCGGCTGGCGCCCATCAGACGCTGCCCCCGCCTTTGCAAGTGGGCTCAAACGACTTCAATTCACTTTCTACGCTACCACACGCCTTCTACCATTATATAAGCCCCCCATGCCCCGGAGACCTCTCCCCTCTGCTCGAGAAAAACCCGCAAGAAATTGACGATAGACGTGGCATAGAACAAAAAAAGCAAGTCCCACCCCGAAGACTGAGACCGTTAAGGTAGTGTTACTGTAAAGGTAAGTAATTCACAGCTGAGCTTCTATATACATGGCCCCGTTTACAAGGTAAACAGACTCCCCGTTACCTTCAGTCATGTTCAAGTATGGATGAGCGCGCTGCCGATTCGTTACACGCCATGTACGAAACATGCAAGTCAAAAGATCACGTACCTGCAGATCGCAATTTCGCTCGCGTGCTCTCTATCCATTGCCTCGCGACGTTTCTCGGCTTCTCGCAAAGCTAAGTAATCCAGTCCGTTGTAGCTCACTTCGAGTGGACATCAATTTCGTTACCTTCAGCTCTGGCTAACGCACTGCATTCTGCGATAGTGCACCTGGGGACGCGATCTTGTTCGCTCGCCCCGATTCGTTGTTTCGCGACGTTACTTGGGGCTCGAGTCTGAAATAAGGTAAGTACTCAATGTTCATCATAACGGTTCGGTTTGCACTCACCAGCACGCGTCAATCCGCTCTCTTGGCACGTTAAAGCGGTCCTAGACTCGCCGGCGAGGCGTTCATCCTTGACGGAAACTGGACCTGGGATGCTAAAGTCAAGGTCAGTATCCACGCTCACGAAATCATGTATTGGATGACTTACGAGATGATGGCGCCGCTCGCGAGACGTCGAAACATCGTCTCAAGGCGTTTTCTTTCAGGGTCCCGAAGTGGCTAGGAAGCAGGTCAGTATAAACCGAGGGTGTGGCGCACAAGGAAAACTCATTTTAACAAAGGAAACGACGGCCGCATAGGGGAGCGTGAGACTCACCTCGCCAGCGGGGCATCGACCTTGGCGGAAATCTCAAGGTACGGCCTATAAATGTGAGTGAAAATCATACAAGTCGATGAAAAGCTCACTGTTCACTTCAAGCGGTCCGCGCGCCGTCGATACGTCGTCTTGGGATATTTTGGGCGCAAAGACGGCCTGCGCAGGTGTATTCGACAACTTCGCAGGCTGGGAATAGTGTCAGTATGATTGCAAAATCAAAAAGGAACCATGAACTCACCTACCACAGTCCGCGGAGTAACGGGGCAGCGCACAGCTGCGGTCGACGTCAAGGCTCTTGACCGTCTGGCCAAGACGTCCCCTCGCCGGCGGGGCGTCCGGGTCCGCAGGAATTCGGATTTCTCAGCTGTGAAAAGTCGTTAGAATTGGAGTCGATGAAAAATGGTTTTGGTGAACTCACCACTCGTTTGAAGCGGTCCGCGGGGCGTCGATACACCGTCTCGGAACATTTCCAGGCACAGGAAATGACGAACGACTTGCGCAGGTGCATTCTACGACGCGGATTATCGTCAGTACAGTTACGAGATCAAGACAGACCGATGACCTCACCATCATAGTCCGGGGCAGCGCATAGCTGCCTTCGACGTGAAGGCTGCTGACCGTCTATCCAGCGTCCGGGTTCGCGGAAATTCGGATTTCTATCCTCTGAAAAGTGGTGAGATTTAGCATCAACGCAAAACTGATTTTTTGAACTCACCACACGTTTGGAGCAGTCCGCGCGGCGTCGATACATTGTGTCGGCGCATTTTCAAGCACGAGAGAGCTGGGAATGACATTGGTATGTCCAAAGATCAAGAAGGAAGTTGGACTCACTTGGAGAATCTGCGGCAGGTGGGACAGCAGCGCGCACAGCTGCTGTCCACGTAGAGTTTGGACCGCAAAGCTGTGACGTCGCTTCGCCGGCGAGGCGTCTGGCTCTGAGGATTTTGGGAAGATTCCGCTGTAAAAGTCATCAGAAATTCAATCGATTTCGGGAGGGTCTTGTTCAACTAATCCATGTCTCGTCACCCCCACCTCAACCCCTTCTTCCGAGTGCTCGAGAGCGCCCAGAACGGCCATCGGAATGATTACGAATCTATCATTGAACGTGCCAAGTGGAAGTCAAAGTTGCGAAGTCCGAATCCGGAAAACTTACCAAGTTCATCTGCGCGTTGCTCGCGCTACACTCTTCCCCTCCCTTCTTCGTTCGGCAAAGTAAAAGATGCTAGAAATTCATTGATAACGAGTGTGCAAAGTAAAAAATTCGGAGAAGGTGAGAGTCAAAAAGTAAGATCGCGAGCCAGGAATTTCGGGCTAGGATTGTTCACGTGCCATGACGCATACGTGCTTGTCCTCCTTCTCTCATCTCCTCCTGCGCCCTCTGCTCATCGTCCGCACTCTGTGCGCCTCCTAGTCCATGCGGTATCCTACTGGTACCTGAGACTCATTGCTCGACTACCTCTCGCCTGCCATTCTCTCCCTCTATCGACACGAAGTTGGTGTCTATCGCTTCGGAACGCTGAATCGGACTCGAGCCGCGACGAGGGACGATATTCCACTGGAGAAATAGCTGGACTTTATCCTCGTATGACACACCGCGACTACGCATCAAGACTTGGGCGCGTACGAATACCTGCGGCGTCGGCAAACCACTAGAGTGGATTCGATATGATTGGCCAGTTCGCATATTCTGGGGCCCACGGGCGGCTATTCCGGATGAGGAGTGGTCAGAATAACGGAGTAAACGTCCGCTTTGATGCAGATGGGTTTTGGTATATAAGGGAGGGGAATTTCGGTAAGGCGACAGTATCCGCCATTCCTCACTTCGCCTCTCATACTCCGCATCCAGCTCAACTCGGCTGTCTCTTCTCATATTCATCCCGCTTGACTACTAGACACAACTCTGTTTCACTTTCCGGACACCCTTCAACGTTTACTTGGTCTCGACTTGCAGCGCATTCTGGTATCATTCATTTCTTTCCTCATTCTTTCTTCTTTCCGAGTCCTTTCATTTATACGATATGCTCTCCTTGACTCTCTCACAATATACGACTGTCATTTTGCTGACAGCCAACAATCGTTATCTTGCATTTTGTTATTAGGACGTTCACTAACACTCACTTTACAGATCTTCAACCTCACTCTATAACCTTCGATGGCTTTCATTTGTCCACCCATAGATGCAACAAAGTCCTCGAGACTCGACACGAATGCTATTTAGGTGTGTTTGACTTGACTCCCATCGCAACTTACCCTCTTACCATGATGTACTAGGCATGCCACCACTCGACGCAGACACCTCTACCGGCGACGACCACGACGACGGACACGTATCGATACTACCTAACGACTACACAAGATTTGGTGCTACTACGAGCCCGCCGACGTCGTTGACATCAAGACGGACTTTGGAACCCACTTGCAACTAGCACTTTTACTTAACGGACTCGTTGTCGACCACGCCTTCGCCCCCTGTTTTGCCGTTTTGCAGAGTGATTTGTTTTTTCAATGGTACTGTCGACGACTCACTGCCATCTCCACGTCTTCTCCCGCCCTGCGCCCGCTGGAGCCCGCCGACGACGGGACCGCATTTGGGTCGGGGCGGCGGGCGTTTGATTTGGACACCTGGGACGCCCAATACTCTGCGAAGCTTGGTAGTAATTGAATGTGCTCTTGATAGTTTGGGCCGAACGGCGCCGTACAGCGCCTCGGTACGTCGTCAAGTTTTTCATCAAAATCTGTTTTACTAAAATACACTATTCAGACGTTGTCAGCGCCCAACCGACGACGGGATTTCTTCTGAAGATGCTGTCTGAACAGGACCCCACAGCGACCACAGCTTGTGCTAACGTCTGACGACTGTAGGAGGTCGATATAGGATGGGGGCGGGACATAGTGGGGGAGGCGGGATTCTGAACGGGGATCGCGGGAATCCAAGTGCAATGGTGTCGATGGGATATGAGGACTGCATCCTCTCGCTTCTGGGCAGAACGGCTTCCCGTAGCGCTCTGGGTAAGCCGCCGTCGTTTTTCTCTGTTTTATGATTATGTCTAATGCTCTTCTGACATCCTCAGAACCCCAGCGTCACCGGTGTCCCCGTTCGGGACACTCAACGGACAGAAGTCACCACCGAGAACGCCCCACAATGTCGCCAGGCCCCCTCTGCACCTCGAGCTGGGCAAGGGCGGAATGATGTTTGGCCAGCGGGATTACGACTCGGCAGCGACGGTGTCGCTATCTCCGGCTACTCTATAGGCACCAGGGATTGTGCTGATAGAGTCTCAGTCTGCGCGCATCTGTTCACCGCAAACGGTAAGCATTTGCCCATCTAGTTAGATTTTGATATACTGATCCCGTACCTTGTCTCTGAAGTCTTGATGTGCTGACCTTCTTAATGACTCCCTGGATATGCGGTCGGCTTGTAGATGCTCTGCTCTGGTGCACGCCGCCGCCATTTGTAAGACATCGATCGACCTGTGGCGCAGGCCGACCACAGGGCGGGACGTCGGGACACGGTCCGGCATTACCCCATCTCTGGCATTGATGCCTTTAATACACGCCTGTGTTTCTATTCGTCCGGTATGGGACGAATTGGCGCCGTGTGCGGCCGACGGTAAGCCCCTTCAATCTTGTGCATTGTTGGAGTACTGAACCTTCATATTCTAGTCCTGCTTCAGTGCGGATGACCGTTCGGATTCAATCCGTGGTCTATTTGGTGACTGTACGTCCTGATTCTGGCGCCCGACCTTCTCTCTCCACGCTGTGGATGCGGACATATGTCGGAGACGGACGACTGGTGGCATGGCGCAGCCATGTCACGCTCATATCTCCGTACATCGTCCTTAGACCTCTCAGGCACTTCATCTGTGCTGTCTTTGCCGAATGTCCACTGAGACTTCGGTAAGTTATTCATGCTCGTCTCACTTGATCTCACTGACCTTCTCGTATAGCTCTTGCCTTCGCGGCGCCCGTGACTTCGAGGGTTTCTCTGTTAGCACTTTGCCGGTACTCAACACCCACCGACACCGTTGTCAGATGCCACACAACTCAGTCTGGGTATGTTTTGGTCCTTCTCTTATTCTTGATCCATACTGACTTTTATTTGAAGCACGAAGTCCATCGTCTCAACGACGACTAACGGTCCTGTCTTGACTCACAAGGTGTGTCAACCCTCTGATGACGATTGAGTCTGTGCTAACCTGTGTTACACAGATCGTCTTGACTTCAGGACTCCAGTGCGCGGTCCGAGTTGCATCTCAGAAAGCGGTCGCCTTCACGTTCTCACTCGGCTTGGATTTCTGCGACCGCTGGCCCGCATCGATTGGCTGTCAATCGATGTGCCCCACATTGTTCTTTCTCTCTACTCACGCGCCATCGAAATGCATGCCGTGCCGTCACGCCAACATGTATAGTAACGGGGAGGTTATTGTCGAAGTTCCTGGGATTTCCGGCTAGGCCACACGCGACATTCAACCCAGATTATAGTTGATTCACTCTGGTCACTATCTTTCTTGCCATCTGAACTTCGTTGTCGTGTAGAAACTTCTCAGGTTCTAGTATCGTTGTTCAACGTTTTGAGTTTCTTATATGTATATCACTTATGTTTGTCAAACCATGTGCCGTCCTCTCTGTATGAGACGTATTCCCTTCATACTCGGCGGGAACATGAGCTGTAAGACTCAGCCTCTTCACGCATTGGACTTGAATCAAGGTAAGCTCTGATCTTTTCCTTCTTGCTTCGTCCACTATCAGACTCTCGCCCTCTTGGCTTCTTGCTGGATGCGGTATTCGGGCGCGGTGCTTCCCGAGTAAGTGCAAGAGGATACGGACAACGAAAGGATATGGATAACAACAGAGGTTAGGTGAAGAACACATTGATTTTAGATCTTCCAGTACTGCACCTACTACACCTGTTAGATATGAGTGCCGCCGTCCTCAGTCGTGGTACGTCTAGCTTCCGTCATTCACGTTGATTTTTACACTTACACGGTATCATTGCAGTGTCCGGGCCCATTTACTCGATGGGAACAACTTTGTTCGTCGGTCTACCGCTGGTGGTGCGCCCAATGTCATGGATTGTCGTCTCTCTGAGACGTTTTCAGATCCCTTTCGCATTGCCTGACACACGGCTTGCACCAACAACTGTGCTCGTGAATTCTCTAATATGCAGCGTACTTTCTCTTGACCAGCTGCATAGCTGACTCGAGACGTCGAATTCCATTCGTTACGCGCAGATACGCTATTCTATTGGTGAGTTGAACACGTCTACCTCGGGATAGGACATCGTCGACTCATCACCTTTGCACTCAGATATCGGTTGTCGGTGGTGCGCCCAGTATCACGGGCTGTCGTCTCTCAACATCCAAGAACTGCTCTCGCATGAATCGAAAGATCCCTCTGAGCACCAACTGTGTCACTGTGTGCGCCGTGTCAGGGCATGTCGACTCCGAACTACTTTCACTCGCGGGGGCGCGGATTCGGAAACTGTCGCAAAGGTACGTGAGAAAGTGGGCGTCCGAGGCGCCGGGGTACGAATGGAATTCAGCCAAGACATGAGAATGATATTATACGAAGAACGACTTGAACACCAGGAGGAGAGGTAGTAGGAAATGTAGTCCGTGTGACCTAGTGATCTGCTGGCCCGGCTTTGGCCTGAAGCCGCCGGCCTGGCCCGGCTTTGCAAAGCTCCGGCTCATCGAAATGGCAAGCCAGGCCAAGGCCGTCAGTCACGGCTGGCTCTGGCCTGGCTTCGGCCTGAGCAACGGCTTGGAAGGGGGACGCGGCGGGATGCGGCGGGATGGAGGCGGGAGCGCGGCGGGATGTCTTATATGGTACGCCTTAATCTTGAGCACCGCGAGTGACAGTTTCAATGGCTTAACCTCATCTAAGGGACTCCCGAGAGGCTCCCGAGAGTCGCGTCTTTGAGTGATCATTGAGGAGTTGTTTCCTAATCCGGACAGTACTCACCGGCGACTCAGATTCCATCGCGCGACTCAGATTCCCATCATGCTCCAAGTACTCTACACCGAAGTAGATCAACATCATGGATGAACAGTCCACTTCAGTTCTCTTTCTGTAACGACAGTGCCTCCTCTAAGCCACCGCCACTGGTACCGACTTTGCCTTGTCAGCGATCGCAAGGCACGAATTTGGAAAGGTGGACGCGTAGAGGAGCCCTGAGACGACGATCGCACTCTCACACTAAACGAGCTGAAGTGGCTCGCTTTCAGCAGCGGGTTACGCGACGTCAAATCGACCTGGCGAGCGAAAACCTCGAAGACGTCGATTGATCTGATGGGGGGTTCATGTTGTTTAAACGTCTCGCCCATTGGTTCACCAACTGTGTGCTGCTCGTCTGTTGAGGAGATCGACATTGAAAGCATGAGCTCCGGAACGACGACTGCACCCAGCGAACACCTTACGGATTAATGAGGAAGCATGGACTCGATGGACTCATCGACCGCTCCTTTCTCAAGCTCCTTCACCTCCAGCTCGCCTTTCATCCCTCCGCTCATCAAGACATCGCTGCCAGGCTCACTGGCATTGTGCGACTTCGATACAGGTAACTGTACTTCAGCCTGCGATGAGGAAGCCAGTAGAGAAAGAATGGCGGTCGGATAATCCTTCCGAGTTTCCAAAAGGAAGCAGCTAGAGACGATGGCCAGACTCTGCTCGTCGTATGAGACGATTTCACAATGTGGACTCGCATCGATACTAGTTCGTGTACATAGCAAATAGGCTCAAAGTGTCGTCAGGTAAGCGGAGAAGATTAGTCAACGGGAAGAGAGGTACTACTACAAGTGACCATCAGCATAGCGAACCCGGGGATGAGAGCAAAAACCTTTGTTCCGGACACACTGTCGTCGCTCTGACTGAATGGGGTGAGCAGCATGGGCGGAATCGAATGACGACGACCAGTGCCATTCGTCCGTGTGTCTATAGGAACGCGAAGAGGTGGGTCCATGACCAGATGTACGGTGATATCAGCGGGCAAGAACATGTGGGGGGTTGTTGTGGCTGCGAGAGAAGAGGGAGGAAGAGGGAGGAGCTGGTGATGACGCCGCAGATGACCTTGGACGTTTGAGAGGTCTTGCATGTGAGGTCATGAGTAGGAAAAGCGGGCTCAACCCTAGGCGGCATGGCATGAATTCCAGGGGAACGAAGATAATAACACTTCGGGCAGCGTTATCGAGTTCGCGCTTCGCGGCAAGTAGCGTGGACTGTCTCACGCGTCGACGCTGAAGCGCTGAAGCCTGATGGAAACTGGTCAGCAGGAAGCAAAAGAAGACGAGCTGGTCAGCGACAACGCACTGACTCGAAACGAACGAACGTCTCACGAGCTTCAGTACACCACGGTTAGCGTCACTCTGGACCCTGAGTCGGCACTACGGGATACACTGAGCGTGGATGTAAGGACTAGAGGCATGAATAAAGGTGAGATGGAAGGCACACCAACAGCGATGACAAACGGTGGAGCACAGCATCGAGCACAATACGAGGCGGATGAGTTGCCATATGTCAGAGATAAAGATTTGAGTGGCGAGATGAACAAAAGCATAGAAAGCATATGTAGATAGCTGTGCAACGAGTTGAATGGAAAACATATGAATAGGGGAGCGAGAACAGTAAGTGACTAGAAGGCGGTCGATGAGCTCACAGCCTCAGATAGGAATAGGTATGCACCAAGGAGACCATCCAACAACCATGTGAGAGTCCTTCGAATCGAGTCGGATAGGTTCCTCCTTCCGCATCATCTCTTCCCCTCTGCCTTCAACTCCGCGATTCGTTCCAATAGTTCGGCCTCCCTCTTCGCCGCCGCCGCCTTCAGATCTTCCAGCATGGCCTTCAACTCATTCTCCCTTTTCTCCAAGGCCGATTGCAACTCGCCCTCCCGCTTCTCCGCCGCGATCTTCAACTCGCCCTCCCGCACCTTAAGTTCAGTGAAACGTTCCAATAGTCCGCCCACCCTCTGCTCCGCCGCCACCTTCAGATCGTCTACCCTGGCAAGGAGGACTGCCTCCACCTTTCTCGCACCCTCTAGTTGAGCCCGTAGAGCTACGACTTCTGCTTGTAGCGGCGTCGATGTCCTGACTCCGTCGAACGATGGTGCCTCGGAGCCAAAATCGTAAGCGATAACACCTCCCGGACTTTCAGACCGGGTTATATTGGGCGAAATATTTTCGTCTGTCCCGACGGCTGGTTTCAGTATGACCATGCACGGCAGAGAATGAACTCACCCGACATGGAGTGATGTTCTTGACTTGATGGTGAGAAGGGACGGCTCATAGCTAATGCACGGATGAATGAATGCACAAAGAAACGATGGAGAAGCCCACAGGCTGGAGACCGGGCTGGATCGTTTGAGTCGAAGAGCAAAGAGGGGGAGAGAGAAAGAGAACGCACGATTGGTTATCGATGCGGCTTGGACCCAGGTGGGGACGTTGGATAATGTCTCCGTGCAACGTGAAGTCTTCCCCGGGTTCAAAGGAATGGCTGGGCTTGTGAGTTCGGAACTAGTGGAGTTGTTCTTGAGAGGAACCAAAGGCGATCGAGAGGCAGCAGAACGCCGTCTACGGGAGTTTCCCGGGTTAAATAGGTGAGGCGCTCGGCGCTTGAGAGCCTCATTATGGGCTTTGGGGCGCTGGTGAACGGGGATCATGACAGACGTGCAACAACGGAGATGTCAGCACGTGTCTAGGTCTCGCATCACCGAATCGCGCATGTCGCCGAAATTATGCCGAAGACTGGTAGTAGTACCTGAAAAAAAGTGATAAGATAACGTCAACCGATTATAATCAGTGGGCAACGAACTTCATATTCCATAATTCTCTCTCTGAGCGAACATGTTGTATCGTACACTGGGTAATTTTGGAACCCAAAACGCAAGTCGTGGAATATAGGTAGTAATTTTCGGTCAGACAAGAGTACTGACATCGGCAAGCAACAAATGTGAAATGGGTGCGTTTTTTCGTTCTTCAGTGGTATATAGGTGTGTTACTCGCGTCGCTTTCCAGAGAATGACTTATTCAATGATTCGCATTTACATTCCAGTCTGCTGTGAGAACAAATTAGCTGTAGACACTCCTTCAGACGATAACATTCCAATAGACGCGCACGCCATATATCTTCTCAATTTCCTTCTCGCGTTACTCCAGCCAAAATTGAGCCCATCTCTGCAGGACGACCTTCTCGCTGACGAGATAGAGGAAGGAGGCGAAGATTCTAGAAGCCCTTTGCCGAGCTAGAGAGACGACGAATTCCGACCGTTTGTCAGGCGTGTTCCTGAATGGCAATCCTGGTGGGTCGCGTCACATACTCAATATCCCAAGTTCTCATTATTCTATGCAGGCTCTCCGCTACTCGCGCTACAACTCTCGCTCTAGTAGCGACAACGTCAGAAGTGTCGGACGTATCGGTTTATTGGCCCATTCTTGTTGTGTATTTCTTTGTCCTCTTTGCATTGACCATGAGACGCCAAATACAGTTAGTGTCTATGCTCTCCCGCGTCTCTCGTGCTAATCACGTCTACGCGTCCTACAGACACATGATCAAATGACCGTGGTTGTTTGAATACCTGACAGACTTTCGCCGCACATGTTTCGATCGGACCGGGCCAAGCATGTTGCCTCCATACGTAAACTTGTTCAGCCAATGCCTCCTGCATGCGGTTTTCAATCGTCCGTACATTATCTTAATCTTCAACATTGTCTCAGTGATACTGGTAGTCTTGACGCGGGAGTGGAAGATGTCCTGATCGGAGGACGGTGAGGCAATGCACGCTAATGACTGGAAGTAGAATATGGCCAAGTTGTTGAGCTGGAAGTCGCACGAGTGGGGACGGCGGTGACGATGGCCTAGTCGGCCCAGAGCGACTGGAGCACATTGAAGATGGTAAGGGTGGAAACATCCGATTTGAGCGGGCAGGTGAGGCTAGTAAAACTGGTGTCGGACGTCAGCGTGAGTAAGGAATAAGCAACGAGGAAGGCATACCAGTTGATGCGAGCATTTATCGTTTTGGTCTGCAATGCCCTGCTTTGGAGAGAGAGCTCAGAGTCCAGCGTCATTGTCGAGGAGACATTGGTCGGGGAAAAGGTAAGCACCACCCGTTTACACGTTTACTGTCGTTTATCCACACCCTGTCGAAATCCTCATCCTCGTCTCCTCATCCTCCAATTCGAACACCTGACTTGGCGCGGTCTGGTATGCGTGGTGCCATCGTCGTCTGCCGATGAATAAGTTGGTCCGTATGAGCGACAATGGCGGGGAAGAAACAAGGCCATCCGGATGGTTAACTCATTGAACGGTGGGAGAGAGGACGTTTGGCTTCCCTTGGTCTTCTTTGCTGTCGTCGGTGGCGTCCATGTTTGTTCACCCAGACAAATACAATTACATGTATAGAAGAAATTGAAGTGAAATATATTATCCAACTGTGCTATGGAAGTTCTTTAGATCATCAATACGGTCCTTCAAGGTAGCTTCGTGCTTCACAATCAGTTCCTTCACCTCTGCCATCAATACCCTCTCACGCTCCTTGAGCTCAGATATTCTTTCCCGAAGATCAGCCTCTCTTTTCTCCGCTGCAGCCTCCTCCTTTGCGACCGCAGCCTCCAACACGGCTTCCCGTTTCTCTGCTCCAGCCTTCAACTCGGCCTCCCGCCTCTCCGCCGCGGCCTTGAGGTCCTCCATTGCAGACTTCGAGTTGCTCTCCCGCTTTCCCGCCTCTTGGAGCTGAGTCTTTAAAATGGCGATCTCCATTCGAAGGACAGCAGTACCTGGTAAGGGAACATGAGTAGACGTCAAAAATATCAGAGATATCGCTTATCTGGCGTAGATGTTCGGACACCGTCAAAAGAGGGTGGATCAGATTCCATGTCATAGACGGCAGGTTCTCCCTGGTCTTCAGATCGGGTGGTATTGGGCGAAAAATTTTCTTCTGTTGCGGCAGCCAAATTAGCTACGAAGAAAGCCACGAGAGTAGCAATGGAAACCGACCCGTCGAAATCGGAGAGCGGCGCCCACGACTTGCCGGTGAAGAGTGACGGCTCATAGCTAATGTACCAATGAATGAACGCGAGAGAAGAAAAAGGTGAGGCCTACATGTTGGATACCGGGCTGGGCCGTCTGAGTGGAGGAGAAAAGAGAGGGAGGGAAAACGCACATTTGGTTATCGATGTAACCTGGGCCCAGGTGGGGTCGTTGCGTAATGTCTTCCTGGGGTTCAAAGGAGTGGCTGACCCCGTGAGCTCAGATTCGGTCAAATTGTTCTTGAGAGAAAGCAAAGGTGATCGAGAGGCAGCAGAACGCCGTCTACGGGAGTGTCCAGAGTGAAATAGGTGAGGGGCTCGACGCTTGAGAGCCTCATTATGGGCCTTCGGCTGCAGGTGAACAGGGATCATGACAGAGTCAGACAGACGTGCAACAACAGGGATATCAGCACGTGTTCAGGTTCCGCATGATGTTTGCCGAAATGTGCCGAAGATCGGCACCTGCTTGTTTGCTCGTCTGGTGCGCTATCCTATCTCCTATGTCGAATACAATGGGGCTCATGTTGGGTACAGGTTCGGGAGATCGCGCAGGACTTGACAACGGATATGAATCGCGGTACGGACGAAGGAAGGCAACATTCCTCTCGCGTTCGCCCGTCCTGCTCAAGACTATGTGCCGTCTTACTTCCATGCTGATGAGGCTGAAAAAACATGAGAAATATAACCGTTTAGGTCGTTGTTGTAAAAGACATCCTGATAATGACCAGTCCCGGATACGGCAGAGTTGTTGGGGTCGGCCTTCGTATGTCGCTCACTGTCCACTTCAGCTGTGAATAACCCACGTTCCCGTCTGCAGGAGTAGCAGTATATCTTAAAATTGAACGAGTCCTGCCCTTCTCTCTGTCATCCGCATGCGCCATCCCTGTTATCGGCGGTGCGAAGTACATATTCGTCATCGTGTCCGGCAGTCGAAAGAAATCGCGGTCTAAGATCCCTCCTCCTGAATCTTCGTCTTGAGAGTGGGAAGCTCAATAGCTGCTTTGCCATGATATGACGCCGACGCCGCGTTCGAGTCCTGCTTCAAATCTCTCTCTCTCATCTCCCTCACCCACGATCTCCGTCTCCCATGATCGCTCAGCTGTGGCTCAACACTGTTTCCTTCGGTCATTCTCGGTCAGACAGAGAGGGACCTCTGTGGTCGACAGGTGTGATGTGGTGCTGCTGCGAAGAATAGCTCGAAGGTCCCAACTTGCGTGCGTGCTTCACGCGCGCCCAACGTTTCACGAACGGAGCTATTCGCACTTCCACGGCCATGTTGACCGCGGTGGAGTGTGTGGGCTGGGTTATGGACAGGGATTGGGTAGAAAATATTCACCTTTTGACAGCGCACGAAATTATGTCGAGCAGATTTTAGTGGATCGCAAAGTGATCATAACAGTCTCGAACAAGAATCAGAATCGAGATTCGCTGGTACGCCCAATCACACTGGATCCAAAGTTGACAATGTCTCGGAAAGTTTAGTAGCCGCGCGACAGACCGTAGCTGCAGGGCGACCACATTCTCACACTGGTTATTGAAACTTACTATCTGGTCGGCATCTGGCATCGTTTCAGTGTAATCTCAATTCCGCTTCTATTGGGACTAAGTCATAGAATCCAGCGCCGACGCCTAGTACGGCCGGGAACGGCACTCTTTGATAGTTACCATCGACGAGAAATGTGAAGCCTCATCTAGTATTCCGACACCTGAGGCATCCACGTCTTCCCATCCGCGTATCATCCAGTGCGAATGCTCCCCTCACCCCCACAGAGGACGAGGCCCATCCGCGCGCAGGCGAGATACTGGTCATGAAATGCGGAGCTCATCCGGGGGGCGCTGGTGACAAAGAACACATACGCAACAGGCGAAAATGGAAGAGGAGGGCGCGGGTGCGGGTGCGGGAAGTGGACAGCAACGGACATACGGCTCGGCGAGAGGGATCTTGCGTCAATCAAGCTCCTGCATCCGATGCACAATCAGGCAAAGACCGAACACTATGCAAGTAAGGTCGGCGAACGGAAGTGCAGGCTTATTGAGTTTGGGCTTACGGAGAAGTGGACGATACGTGGACACCTTCGAGACCGATGTGCTTGAGCTCGCGAGCCACGACATCGTCCACTGTGAGGTAGAAGTAGTCGCGCACTGAGCTGGTGTCAGAAAAATGATCAACGGATGTGAAGAGGAGAGATAAAGACGAACGCACCATGAACCGGTACCAGAAAAGATCGAGGCTGGGTTGGGAAGAGCATGTCAGTACACGACTCGAGCAACGAAGGAAGACCCAACTTACTTAGGATCGGCTGATGTTTGTCTCATACGGCCGTGTCTGTAGAATTACGCCAGCCACGGTGCGAGAAAAGAGAAGCTGAAAGACAGGTTTCAGTGATGGTACGAAGCAAGAAAAAGGCAGGCACTTACCTCTCAACTCAAATTGTGAACTCAAGGCTAAATGTTACAAAATAGCAGCTGGAAGACCGGCATACATACCAACAGCGTAGAAGGTGCGGCCATTACGACGGCGTTCGAGCACGTCGCGTGAACAGTCAGTGCTAGGCATCGGGGATTTAAGTAGGCAGCATGCTTGTCCATGTCCATCGTCAAGGACAGCGTAGAAACAGGCATCCGAGGCATCAAGCCATATTCTGTATGCGGAAGAATAACGGTCAGCATGAGTCAATAGTTCAGTCAAGGGTTACACACACCTTGACAGCCGGCTGTCCTCAACCGTAGTTGTCACTGTTCACGTTCTTTGGAACATTAGTGTTGTAAGACAACAGTGAGAAATCGTACCTTGATTGTGGTCGATGGCGGCGGTCACCGTTCAAGGCGGAAACGAACCGCGTCTCAATGTGATGAGAGGCCGCGTCAGTGAGCGCTGTACGGCACGAGGAGTCAGAAGGGCGAAGGAGGGTATGAAACTGGGAAAGCTTACCCTAGATCCGGCTGGGGGGGTAAGTAATCCGCCATGAGCATCTATGTCTAGCCCGTTATGTACAGGCATCGGTTACATCACAGCAAACATGGCGACGCCATGCCGCCAATCTTTCGCCAGACACATGTCGGCATACGGAGCGCAAACGCCAATGGTCATGGCGTCGAGAGCGAAGGGTATGGATGCGGAGTAGACCGTAGCGTCCATAGAGACACTCATCCTGATCAAGAAGAGACCTGCACATGAGGTCAATGAATCGTTAATTAAGCAAGGTAGATCAGCTTACCGTTCGCTGTCAAGGGCGGGGAGTCACTCCCGGCTTGCCACGTACACCACCAACATGGACAGGCAGATGTTCGTGCCAGTATTGATGAGTGTCGGCGCGTGTGCTGACCCAGAACGACTGCGCCACAGATTGACCGGAAAACTCGAACACAGCGCCAGGCGGTGTTCACCCGTTTGTGGCAGACTAGTCCTAGATAGAGGACGTCAGATCGTAAGCGAGATACCGGAAAATTTACGGTCCCCAAGGTAGGATATTGATATGAATCCCGTGAACGTATAGCTATCCAGCGCAATAGCAGTAGCAGTCGGTGGTCGCCGGACGTTATAAGAAATGGCTGGACATCACATCAGTCGCGACACAAAGAGAGGGACGGAGAAGCTGAACGCACCACTAGGGAGCGCAACATTAGTAGCATATGACGACGCCACGCCTTGAGCTCCTCGTTGTACCTGCGGAGGCGCAAGGCAGACTTGCCATAATCTTCGGCACGTTGAAGGTGTCCGCGGCGCGGTCAGAGTGTAGATTTTGCCCTGGATCATCGATGAGTTGAGGATGCGCGATCAGTGTGTTGATGAAACGCACTGAAAGCGATAAAACTGGCTCTCAGAGCGTAAGAGCCACCGCCGGGAAACGTTCTCCAGCGCTCGATGTGCGATATACTCTTCCGGCGGCCCAGATCACATCGAGTTGCGATTTCTGGCCTCAATAAGCTTAGATGGTGAACATCGGAAGACGACACACCTGGCTTTGGATGCACGAAAGGTCGCACGCCGCCGTTCAAGCCGGGCATCCTCAGCGAGACGTCTCTGCTGTTGCTGCTCCTGTTCCTCCTGGCCCTGTGCGCGTTGCTGCCCAGCCTCTTCCCGCTTTCGAGTCTCCTTCTCCTGCCGCCTGTGCTCGCTGCTGCCGGGCCTCCTCTTCATGCTGCTATTCTCCACCTCTTCTCTCTGACTCATCGCCTGCTCCTTAGCGAATTGCGTCCGTGGTCGGTCTTCCTCGAATGCGTGGCGCTCTGCGGCGGATCGACTTGCCGTAAGATAGTGGTAGGCTTCGGCCGCCGTATGTCCCTCGGTGCGGATAGATGGTTGGGCTTTCAAACGCGCCATGTTGGCCAAGTAATGGAGTGGCGCGCCGGGAGCAACATGAGCGGGCGCGGCCGCCGCCACGATAAACCCGCGTCGGACAGAGAGATAGGCGGTGTCGTCGTCGGATACATGGGGCGGACGCTGTGGAGACGCTGTGAGAGGAGATACGCGAAGCAGAATCCGACGCATCCTGGCGCGCACCCAGCCCACAATTGACAGTAGAGCGTGACCATCCTGAATCACGCTGTCGCCCTCGTCGTCGGTGTTGGACGGCTCTCCCTTGAAAACCGTACATCAGATAAGAGATCACAACGCGCATGAGGTGCGAGTCCGGCGGCGGGCTTGGGTCGAAGGGTGCTAGAGGCAGCTATGGGTGGGTGCCTCATTAGAGGGCTTATCCCGCGCGTAGATCCAGATCTACGAGCAAATCAGCAGTGGAAACGGATGCGCCAGTGCAAAGCCGGCACATCCATACGGAAAAACAAGATAAACACACCTTTTTCGAGTACCCGCCCCCCCAGACGGCGCACCCGGCTAAAGTTGACCGACCCCGACCACGTACCCATCTACTTGTGGGGCAGAAAGTCCCTGCCATCGTTGTCCTCGTCGTCCAATGGTGAGGTCTTCGTCATCCTGCAGCCCCAAGACCGGCCTGGGATGCGCGCTGCCCACATTGCTGACGATGACGTGTCTTGTTCAAGTCCGTTGCCGCGGTAGCCAGCTCCGACGACACGGCGCTGTCAAAAACGCAGAGCGTAGTGCACGACGGCCGCCTGGAATAGGTAGAAACGCACGACTTGCATCGAGCAAGTCGTGGTCGGATGGCAAGCTAGCACAGCCAGAGCACAGCCATCAATCAGCAGTGATCGCAAAACCCAGCCATGGCTTGCTCTCTGCCATCCCTCGGCAACCTCGTCTGCTGACGCCGCGCCAACTGCGTCAACCCATTTTCAACGCCGCCGTTCCTTCCGTATTTGCAACGTGTCACAACAGCTGAACATCAGACTAGCTGAACAGCTTACCGGGGGGTTTTAGCGTTTACTTTTCACGTAACTCCTCGGGTAGCATAGAACACATAGACTAAACTACCCGTTTGCGTCCTTGGAGTATTATCGGTTGTGTGAGGCTAAGTTTACACGCTCAAACAATGCTCACAACCACGAAACACGGCGATTTTGGGGTCGGCCCCGGGTCAACGGACCTGGTCCCCGAGGTACCGATCAGAATCTGACATCACCACCGGTCGACCACTCATAACTCGAGAACGCCGACAGATATGGACAAACCGCCAACGCAGGTCTGTAGACAGGCGCCTAATGGACACATTGGCGCCAAAAAATAACGACAGAATTTCGAGTGGATAATGTTAAGTGCACAAAGGTGCCCATCAAAGTGACAATGGTCCATTACCGATCAGGTATAAAGTTAGGAAACAGTCCAACAGCTCAAGCGCAGGCTGGAGACCCTGGAAGACCGCGAGGAAGAACGAGATGAGGAAGAGGAGTCTTCCAAGAAGACGCCGAGAGCGCCGTAATTTTCCTTGCAGGATATTGCCTCACAGTACTATGCTAACATCTTCTGTAGGACAACTCGGACCCATGGACGTGTTTTCCGACGAACCGCTTTCATGTTCGACAGTATCAAGCCTGCTGTTGACGAAGATAATCGGCGTCACAGTACCAGACCACCTCCACCCCCAACAACGGACCCAGAGCTCAAGAGAAAGTATGTGACCAACATTTTGCCGCCAGTGTAGGTACAAAGGATGACTGACGTTAACGCCTAGGCAAGATCGACTCTACAACGGCTACATGGCCATGATGACATATGTGCCGACATTCCAAGAGACCCTCAGCGATACAACAAAGAGTAGAGGTGAAATACTCGAGTTCTATAAGAGGGTGCGCCAACTGTAGCTCTCTCAAGTAGGCTTTTCTGACACCCTTATATGCAGTTGCAAGTTGGAGGGAATGGCGCCCGTGCAGATGACTTTTGTCGCTCTCGGACAATTGTTGGCCGCTGGCTGAGTCGTGAGTATGGAGTCTCATTCGATACAGAGTCCCGGGATGACCGCGGCGTCAACAATCTCGTAACGCTCTGGCTTCTAACTCCTATAACTATAGAATGGACTAATCTGTACGTCTTTCTTGCCGTCTCACTCTTCTATCTGACACCTCTAGGAATCGTTCGAAACTGCGAGAAGGAGAGCATTCAGAATGCTCACTTGCTATGAATTTCTTCTGTAGATGCTTCTACAACGATCAAGCTACGCCGGATGATGTCGAACTTGGTTTCCTCATGTCAGATGTTCTTGTCGCAGTATGCTCCTCCTTGCTTTACGTGTAAGACACTGATTCCCGCCGCTTTTATGTCTGGGTTTCCATCTTCATTTCACCCTTAGCCGCCGACGGCCTAGCCTCCACCGAAGAACCAATCTCCTCAGACTCCCACAGCGAGGAGTCAGACTTAGAGACTCCCTCAACCGCCGAGTCATCAAATGGACCCCCCGCGAGGAAGAAGCGTCGCAAGACAATGACAAAGACAAAGCCAAAGACGCCGAGCGGAGCCGCTAAGGAGACTAACGCTGCCAAGGCCAACATGGTGGGAGTGGTTCCTCCCCGCACCATTGCATTTGCCGCCACTATGGTATGTTCTCTGTTTGCATTTGAGCTTGTCTTGATTCATATACGCAGTTGCATATGAACCTCACTGACATGACGGCGTGGCGAGAGGAATACTACGGAATCAAGTATACGGCCATGTGGCAATACATCGTGGACTACCTCGAGTTCCCTGCAGATGATGAGGCCAAGGCGGATGTCAAGAAGCTCATGGACTGGTGGGTCAAGTACGCGTCTATCCTATTGTCTCTTTTTTCTCCAGTGTTCATGTTTCACAGGAAAGTTTTCCCCCGTGGTGCCGAGGGAAACCAAGCAGAGTTGACAACGATATCTTCCCTCGAAATCTTGGTCAATCAGCGAGTTGCTCGTCGAAAGAAGCAGCAGGAAGAAACAGCGGCAGCGGCGGCAGCGGTAGCGGCGGCGGCGACCCAAGGGACGACAAACCCCCCTCAGCAACAAGGCTCCTCTGACTCTGGCGCACACATCGAGACAAATCGGGAAGTGGACGCGGAAGCACACGAGGCGGCAAGGCTATTGGAGCAGGAGAGAGCGGCACAGGAAGCAGAGGCTCGAGAGCGCAGTCGGTTGGCGGCGGAGGAGATTCGGTTGGCAGATGAGGAAGCGGAGAAGGTGATTCGGGAGGCAAATGACCGTGTCGCTGCTATTAGGGCCCGAGCTGGCGCCCCTCGGCCACCTACTATGTAGAGTGTCTCTTCATTTCCTGCAAATTCTATCCGTCTGCCAACCATACCCATTTCGTGTGCCGTGTCCCGTTGAAATACCAACGATCCTGTAGACGATTGCCGGATGCATGTACATCGTGCAAGGGCGGAGATGATGAGACCTTACAGGACCAGGTACTCCATGAAATCACTGACAAGGAAGACGAACCAACATCATGATTATGCCAGTTGATAGAGCTTGACAAAAGTCGAGGTCGAGTATAGTAGATGATGACCGAGGCGTAATGATTATACTGTATGATCGGCCATTTCACGACATGATAGAGATGATGATCGATTGTCGATCTTTCCCCAATTCCCTGATGGAGGGGCGCCGTCTCGAGCCTGGCAATGTTAACGGAACGTTCTTGGCTCCATGCCGAGTCATCATTCCGCCCTGCAGATCCAAGATCGGCAGAACTGGCTCACACCGCTCATGGTGTTGAGGCTTACGCGTCGCCAAAGAGTGCCAACTGTGCGAAGATGACTGCTGCGCTAGTGCGTGCGGGCGGGTATGACGCGTAGGCAGCGTTCAATACTGCTGCAGATAGTGCCAACGAGAGTGTCAGCGGAATAAGAAATTTGTAGGCTATACATGGCGCCAAAAGATCCGAGAAATAAAACAAGTCGGCGGGGGCGGTGTATTTCGAGACAGCGGCAAACTGTTGATGAGGCACAGGTATCAAAACCCTGTAAATGCTGCTGGTTGGATATTGTAAGTGGAAATGAGATTCAAGCGCACCTAAACAACGACCGTGGGCGGACAGTGCCGGGGGCTGCGGCTGTGTATTTGAGCCCTGCGGCTGTGTAAGTAAGTCCTGGGTGGCCGGCCGGGGAAGCATTGACCGAACTAAGCCAATGAGACGGCATCATGTCATGTAGTCCGTCGCGCCGCGAGGAAATCCGTCGAGTAGAATCTGACGTGTCTTGGTGCGCATCCAGCCCACAATGAAGGTTGGGTGGAGCGCGAGGGTCCCAAGATCGCACCGTCGCCGCGCTCTTCAAAACCGTACCAGATCTAGATCTACGCAGATGTCAATATAGCAAATGGATACGCTGGTGCAAGGCTGGCTTAACCCAGCAGAAAATGACTGGAAACACGTACCTTGCCATAATCCTAGCCGCCGATCTCCAATGAGCTTCGACGGGGCGGGCGCCGTCATTGAAGAAATATGCGGGTGGCGGGGAAAGAGACCCTTTGCTTTCGTTGAGGGCGCGGAACGCTCGATTGAGCGAACCACATACCCTTCAACGAACAGTGCGGGTCGGGGGACTTTAGTGGTGAGATAGAGATGGCGTGGGGCGATTGGAAACGGTGGAGGGAATCATACGGGCGGTGGTGGTGACGGCAAAAGGGCGGTGGTGGAGACGGAAGGAAGGAGGGAGATGGTGGGTGGTCGTGCCATGCAGCCGTGTTGGCGTGGGTGGCGGCGCAGAGACGCCCGCGTGAGTCTGGTACGAAACGGGTGCGTCATTAAGGGCTTATCCCGCGCGTAGATCTGGATCTACAGATGAGTTAGTGATAGAAAACGGATACGCCAGTGCTAGACTGGCGTATCCAAGCCGAAAGAAAGTTTTAAAAAAACACGTACCTTGCCATGGACGCCCACCTCCAGGCGGCTCGCCCAGCTCAAACCGACGGCCCCACACGCTCCCATCCACCAGTGCGGCGGGGCATAGCTCCAGCGTCGGCACAGTCGTCCATCGCCCCGTGGAGGGCGTAGTCGTCGTCCTGCAGTCCCGAGACCGGCTTGGGCTGCTCGCTGCCCACGATGGTGGGGCTTACGCGTCCGTTCGGATTCGTCTCCATGGAGACGAATCCATCGCTGCCGTGTTGGTGACGGCTCGGGCGCGACGGCGGCGTTCCTCGAATAGATGCACGCACGACTTGCATGAGCAAGTCGTGGTAAGAAGTCAAGGGCCCAGCCCTTAGCCGGATCGGGATCAAGAGCCAAGCACGGGTATGTGGCTGTGCTTGCGCTCTTGATCCGCTACCACCTTCATCCTCAACGCACCCTCCGCGCCCACGGACGACAGCGCCCTCAACCACAGCCGGATACTCACCAAAGTCTCAGCTGGAACCTATCCCGACGCTTTTTCCGCTGCAAGACCGCGCCCAAGCTGTGCTTGCTGCTCACTAGTTCCCGCCCCACGATGACGGCGAGCGCGGACGACGCCAGATTTGTCACTGGATTTAGTCGGGATGTGGAGTGGGTGGTCCAGGGAAGGTACGCCGAGGAGAATGGGGCGGTGGTACGAGCACAGCAGCCGCATCGCTTGCTCCGGCAGCCGGATCCCGCACGGAGGGTGCGGCGCTTCTTCGAATTTCGCCTCGGACATTGACGGGATATTGAGTAAGGTGTTGAGAGAGGGTGGGATGACGAGTTGGGCGTGTCAGGATGCGCACAGCACCTAGCACGCTATCAGATTTTTGGTGCGCCGCCATGATTTGAGAGCTGAGAGCCGTAGCTTCAGAGCGACTGTTCACCTTCCCTGTGTTCGCTACTATTCTGAAATTGCTATCCGTACTCTATAGGTTACGGGCTGTGCCCGGTCTCCATCCGTGCTCGCTCCTTGATGACATTCGCGTTACAGGTATGAGGACTCGCACAATCGAATGCAATCACAGAGATAATCTTATCGTTGGTCGATGAAGTGGTGTGTAAACTGTGACGTTTTCTGTATAACAGCGGCACATAGGCGGATCTCCCTCATGACCTCAAGTTGCGATGCAGGACTGAAGCGGCAGAAATGTCTGCAACGATTTTGCGTCTATGCGTAGACGGTCACTGGCAAGTTTTACGAACCTAACAGTGGGATTGCGCGCAGTATCTCACCTTTCATCTGCCGATAGTTCGCCTTTACAATTGTCCCACATTCTGAAGCCCAGCGGGCTCCCGTTATTGCTGATGATAAGAGCGCCGACATTCCATTCACCACCTTGGAAGAGGCCGTATATTTGGGGTATCACTCCGGCTTCCGGAGGCTTGGAAGTTTTACAGGTATTGATTTCTCCATCGCCCCATGACACGGAAGAAGGTAGGAGTCCAAAGTACAAGGATGAGGCGAGAGGATGCTTAGAGCCTACAGGCCGCCACACACTCCATTGAGAGGTCGCTACGTCCCGCGGCGTATTGACGCGTGAATTATTGCGATTGGGTCAGTGCTAAACATCGTACAGAGTTGAGTTACCTCACTGTGTATCTCTCCAAACTACTTATCCACAATCATTTTCGTCTACATTACGGTGCTTTGATTTCTCACTTCGGTAAGTTCATCGCCACATGAAACCGGCTACTGCTGAGCGCCGCCTTCAACGACTCTCCCCCTTCGCCACTCATCTCCACCGCACCATGATAAAACTGTAATGCTTAACAGTACATGCAGATGAATATGCTTCGAGTAAATCGTGATATCTATCGAGACCCCCAAACCATTATGACCATGGATTCCCACCCCCACTCCCGTTCTTCTTCCGACCAAAGTCGGAAGGTATCGCCCATGGGTCGTCTACGACCTCACCACCACCGACATTGGTGGTGATACTCCCGTTCAGGCTACCGAACGAGAGTCCACCAGACGGTGGTGCGCCGAATGGATTGGATGATAGCGAAGTGGTCGATGAGCCGAATGGATTGGACGTCAACGAACTGGTCGATGCTTCAAACGGCGAGGAGCCCATCGCCATTGATTTCGGCGGCGTGGGAGGTGCCGGTGGGTCGTCCCAGCTATTACCGAAGGAAGGTGAACGGTGGCTGGACGTGGAGGGTGATCGATACGCTGCTGGTGACGGAGGACGATAGGCTGCCGCTGCGGGCAAAGGCGGTGAAGGCTCCCTCGTCTGTTCCTCCGCCTCCTCATCTCTCGCATCGTTGAAACTCATCGACCACCCAAACCGTTCCGTCAACCCTCTCGTCCCCTCGAGCATGGGCATCGACTCGGTCCGATTTGTTGGCGGAGGTGGCACAACTGGGACCGGCACCTTCAGATCCACCTGCTTCTCCTGCACCTCTGCACCCCCAATCACCTCCTTGATAGCAGCAAAGTCGAATCCAGCAGTCTTGGGTACGACTATCTGCGTGTCTGAAGGTGTCGATGTATGTCCTGGTGTGGGTGGTGGTGACACAACGGGAACGGGAGGGCTTGACGCGTCCATGCGCGGTGGTAATTCATCGTCGCCTTCCGCCGCAGGCTTCGGCGTACTAGAAGTCTTCCTCGCAAATGACGCTGCAGAGGGCGGTCTTGAAACGGTGGGCGTTACCCCACTCTTCTTCCTCGAGAACCACCCCTTCTTCTTCGTCTGATCCTCCTCCGTAACCACAATCCGTTCTCCTTCAAAGTCCGGGTTCTACAACACTTTAGAAAACAAAATAATACAAGGAATTCGAAAGACCCACCTCCGGTTCGTCGAAGTAATCTGAGGACACCGGGAATCCAAGCTGATCCAGAATGAGCGGCATGAACGTCCGATAACTCATATGCCCCGAGATCTTATCCGTCACGTCCACATTCTCCAGACCAGGTACGTTCTCCACCGGCCGCAACCCCGCAACAGTCCCCACACCTCCACTCGTAGCTCTGAACAGGTAGTTGAGCACCCAATCGTTCCGCGCGAACGCATTGACATATCGCCCAGACACGATGCTCCGGGTTTGGAGCCAGGTTTGTTGGGAGGCAGTGAGCGTCGCGCCAAGGAGGAAGACGTCTTGTACGATCCCGAACGCTTTCTGTTTCGCGAGTTCGACGAGGGCGTAAAAGATGACGCGGGCGCCGAGAGAGAAGCCAATGAGGGTGATGGGCCGTACACCAAGATGTCGATTGAGAAGGACGTCGGCGAGAACACCGCCGGCTGCGCGGGCGCGATCCAGGGCGTTGTTCCATGGATTGTCGATGAGGTATCCGAGTTTCGTCAGGACTACAAAGGCATCACTTTCAGGGTACAAAGAGTGATACATAGAACATACCAATGGGCCACTGGAGGGCACTCATGAGTGCGGTCATGACCGTTGCCTGAAGGACGGTCGTAGAGATCTGGGAGAGAACCTCGCCAGTGAGGATCTTGAGAGCTCCACCGGTCTCCCGAATCATCTCTGGCTCCCAGAGAACGCTGAAAACGTCGCCGACGATGGGATCGAGGGCGCTGAACGGTAATCGTGGGTCATCCAGAACACCGCTCATGAACCTAGTAAAGGATGAGAAGTGATTACAAGCGTTTACAATCGACACACCCAGGAACCGTCAGAATGCAATTCACCCGCTTGTTGTTGTGCAAAGGCAATAGTTCGAAAGTTCGAACCTGCTGTGTGCGATTTCTCATACCCTTTACAGCGATTCCGGAGCCCGTTAGCACACCGCCAGTCGTGATGACGGCCGCACCGCCCGCCCCAGCCAAGAATCCCGTAGTGCCCGTAATACCGATAGTGGTGAACGCCGCGCCAAGGCCGGCGCCAATGACCGGCGCCAACAAGCCGGCGGACAGACCGATGACCAAGCCGCCTCCCAAGGTCGCGAGCCCCAACATCATGTACCGCTTTTTCATGTTGATTTTCTTGCGGCCCTCTATGATCTCCTCGTTCTCCATCCGTTCCACGTCCTCCTGTATTTCGAGCGCCTCTGTGACGCGACTCTCGAACCGCACGACATCGACCCAGCCGAGACCGAGCTGGAGGGCGACTTCTTCGAGTAGGACGCGCGAGCGAGCGTCATAAACGCTATCGGCGATGAGAATCAGGAAGAGATCGCAGAGCACGGTCCAGCGAATGTCGAGGGTGACCTTCTCGTCTGCGGAGGAAAGTTTGGTCGATACGCCGGGGATGGCGGATGTGGTAGTGTCTTGTAGGACCTGTGCGGTGGTCTGATACAGTGCTTTTGGCGTGGATCGCAGTGTGATACCAGTGGGAGTGGTGGGAGTGGGAATGGGGGATTCCTCGACGGTCTTCTCGTCATCGTCGGACTCGTCGTGCTTGGCGTCGGCCTGGCGGCGCGCCTCTTCTGGATCGTACTCGGGATTGGCGACGGTGTGGGTGGTCATGAGGGCGGGAGCGAGATCGAGGGGTAAGACGCCGTGCTCGCCGAGACTTTCAATCATCTTCTGCTCTGGGTGATGGTCAGCGTGGGTGGGCGATGACTGGGACGGGGGCGGTACCTTGTGTCTCGAGCTCCATGTGGTAGTAGATGCGGCCCATGATCTTCATGCGCCAGAGCTCCATATTGTTGAGCGCGGTCTTGAGCTCCTTGCGGTGCGGTGTGCGCAGGCGCTGCGCCATCTGGCGGCTGGTGAGCGAGCAGAGGCCGACGTAGGCAATGCGCTGAGCCTCGGTGAGAAGGTTCTTGGTTGCCTGCATCTGGCTGAGCGGCGTCATGGCCTTGTCCTCGTCGAACAGGTATCGCGTGCGCAGATGGACCTCGTCATTGTCGTCCTCCTCATTGACACGGAGCCGGGTGTACTCACTCTCGTTGTTGTCCAGCTTCGAGCGCCATTCGTTGCCGTAGTCGTCGACGTCGATGAGATTGCCCGTAGCGTTGGCGGCGCTGGCGCCCTTTGCCGACGGCTGGTAGTGGTACTTGCGCTGATCCTCCTCGTCGAGCCCGCCTTTGAACTCGTCCTCCCGCACCACCGGCATCTCCTGCCACCCTTCTTCGTCGTCGTCGTCAACAAACACCCCGATGGGCGCCACCGTCGTCGCTGGCATGATACTGTCTGGGTGCGCGCTGCCTACGTTGATGAGGATTACGCGTCATGCTCTAGTGGGATGCTTTGGCTACGTTGTCGAGAAATCAGAGTCCGCGGCGCAACGGCGGGGGAGTAGAGACACGAACCTTGCATCGAGGCAAGTCGTGGTCGGATGGCAAGTGCTTGAGCGGATCAAAGCCGAAAGGACCGATGCTCGGCGAGTGCCGAACAGCTCCGTCTTCCGCGCTCTCTACATACCAATATTGGGCTAGGCCAAAACGACAACAATGTCGGTTCCCATCACTGCATACAACAACTTTTTGGGTGACAATCAATACTTCAATGCCAGTGCCAACGCCAGTAGATACTTGGGCAGGATTACAACATACTCCTCCGACATGACGGTTGTAATTACTGGCACCTACTGTGACCTACATTGGCACTGATATGTCAAAGAGTTTCCAACGCACAGAAGGTGAGTCTAATATGTCAACGACGCAGCAGAATACATCGAGAATCATAGTAAGGTCTTCTCGATGCTTCCGCATCAGCTCATTGTAATCAGAGTGCTCGTTCTCAATTTCGCATCAGTGGTGGTGTCCTTGTACCCAGCCGACTGTGACTCTGTGTCAGAAATGTCCGAGGCCTGTGCAACAGCTGACCTTGTCGATGTCTGACTCCAAACCCTCATCTTTGGGGACGGTTGCAGGGGCTGACATGATGGGAAGAGTCAAGGCAAGAGGCTCAGTGCACGACGAGGAGGCGATGCCGAGATGTGAACTGCTGTTGAAAGTACGTACTCCGTCCCGAGGAACCAACAACGGACCTCCTAAAGATCGTCGCTAGCCCAGTGGTCTTCTGGGACGGAACGAAACAATGACGGATCATCAAAAATCAACCAGTGAGTATAAAGGCGGTCATCCTTCGCCTCGATACTACACCTTGCAACCTTACACCCTATCCATCTTACCCAACTTCACATAACATTTCATCTCCACCTATGTATCCCACGACAAACGCGATGCAGGCCCACCCAATTGTTCCTCGCGGCGGACAGATCTCTTTTCCCTTGGTCGTTCCACCGAGTGCCAATGGCACCAATACACCCTACGAAGAGCGATTCAAAGTGAAGTTCGATCCCAGTACAGGTCGTCAAACTGAGGCCTCATACTCGAGGACGCTGCTCAGTGGTCACCAACACTACCTCCCACACGGCCAAGGCTATCCAGCGGGCCAACAGCCTCAACGAGCAATTGCCGCAGCCCCACCTGGTGCGGGTGCTTTCCCACCCCCGTCACAGAGCCACAATGCGCAGAATCCCTACGCGGTGTATGGGTTGAACCATTCCGGGGGATATGCGAATCCTGCGGGTGGACATCCCGTGAACGCAGCTCAAGCTGGCAGGCATCCAACACACCAAGCCTATCCGAATAACACACCGAGTCGTGGCTACAATCCCGGCAGTGGTCAACCAGGACGTACTCAGAGCTCCAAGAGTGGTCACCCAGGACGTACGCAGAGTTCTCGGAGTGACCACCCAGGACGTACTCAGAGTTCCCGGAGTGGTCACCCAGGACGTACTCAAAGTTCCGCCGCGCGCCGTGGTAGCGACAGCGACGACGGAAGTCTCAGTGACGACGACGTGACCGAAACCTACACCGAGGGGGCGTACACCTGGGGAGATCTCGCCAAACCACGCGGTCCGGCTGGGTCGAGCTCCAAGAGAAGCTATAGCAGATATGGACGGTCGACCTAATAAGAACACGTAGAACGTGATAGTGTTTGTACGATACCTGCCCTAGTAGTAGATGTCTATACCCATGAGAGTTATCGAGAATTGTTTTACCACTGACAGAAATCAGAACGAGTCCGTCCTCTTTCTGCGCCAGTCCGGTGAGGGGTGCTACGTAGAGGGCGAAGGCCTTGTCAATTTCAGTGGAGGCGTCGGAGAGGAAGAGCCTGAAAGAGAGAGCCCAGATCTTGACACCGTCGTTACCAAGCAAAGTCGTCCTCAAGTCCTACGTCAGCCCGCTCTGAAAAGCGCCTCCGTTTACCTTCGAATCCTATTCTGCGCCGCCTGACTGTGAGCGCCAGAGGATGAAAAGAAACCCATCTCGTAGCAAGGGGCTCCTCGACGAAGATGTTTCGAAAATCATCATGAAAAAAGAAGTGAGATTGTTCGTAACGATACAGTAGTAGCAACGCAAGAAAAGTCGGCGAATGTCGGCGTGGATCCTGCACGCCTCATGACTCCATCCTCCGTTGAGCTCTTCAGGACGAAGATTTTGCCCGGCACTTCTTGTAGCGGACGTCAAATTCCCGGTTGAACGCGATATCATAGAACTTGTTGTACTGGTCCTGTAATTCTCCAGCGGGACAGCCGGGATCGCCACGCTTCCAAGGACTGGAATACAAGGTCAATGACGAAGGTAAGAAAACGGCCAATGACTAACACCAGCGGTCCGAGGGAGCGCCGCCTGTTCAAGACGTTGTCGCAATCAAGCGCGTCTGCGGCGAGTTGCCCTTGGTTGCTGCCGACCTCGATGCAGTTTGCCACGTCGGAGATGCGCTTTTCGTACATGAAGAGGCCGCTGTGAAATGTGGTGTTACGTTGGGAGGAGGGAGGAGGAAGGGAGCCGACGAACGTAGGTGCGGCGTAGGCGGGCAAGAGGGAAGCGACCAGCGCAAAGATTGTCATAAAGAGGGAAATGGTGTTCATCAGAAGTTCATGATGGTGTTCGTAGAAGTGGGCGTAAGCAGATTGTCCGGCAATTGCGCAATAGAGAAATATGCTGAGAGGACGAGGGAGGAGATCTATAACTGTCCGAAGGAGGCACGGGGGTCTTTGTATCGCTGCCAAGAGCAGTAGCATGGCCATAGCCAATCGTGAGGTAAGAGATCACAATGGCAGCCATTGTTCTCTTTGGAGGGTCATAGCGCCGCCCTACCTGACCTTGTCATTGTATCGTCCTCGGTCCTTCGCGTCGCTGGATTCTGGGTGGAACGCTCTAGGGCGTTGGCAGGAAGAGGAAAGCATCCGGCAGTAACGAAGCCGGCATTGTCTGGACCCTGACACAGCTTCTTTCCGGCCCTCTCCATCGACGACGACGATACCGACGATCTACGCAGCGGCGGGGCGCAACGGGAAGAGCGTGCTCGACAGACTCGACGAGAAATGGTGTGTTGTGTCAGTCTCTTTGCCTGCCTACGCTAATCATCTCTTGGCGCAGCAACCGAATACGCGTTCCTCCAGCCAACAAGACATGGGGCGTTAGCGATGGTTTGACCGCTATCAGAAACGTCTCACTAGGCCTCGCCGCCTCGGTACGCTGGCAGTAGTCTTCCCATCTCGCGCCGCCTTAGTCTCCTCGCAGGCAGAATCTTACCAGCACAAGGACACCGTACCCGCATCCCAGGAAATACGCTCTGCATTTGTAGGCCAACGTCGTCGTTTTGCTGGTCTGCGCTCATTGTTCCGCAGTCGGCGACCAAGTCAACTCCGCTCTCTCTCTCGTTGCACGAGCCTGCCCTCTTAGGTGCGCTGTCAGTGCCTGCCATGCCGCTCTTGCCTGACTTGGCTATGCAACGACCAGTTACCCTTGGCTCTCAAACATCCTCTACCTTCCGTCAAGGGCATAGGAGGGGCGAGAAGTTGGGATACTGAATTGCGTCTGCCTCGGCCCGCTTCGTATCGGCAGTGAGTGCGTTCTATAGGTTTTTCGCACTTCTCCCACCTCATCCTCTTGCAGGTGCTTATCACGCGAATATGCACTCCAAGCCTGCGTTCACGGTGATCTCATCACAGGTTTTCCTAGATACATCGAACATCCTGCAAAGAAGGCGCGCAACGTCTGAGAAAGCAGATTACGACGAATCTGACTGAAGTCGCCCGTACAACATCCACTTCACTGTCTTCATCGACGCTCACGCGTGCCGGTCAAGCTGATGCAGGCCTCCGTGACGAGCACCGTACCACACCTTCACTTCCACGGAAATATATCGCTTCACAACTGGCACATGGCTCCCGTCGAACATGATCTCGCTCTCTTATCCCCCGATTGACACCGACATCCACGCCCGCATTCTTCTTATTCACGCGCAGGCGAATTACATCTCTGTCATCTTTCCAGGTACCCTTTTGCTAATCGCGCTGGTCATGTATGTTTATCGTCTCTTGCTTGTTTACGCTGCTTACCGTGTTCAGCCACCCAGCGACCATGCACGGAAAAGCTGGGCTAAATTCGATGCGATCGCCTTTCTCTGTCGAGGTTGTTGGAAGAGCGAGTAATCGGAGAGTCAGCACAGCGTCAGCTCAAAACTATTGTTATTGACGGTGTGTTTGTTCTTCGTCTGCAATTTACTCCATTTATCTTGTTGCAGGTGCCATTAACGCGCGAGCATCCGCTTCCAAGCCCACCTCGTACTCGTCCTTTGGCGGGCACTTCTCGAACCTCGAGCATCGACCGCGGAAGCTCTGGGATTGGAATACGACTACATAACCCGATCCAGCGAATCATTCCCGTACGACCTTTCCATTTCTGCGTTCATAGAAAGCTCACGCGTCCTCTTCGCATAATCTTAGATGACCTGCCTCCTTCACGTGGCGCAGAAATCTCGCACATCAAGCTGACCCCGGCCTCTGCGGTACACCATACCGTACATCTACTTCCACCAGGAACATGAGACGGAATACTTCTTCTCATACAGTGGCGACAACTCGGTCATGCCGTCTAGCCGAGTACCGTCCCCGTTTTTACCAATCGCGCCAGTCATGTATGTTTGGCGTCTGTCATTCGTTGTTCATCCTATTGACGGTATTTAGCTATTCCGCAACCGTGTCAACCCCAGCGCGAGAGCCGACTCGGGTTGTATGGACGGCTACATGTGGTCGCGCTTATAAGACGACTCCGGTCTAACACTGCGGCACCCACCCTACTCCCGCTGTGTATCGTTCTGGCTCAAAGTACCACCTGCGGCGGTGGAAAGTTTCGGCTCTACAACTGTATGTCGCTTCTTAGAAACATGCGATGGTTACACTCGTCTCATCAGTAACAGATTAGCGCGGACTAGTATTGGGCATTGTCGGATCGTTGACAGTAATTCACCCATCTACCAGCGGACCCGGAGATGCGCGGCGTCAAGTGATATTCTATTTCTGCATACGTCCCCTAGACTGACTGTTTGCTTCAGATCGTGTGAGCGCAGGCGCAGTAGTAGTCATCCTGCTGTTGACACATCTCACATCGTGGTCAGTGATCTCCCAGATCACCATCACCTTTCACTGTAATACTGACTGGCTGTGATGATCAGCACGATGTGATATGAGGTACGCCGCGATGGTCATCCCTGATCATCACATCCGCGATGGGCTGTCTGAGGGCGTGTGCCAACCTGTGTTGGTCTACTTGAGATGTACAGCTACAGACGCTCTGGATCCTCCCCGGGGTCCCAACCCGCATCCTGATCAAGTCAGTGTACACTCTCATCCACCCGCCTATCACCTTGCTGATGTCCTACAGCAAAGTTTACAGCTTTGCTGTACGGCGTGTCTTCACATCCCCACAGCCCAATGTCTTTTCACCTTTCCGGTCATCACAATCACGATAATCCATCTCTTTGGATCCGTCTTTCTTCAAGCTGCGAGACACAACAAAGAAATTGAGGCGCGGTCCTCCCACGGGCTTCGAGACAAAGGCAAGGCACTTTACGTCATACCCGGATATCAAGGGTATAAAGCGTACCCTGCGCGACCAGCGCCTCAATTCCATTGATCCCCATCACGCCCACATTTCCCATCAGTGGCGAACCGAGTAACACGTCTTTCACTGTTCCTCCCATCATCCGCGTACACGTATCACACCATGCCTGCTGTAGCACGCTCAAGAAGAACCACTCGTCCCTCCACGTCGCCGATGGGCAAAGCGTCCACTTCGGCTTTGAGCTCCAAAAAGATGAAGCTGCGGAGAGTAACGCCCGAGGAGCTTGATGACTGGTGGAGCGGGAGCGATTCAGAGGAGGATTCGCATACACTGCCTCAACAGCTAGACGAGGCGTGGCCGTACATGTTCCAGGTTTGTCTGGCGTGGAGTCTTTCATATTCGGATCGATGCTGACTTTCTTTTCCTGCTCATCCAGCCTGGAGATAGCGTGTGGATACGCACAGCGGGAGGGAACTGGCATCGCGGACGAGTGTCCGCTGAGACGACGCGAAAAGGAATCACACGACAGGTGGGTTCTTTCTCTTCGCCCTGTTCGGGATTGGCGTCTTGCTTCCCTTCCTCTTACAGTTGATTTGCGTACTAACTACTCGCCTCACAGCGCGGAGCAGAAGGTTTCTTCTATTCAGTCGTGTTCAACGACAAACTTCGCAAGTACTTCGCACCGTTGAACGGCGATATTAAGCCGGACAATCGACATACGCGAGCATTGCTCGAGACGGCGGGGGTTCTATAATTTGACTGCTAGTAGCGCTTTTCGGGTACCTTTTTTGGGGTTACATTCGTGCTGTACTGTACTGGATTGATAGAGCAGGGTGTCGTTAGATGTACGGCATGCTATCAATGTCATTCGGTGAATGATACATTGTCTCAGAAGGTTGGCTGCTTGATGGGAAAGATCGTGTTTCCCGCTGGTCTACATAAGAGGTGAAAGTGCGGCGTAAGTTGATCGAGTAAATGGAAACAATTGTATATGTATGAACCGCTACATGATGCGACGTCTGCCATATGCTATCACCCTACGGATCAACTTGATGGGTAGCAACAGCACAAATGTCCAACCGTGAAGATCTTTGTCCTGCCGCTAAACCGATGACGGATAAGTACTGGCCGGAGTCAAGCACTAGCGCTACGCGCTCAACATGAGTCCATCGGTACCACTTCGCGTGGAAGCACCATGCAATGATTGTCACGCTGATGTGTTTCGCCTTCCCGAGCGAGGTGCGAAACGCTTCAATGAATATCGAACGTCGTTGGTCAAGAACAAAAGATTACAGTAGACACTTCCTCCCCTTGGATTTTGGGGATGAAGATAGTAGTTTTCAAAACTGACAGCAAGAATGAGTGGTCGCTTAGAGCCTCAGTCTGTCAATATGAACGCGTGATGGGACACCAGGGAAATACTCACGGACGACTGTCGGCGACTAATAGAGACTTCTCAGTCCGCAATTGTTGGATCGTCGCCGTATGCTTCGTCAGTCTGGAGTGTTGGTAAGCAGTGTGTTCCCTCGAGATCCCATTTACCCAAGGTCTGTGTCGATAAGGCCTGACAAGCTCTTGACGCCCATTGACATGACAGAGATTGATACCAGCGCAAGGAACAATCTATACGCGCCGCAATTTGAACTTGGAGTTCCGAGCCCAAAAATTGGAATGTGTTGTACTGGCTTCCGCGGCCAAACGCACCATGTATCGAGTCGTGTTCTGGAAGTTTGCCGCTGGAAGTGCATGCAATCAGACTACGATATCGTATCGATGGATCCTCGCAAATATGTAGTACAGATGTACGATAACAATAGCTGTAATCTGAAAGGCAAGGCGGATCGTATCCTGTAGTAGTACACATGCGGATGTTTATCGACAGAAAGACGAACAGAATGAGAAAACAATGGAATGAATGGACGGGATCTCAAATCCCACAGCATGGCTCTCTCGCTAGAGACTGAATCGACTAGCGCTCTTGAGCTTATTTCCAAGATATGCGCTATTCCGATCCCACAAGGTTGAGAAGTATCTCGAGTACTTCTTTTCCTCCATCTCCGCAGGGTAGTCGATGCTCAATTCCGCATCGTTGGGCGGAGGACCCCTGCGCACGAACGGCTGGCTAAATATCTTGTGTTGGGCAAAGGCCAGAACCGGTCTTGGGTCTAATGAGTATTGCAGAACGGACTGGTGGCGAGAAGACCTACGTCGCGGCCAACGAAGCGTATATGTTGATTCTGGTTGTAAGATCCGGGTGGTACCCATTCGAAATTATGTCCTGTTATAGCTTGGGTAAGGTAGACAGGCGACGAGGAAGGAATTACGCACAGCAAGATGTGAGGAATTGCGATCAAAGAGAAATCGTAAGCCACGGCTCAAACCATCCTGCTTGTTGAGTATGAGGTCTATGCCTAAGAATAGCATGAATGCGCCAACGCTCGCGCAGGAGAAAACCTGATAGAAATGAGTGAAATCACGCCAGGCTGGAACGGAACACGTACCAACGCAGGACGATTGTACCATATCATCAACAATCCCGCTGCCGCTCCGAATACAGCAACTATGGCCCAATTCGCAGCGAAAGAGCTTGTAACCAAGAGACCTTCTTTGATCAGGACGAGACGTATACCGAACGCCAGGCCGCCCGTAAGACATAGAAGAGTGGTCGCAGCCACCCTCGCAAACTCGAATACGCCAAGACAAAACCCCAGAAACATAAAAGCCAAAACGATTGTTGTGAGGATGAGATCTGGAACACCGTCCTCGTCGACGCTCGTAATTATAGCGGCCCAGGCTGAAGGAAAACAGCGATTCAGTCCCAGTCCGGTGAAAGACGACGAAAGGAACAGCGACGCACACAAGACACCTGCACTAACGCCTATCCCCACGCCCGTAGTCAACCTCCATCCCCGGATCCCTGCAAACGCCATCGGAGCGCCAATCAAAAAGCACACTGCGATCCACAACAATGCAGGAAGCGAGTACCCGTCCCCTGCCCCATCCGTTGCGGCTCCCTGCGCTATCGTCTTCCTCGTGCTTGAGTCCACAACCGTAACATTTCCGCTCGGGGAGTGTATGACAGTCGCTCCCCTCGGCTTTAAGTCAAGGGATGCTGAGCACACCCCGGCGGCGTAGAGGCATAAGATTAAAAGCAGGTTGTGTATGCGGACTGCTGCCGCCATGTAAAGAATGTGGGGGATATCGCCGTCCGAGAGGCTCTTTCCTCTGTGCGCTGCACGGGAAAGGCGGTCGGTATGATGGTAAAGAGTGAAGCTGATGAAAGGAGAGGACAAATCGGTGTCCAGACCGACCAGGGGTTAGAATCTGGATGGAATGGTTATGGAAGGAGATTGAGGCGCAGCACAGCGCGCAAGTGGCAACAACATATGTGCCTGCAGGGTTGGGATGGCAACGTCAGGCGTGAAATTTCCGAGAATTTCCGGTGGTCATACCGATCAACTACCGATCGTGTTGCACATTGTCGCGTTGTGTTCTAGGTTATTTTCGTCTTGTTGGAGTTCAGCAAAGGAGGTGGATGAATACAAGCAGACATAAACGCTGGTGGAACTCACGGCGCAAGAGGACGACTGTGGATCTGTATCACTCCGCCACCTGCGTGGAGTGCGATCAATAGAAAGACCGTGACCTTGAAATGTCGGCACTTCCGCGGACGCGAACTGCTCACACGGGCGCTTCATATGTGGCGTATACCGATGCTGCGGAGCGCCATGGTCCGAGCTCTGTCTTCAGAAATGGACAGATACCGGAGGCACCTGGGATTCCATGCATTCCGCCCGGGTCGTTGCGAAGGCCTCATGGATAACGGAAGAGGTAACGGAGGAATGGTGTCGCTTTCTTGCATTGTTCGAGGAAAAGCCTCGGCGGTAGTCTGCCCCGTTCAATTGTGCTGACAATCGCGCTAGAACGCACGTCCCAGCCTTCTTTGCGCCCGGAATGGGGGTTGTGAAGAGAGTCGCGTCGCATGGGAACATTGGGAAGTGCCGTGACTGCCGTCGGCATCCTAAGTCACCTATACATAATCTTTTCGGGTTGACACCCAACAACTTACAAGGGCTCAAACGTTTCGTCTTAATACTTGTCTGCCCAACCCAACTCGAACTATTGCTACTGACATTGACATCCATAATTACCCTGCCGGCCGAGTGAGACAAATAATCTCTGCATGATCATTCGCAACCGGAGGCCGACTTGTTACGTCTCGGGCCCTCACCAGGTTGCTCCAGATTCGACCACCACCCCTGCTTGGTTTCCTTTTCTGCGTTTACGCCTTCAATGCTCTTCTGTTGAGCGCTATAGTGTATAAGTTGTGCCCAAGAGCTGGATAACCAGCGTGCTGACCGCCAGGCATAGAGCTCCCTGCGATGATCTTTTGGGCTCACGAGGCGACCGAGGTCTGAGCGCTAGCGGATAACGACGGATCTGCATTGATTCTGCAAGAAAAAAGACTTGCTGCTCGTTGATTCGGATGAGTCATCGACAGTTGGTCTTACACAGCGGTTTGGGAGGTGGCGATCTCGGAGTCTGACCCGCTTGAACCTCGTCGCCTTCCAGTCGCTGATGCTCTCGTCGATCCGTGGAATTCGCCAAACAGTTGTCATTGAACATGCAGTCTACATCTCTGTCAGAGGTTTCTTACCTGGTACCACTTGTCGTGGCGCAATCTGCACGTACGTACTTTGCACTGAGAAGTAACCTCGGATACCTGTAACCTCAGTCACTCGGAGCCTGACCCTCGCGCGACGCGAGTCTCGAGAGTCGAGTCTTAGGGTGGCGCAGTAAACCCTAGGTTTTGATACACCTAGGGTTTATGACGGTTTTTAACTGTATTGATACGGTTTTGAAAGGTTGACGAGTAGGTTTGCTAGTTTCAATACCGGCACGTGATGAATACACGTGACGGCGGCAGCGCTGCTGGGCAGGCAACAAGAGGGCGGGGAAGGGGCGGGAGGGCGGCGCGCCCATCACGTGTGTGCATCACGTGCCTGTATCGAAACTGTTAGTAACGGTTTTGAAACCCGGGCCAAACTGGGGGTCGGTAAGTAACGGTTTCAAACCGACGGCCGAGGTTTACTGCGCCACCCTATCGAGTCTCGAGACTCGGACCCGGGTCCCGGGACCTCCTTGGATTCTGGAAACTCGGAAGGTCCAAGGAACAAAACTGAGAACTGAAATCAAGTTCATATCATGCATTAAGAGGGAATCGAACCCCCGGCGGGTCGACAGACCGACATGGCAACGACCCAGGTTACCACTACCCCATTAATGCGACACTTGTCTCGGATAATATCCTTCCAAGTTTTTCCTCGAACCATTGTCTTCTCACTATTTCATTACAATTCTCTTTGAGCTACAGTATGAGGTGTATCGTATCAGAGTCTTCGGTATCACGGCAAGCTAAGCACAGTCTGCATAAACTGCTCATACCCAATCTGGATCCACCCATCCCGGTCAGTGTCGAGCCGTTGGAAGGCCTCTGAGAGTTGCTTGACGACTACACATGCGCGCACAAAGCGGTCAAACGAGATTCCGGCTGTGAAAGAGAAAGTTAGTTCAAAGCCAGCGGGAGGAATGTTGGAGGGAGAGTGAAGACAGGACGTACCCCCTTGCGGTTGCAGGCCTGGCATCCGCGTCGGTGGCGCAGGCTCTGTCGTTGTCGACGCTATATCTCACGGTCAGACTTCCGTCAAGCCCAGATATGACACGACGCACAGTATTTCCGCTGCACGAGATCCAACAGCATTGGGCTGAGACGATACCCGAACTGGGCGAGCGCCTCGGCGAGCTCGGGACCTTCGATGGTGCCGGATCGGTCGCGGTCGAAGTGGTGGAAGACGTTCTGCCAGTCCTGTGTGATGGGGTCAGAGTATGGTCAGAGAGACGTGGATTATGAAGGAATGAGGCTGAGATTCGGCTCTGCGACTCGGAGGATATGAGATGCGATCGTACCTTGATGTATTTCCAGAGTCCAGCGAATTCGTTGAATCCTATGGTTCCGCTGTGGTCAGTGTCCTACCGTCAGAGCATTAGTACACGGCGTATGAGAAGAAGCGCTCAAAGCCTGGGGTGGGTAATGGCGTCGAGATAAGACACGCACGAAAATACTCATCAACAGTTTTATAGTGTCCATGTCGAACGGCGTCCAATCGCCATTGATGAGAGCGCGTTCCAGCTCGACCACAGAAATAGCACCACTCCGGTCTGTGTCGACTGCCGTGAACCAGTTCCACAACCTTGGCACATGAGAAAGACGCCACATAGCACAGGACCGAGACTCACTGCGGATCCGCGCCAGGTGGCATGCCTCCCGGTCCTCCTCCAGGTGGCGCAAACCCGCCACCTGCACCTCCGTATCCGCTATATGCGCTGCCTCCTCCGGCGCCGTGACGTGGCGGGGGTGGCGGAGGCCCGCCATAGCTCCCCCCTGGTGGCCCTCCGTATCCCCCTCCCGGTGGTCCTCCATATTGTGACCCGCCCCCATAGCCGCCTGCGTACTGAGCACACGCGTCAGACATCGATCGCGCTGAATCCAGAAAGGGCACGTACGCCGCTGTAAGACATGTCTTCGCCCAGTGTTTTGCGAGTGGCGATTGGCTGCTTGGAAAGAGATCGATGGTGGTCTGAGGACAAGGGCTGCGCGATCGCGTCTAGTTATATACACAGGCACCGCCTGGGGCAGATGACGTCACGATCCGTTCTTGGATCGGACCGCCCAGCAACCGCCTCCGCCACAGCTGGGCAAGATGGAGGCGGTGTGTGCCAAAAGAGGCGAGAACCAGCAGAAGTTCGCAGAAGAGCGTCAAGGCCAACAGCGCCTGACAGCGCTTGCAGCAAATGAGGTAAACTCAGCAGCAAGGGTAATCTCTACTACCTGTTCCGTGCAGCTGCAAGTCGAGCCTCAGGTTTAGCACCGCATTACATGGTGGAACGATTCCACGAAGCATGCTGACTCCGCTCCAGTCTTACGAGTCAAGTAACTCATCTCTTCAAATTCCACCTGGGGGCGTGCGCGTATCAGTAGACGAGAGCCTTGAGATCGCATGATTGTGCTCTACGCACCGCATCAATGATCCTCTGAAAATTGCGGTCCATGAGTTGGAAATATACTGTATACCTGAAACCATCCAAATGAAATTCGTTATAATACTCCATCCATACATGCCCGTAGGTGCGTAGTGTATGCCGTGTGTGACGGTTGGCAAGAGTCATCATTCGGGCGGTATCGTAAGAGCAGCGACCGCCTCTGTACCACAATGTAATCTGCCAGTTGAGGTATCTCCACTGCAGGGTATGTGCCTCAATGCTCTTGCATCGTAGCACGCGCCTTGGCCTGGAAAGATGAAGTCGGTGACACTCCACGGCGTAGATCAGATCGAAAGGCTCAGACAGACGGGAGATCAGTCCGTGCCGCGCAGGTCGAGAGAATTTCTTCAAGTTGAAGTGTCGGGCAACCGCGAACGAACGTAGAAAGAGTCCATGCAATATTTTTGGATCGCGGCGCAAATTAGCCGGAAGTATGGGAGGAGTATGATGCGGAGTGCGAGACAGTACTGCGTAAATTTGACCGGGGGAGACTTATCGAAGGACTCTGTGGGGATGCAACCGGCGAAGAAATTTCGGAAAAAGGGCGACGCGAAAGCGAGAAGCCCATTCATGGCGCCAGGCGTCAAGGTGAATTCCATCTGATGTTCGAGAGACGACATCCAGATTCTCTAGTGAGTCCAAAGGCTGCGTACTCTCAGAGGTCAAAGGTTTACTTGACAGAGTGAACGGAAAAGATGGGCATCCAGATTCTGAATCAAGGGCCACGTGGCGTTTGTCTGTGATGGCATCAAAACCTTCCATTCCTGTTTTGTTTCTCTCATTCGTCGTTCATGTCGAGTGACTCTTTCACGCTTTACGGGACTATTCGTCGTGGTACCCGAAAAGCACAATTGTGATTCGGACCTGGACACACGCTCACTGCTTCAAGTATTTCTTCCTCCACCAAACGTGCAATACCCACTGTTGGCATTCTAGACGACGCTACCATGATTCGCACCACTTTTCTTCTCCTCTACTACGGCGACTGGCGGATCTCTATCTACCGTCACATACTGAAGCAAAAGTAATTACGTGACACGGTCCTCCTGTGGCCGTTCGCCATTTTCATGTCAATGCGCGGCTTGCTACTTCCATCTCGCCCCGGGAGAGACTCTGCCGTGCGAGGAACTCTACCACACCTCGACTACGGACTTTAGTGCCTCGTCTCTCACGCCAAGGCGCGCGTTGCTGAGCGTAACGTCCTCGAGTCATGGCTCACTGCTCAGACGATGCTCCCTCAGTGTCATCAAGGTCTGAATACACCTCGACCTTGTACATAGATTGTACTGTGCCGAGGGCAATCAGATGCGGAGGTTTCGACTCTTCCTTCGAGTCCGACGATGTTATCCTCTGCAATCAGGTGAATGTCATGCTTATCTACCCGAAGGTCATAGACGCTCTTTTGTCGCCGTGGAAACAGGATCTGGGAATTGTCTGACTGCCACAGACGAATGCTGCGCCGCGTGCGTTACGATTCCTTCGGATGTCTTATCCAGTCGCTTATGAATTCACTTCTAGCTAGATGACGGAAACAATGTACAACGAAAGCGTAAGATTAAACATATTCATATGTGCCTCGAAAGTTGGCAGCTAGGCGGCTTCCGAGTCTGGGGTAGATTCATCCGAAACGCTCCTGCTCATCGCAACGTGATCTGCCTCCGATTCTAGCTTGACGCTGGCTGATGACTCCTCTGGGTCTTCGGGATTCTCATCCTTCTCGATGGTAAGTGACTTCGTGGCGAATAATCTAACTGTTTTCAGTCGAACTCGACCAACTCGACGGGTCGATGGACATACGGTGATGGAGGATTCACGTCGTCGGCCTTGTCTACTCTGTCGGCAAAAACAGGGGTAGCATCGCTGCATAAATCATAACGTCAGTCGATGCTCACGAACATGAGTGACGAGATCTTACTTGGTAGAATTAACAGTCCGTCGCCATCGCAAAATCCGCGCCTCAAAGTCCAGGCGAAAGGGAGGCGGTGCCGCACGCTTCTTGATGGGTATGGACGCAACATCCGAAAGAGATGGCCGGCGTGTGCTGGGCCTGTACGGTCGTCAGGCATCCTAGCCACCATGAACACCGACATTGCACATACGAATTGCGGCGGGACGAACGAAGAGATGCAGAAATCATAAGGGAGAAGTAATCACTGTGGTGGAGATGCGCACCGAAGCGAAGCAGAGTCTGCCCATTTAAGCATTCTTGAGCATTCCAATTACAGACGACGCTATTGTTCTTGCTAGCGTTGCTCACTGATCATGATCGTCGGCTGAGAACAAGGATGGGATACAAACGGGGATGTGGAAGGTGGAGATGTGGGTCCCGCCTCCCAGGTGTGGCCATGTGGGTCCAGGGCCACGAGGTTCTCGATGTGATGTTGTATGTATTCCTTCCGTCTGCCAAACATACTCGGTAATGCCTCTGTGCCCTAGTGCACTGGGCGCATCAGAACGATGACTTCTTGAGGTGAGAAGGATGTCTTTTCGACGACGTTCGTAATATAAAACGGCAGGAGGCTCAGTCTGAGCCTCCTGGCCGCTCGGAGAGGCTCTCGAATCTATCCATCTTGCCGTAAGGTGGCTTCACTATAGCGGCCACTATCAGATATGTGAAGAAGATCAATCCGCGACACCACCTGCCAGGGACGTGGATACGAGAGAGGGCTTGACGACAATTGTTCAGCTTTGGGTCATTTACGATATCGAGAACAAGCGAGATACTACCCGACTTTCAGGAAAGCGACATTTGAGAGGTTGAGTCGCACAACCGCGGCATGAGCAAGAGGCGAAAATTGCTAGAGGTGAGGAGCCCGTGTCACATTGTCGTAGCGTCATCTCTGCGGCTCTCGAAAGCATACAGGATGGGATATAATGTAATGGAGGGAAGAGAGGGGTACGAGGAGTGTTACTGAGCAAACGACAAGCCCGGTTGGCCCTCAAATTCTCAAGGGCGGTCGCGTGAGTGAAAGCGAGTACTATTTTGGGTCCGGAGACTCAGCATGACACCGTTGAGGAACATAGGACCGGCGTAACCGTACACGACAACAAAACTCACATACAAGCAGGAATAAATGATGGAATTTGAATCTGGATCTGGTTTTCATTTCACGACTAGGAACGTTGCCAATCCAGCAACCACTCGTGCATGAACATCAACACTTTGTTTTGAATGTCTGCAAGAACGGGATCCGCGACTCCATTTGCCATGATGAACTCTGAATGGTGAAACCCGTCACCTAACAGCACGGGAGTCAATCGCGTCGATTGGTATTGGATCGTGGTCGCCGAAACTGTCGACTCTCTCCATGGATCGTCTGGATAGAAGCTGAATTCAATCTGCACGAGGATGGTTCTACTGAGAGCTCACTGATTGCGTTGACGAAAACAACACGCTCAGGGTGCGCGCTCCATCCACCGAAGTTGGAGTTCACCTCTTCGACGCGTGGGAGAGGAGGATCTGGAAACGTCTTTGGGAACATGAGCTGGCAGACTTTCTTTAGCAATTATTAGTCAGGCTGGTCAGTCGAGCTAGCGGGATTGCCTCTGACCTGGTTGCTGGCAACATCGACGTATCGAGACACCAGAGTTGGGTGGCCCAAGGGAGCACCCGTCTGTATGCAATGTCAGAGAACGAAGGGCGTGGATCACGAGATGTATCGACCTGGTACCAACCGACTTCGTTGCATCTGAGAAGAGGAGGGGTGTGAGCCTCAGCCCTGGAGTCGGTCAATAAACGTACACAATCCAATTCCAAGAGCGTTCCCAGTTGTTAACGGTGATGTTCGTATACTTGTCCGCTGTACCATCGTGAGATCCCCACACGTCACTGGAGGCGGAACATCAGACATGGCACAACCAGTCACATGAACATGAATGTCCTCACTCTCCAGTGATGCCGAAGTTATCGAGGAAGTATTTCGCATAAGAGGTAAGGGCATGGTTCGTTCCCCATCCCTGAGGCGGCGCCACTTCGCCATTTGAATTGACCTCCAAAGCGTCGCAGAACTCGTAGAAAGGTGAATTGGGGCCAGTCGTCGGAGTGAGACTTTGCCAGTTATCGAGCGGCGTCACGACTGGGTCGGATTAGAAGACAGTAATGAGATGGAAATAGGACAGACGAGCGGAGGCAAAATCATCCGGATAGGTAACATTGCCCATGCCAAATGTCTTCTTCAAGTCCTGAATTGCGTCTTCATCTCCTGCGTCAAGAATGTGATCAACGCGAGCTACAGCAGCTTGTACGTCATTTGAGCAGTTGATTGGCATGTTCAAGCAAATGGGCTCAAAGTAACGCCAAAAGTCTCTGTAGACAGTTATGTAAGAAGATTTTTAGGCTCTGTAAAATACATACGTGATTGCTTCAACAACTCCCGATGACGAATATCCGGCGAAGAAGATGCCAGGATTTCTATTGACGAGTATTTAGGTTCAACGCGTATAGGACTTACGCGGACCTACTGATACATCGTCCAACTAACAACGGCGCCTATGCCAGATCAGCATGCAGATAACGAGCACTTCTCTTGCAACGCTTACCGGCGTAACTACCGCCAATTAGTATCCAAGGAGTCTCCTCTGGACCAATGCGATTACCTCCAGCCATCGGAAGATCCACGTTTTGCGCGAAGTGAATCAGATCGCCGATGGCTTTCTGAATCGTCAGATATTGCAGATGCTCCTCCGACAAGTCTGGGTAGGGGTTGCTCTCGCCAAAAAACCGATGTTCCAGAATGACGATGGCGCCGTGCTCCTGCTGAGCAATCGTGCCAATCATGGAGATGTTGGTGATGTAGCGTGGAAGCAGCACTGTGGGTATGCGGTAACATAGCCGTACACGTTGGTAATATGATACTACGAACGTTCGGCGTTGTTTTCCCCCCCAATGACTAGAAGGATCGGCCCGCCTAGAGGTTTCGAATCAAGACCCACAACGCATGGTCTAAGGAGTTACAGACCATGCACGTAGAACTCGTCGTTGAGCCAAAACCGCTGGTGAAAGGAGCCGAGGGACGCGGCCTCATGGTCGATGAGCTGTTCAAAGTGATACACAGTATTGTACGGCGGAGCAGTCTCAAGTAGAGGGTCCGCTGGGAATCCAATCGGAGCACGAATGGACGGAAGATTAGTGTGCAAGCGATCGGCAGAGCTCAACGACAAGCTCGGGATGACACTGGCCGGTGCGAGAAGGGCAGCAAGCAAAACTAGGCAGCAGGGCTCGTAGAAATGTGCGTATACGCATGCGTGTGGACACGCAGGACACGCACATTTCCACGCACCCACGCACCACGCATGGACCGGAGTAAGCGCCCGTCTGTTGTACCAAAGGCTGACTTGTAAAAAATGGGATTTGAGATTATACTAGATCTCTGATTGGATGACTTACTTTAGTGTATTCCAGCAACAATTGAGCCCGAATCTTGAGGGATTGTCATGGAACAAGCCAAAGAGTCATCTCGCACCCTCACGCACGTCCTTTCCTAATCGGGAAGGACGCGCCAAACGCATCGTTTGGCGCGTAACCACCAATGCAAGTACGCCGCCTTGACGTACCAAAATACGACGTGGAACGTTACGAGTTCTGGACCGACAATGATGTGGCAGTCCTTGTTCTCGCAGTCGAGAGCACTGGCAATGGCATGCCCGAAAGATTGCATTCGAGGAACAATGAAGTGTGCTATGGAAGTCATTGAGCTTTGGCAGATGCGGCCTAACCGTCCACACGTACACCCAAGTCTCATCATGCGTCCACGCATGCGCCGCATCTCATCACGCATCCACGCACGTATCACGCACGCCTTCACGCATCCACGCACACGCACCCTGCGTGTCCACGCACGTCCACGCACGCGTGATGCAGCGTGACAAGTGTCTTGAGAGCTAAATTGAGAGCACTGCATCAGCAAGTCCTCCCGATCACTTGTGGGAGCTTTGTCCTGCCAAATTTTGATCAAAAAGTGCCAAAGTGACAGGCAAAAAAGCTATGTCCATTTCGGCAGAAAGCTGATCTTGTTTTCGTCTCAACAGGTAACAAAGCTGGAAAGCGGACCAGCAGAAAGGTCGTTCCCGGTCGTCGAGACCATTCACAACCTCCGAATCATCACACGGTGCGATTTTTACATTAAATTTCAATCATATTAGAACGGCGTATAATAAGGGTAACAGGGTGAATGTAGCGTAACATGAATATATAGAAAATTGACGCTGCAAATTGTAAGGAGTGTGAATCAATGTGAAAAGTTTCGGGGCAGAAGATGACCTCAGTCATCGTCCTCGATGGGCGCGGGACTCGTGGGGATGTGCATAACAAAGGTGTAGTCATTGTGGAGAGGAAGCTGGCGAGCAACAGACGTTGATGGCGGGTCTGGCTCGGGGACGGGAGTCGTGCATGAAATCTTTGCCGAGGTCAGAATACGCTCCCAGCCCGACGCCCGGATTCCTTTTGCCGCATTCATGAAGTAGAAGATATCGTTGCCGACGTTGATTTGAGAGAAGTCGCCGGATTTGTCGTTCTTCTTGATGAAGTGACCGGTGCTGTAGAACTTGTACGCACGCTTGAGCTAGCGCAAATGAGATCATTGATCACAAAAAGTACCAGAAGAACATACCGCTGCCGCTGTCAGAGCAAAGGCCCCAATAGGATATCCATAGTCCTTCCTCGACTCCCTGAGACAGGCCCTGACGGACACCTCCATCACGTACAGAAATGCGGCAGCCTCTCCGAGTCCCTTTGGCTTTGTGTAACCCGGCTCTCCTGGTAAGATGCCCTCGGGTGCAGGAACCTCGTAGATTGCAGGTCCGTCGGGTCGTAGCGCATAACGGGCATACTTTGCGCGGACCTCATGATCCTCAAAGTCATCGTGACTGAACTGTTGAGTGACGAAGGTGAAGGCAGCGGTCGCGAAGACGCCACGCTTATCATTGAGGCGGTCGTAAGTCTAAGACTCGGGATGAGTACAACACGCCAAACAAAACAAGATGACTCACCTGTTGGAAAACTTTGTCGTTGATCTGGGGCTTGTAGCTGTGTCCAGGTACCACGACGTCGAGGATTTCGGTGATAACAAGACCAAGACCATCCTGGCTCTTCTTGCGGAATTGGTCGCCGAAGGGTGCTTCCGAGCTCAGCATATAGTGATAGAGGGTGGGAAGGAAATCAGTGGTCCACTTGATGTGAAGGAACGCCGGGATCGCTTGAGCGAGGTCCGTATCAGTAGGTACCGTTGTCGAAAGTGAGCGAGCATGTTCTGGTGAGAATGGATCGGCCTTGCGGCGACGAAGGAAGGGATTTGGGCCCGGTGTGCTGCTGATGTTTGCCGGTATGACCTTTTCCGCTTGAGCCTTCTTTGTGACCTTCTTGGAGGAGGCAGGTGCAGGTGTTTCGGCGACGTAGGCAACAAGCTTGAAGTGATGTCAGCATCAGCAGAGAGGTGTGAATGTTCACACACATTAGGTACTCGCGTCTTTACAGCTGTTGACTTTGGCTTACTCTCGCTGTCTTCGTCGCTATCTCCAATGCCTCCATAATCGAATGAAGTGACTGTTTGAGGCTTGCGCTCTGGCGCACGAGGAGTTTCCACTGAGGCTTTGCGAGGATGTAAACGAGCTTGCCAATCACCATACAGAGCGGAAGATGTCGACGAAGTAGCATGTGGCTTGGGCTTGACTGTCCTGAGAGTGAAACGTAAAGGTATTAGTACTGAGTAAGACGTGTGAGAACGTAGTACGTACGGCTTTGCCGTAAGAATCTGATCTTCGTCCGCATCTGTCACCTTCTGCTTTTTACCACTCATCCGCTGCAGCTCGACATCTGCTCGCATGGAACCACGACCCGCCTTGCGCTGTTGATTGTGAGTAGATAAATTCATCAGAGATGTAGACACTCACTTTCTTCCCCTCAGGTGCCAGCACGCTCTCAGTATCCTCTTCTTCGTTGTCTTCAACCTCGGATGCCGGTGCAACATATGATTGGACAACGCCCGCATCATCCATCTGCTCTAAGGCGGCCTGTTCATCCTCTAACAGCGCCAAGAGCCGTCTCTTCTCCGTTGCTGCCTCTTCAATTTCTCGCACCAACTGAGCAGCACGCTCCTTGTCGACCATAATTTGTTCTGCTGTTCGGCGCTTCCGAGGCCTGTCGGCTACTGTGTGACTATTGCCGCGTGCCTGTCGAAGCTCACGCGTAGGAGCAGGACTTGGAGAATCGATGACGGAATTTGAACTAAGCCGTGGTCTCTTGACTTCACGGTTGTCGCCGTCGTATTTGTGCGGTTCGAAGAATTCCGAGCTAGCATCTCCATCGCTCTGCTGACCGGCGGGTCCGAGAAGCTTGTTGGCTTTGTTCTTGGACAGTGCAGACACTGAAAGTGGCGCAGAGGCGCTCTGGAGGACAGGTAAGGCAAATTCAGTAAGGTATGGGAATATTACTCACTTCCTTTCCTTTGGGACGCTTTTTTGGAGCAGCCTTAGGTGCCGCAACGGAGATACTCGCATCAGACACCACCTGTGCTTCTGCTTTGGTCTTTTTAGCTGGTGCTTTGCTGACTGACTTCTGTGATGCCGGGGGTGGTTTCTTCTGGCTAGTACGCAGACTTGGAGGAAGAAGATGCTTGGGAACAGGGCGAGGGCGGAGTGAGCGCCCCGACATCACGGACGCCCGACGGTAGAGGAATAAACGATGGCTGGGTGGGCGGGCAAATATAGAGTAGCGAGGAGAAAAACGGAGAAAATTCCGGTAGGCCACGTCCTTATTTGGTTCCCAAGCCTCCAGCCAAATCTGTGTTTGTTTCGCAGGCGTCTTGCTCGATTTAGCCACCATGTCCTCCTATTTTTTTGTCTGCAGCGTCTGCCACAGGTCCTTCACTACTCCGTCTGGGCGAACTCGACATGAGAATACCCATCGCGATGTGACTCAGGAGCCTGACAGCGATAGCGACGAAGATCTCAAATATAAGTATGAAAAACATCCTTTCGCCACTGGTAAGTGCCACTCTGCCTACGTCGGAAGTCTTCTTTGCTGATGTACACTAGCTCGTCCATGCGACAGTCACGGAAACAATCTTCCTCCATTTGCTGGTCCTGCACCTCCGCCTGCACCTAGCTTTGCTCCTTTCGACGATCGGCTTGAATTCGATTTTGCGCACTTCCATTTTGTTCAGCAACAGAGTTCGGCCCCGGCAATCAAGATAGCGCTCGACTTGTGGGCCGCCGCTCTTCTCAAAGCCGGGTCCAACCACTCCACTCCGTGGAAGTCCGCAGACGACTTGTATGCAACTATTGACTCCATCCAGCAGGGGTCGGCACCGTGGAAGGTTCTCTCCTTTAAATACACCGGAGAACTACCACAAGGGACACCTCCGAAGTGGATGACACAGACTTACGAGCTTGTTACTCGAGATAGTCGCGAGGTTCTCCTCATGCAACTCGCGAGCACTGACTTCCGCGACAACATGAACTATACACCCTATAGACAGTTCCAGCCGAACGGTCAACGGGTCTGGTCAAACCTGATGTCAGCAGACTGGGCCTGGAAGCAAGCGGTGAGTACTTGTTTTTGCACGAATTTGTCTCAACGTTGACATATTGCTAGGATAAGATATATCAATCGGAAGGCAGTGAGGGTATCATGCTAGTGCCGGTCATCTCTGGAAGCGACAAAACCACCGTCTCGATTGCTACTGGGCAGCAAGAATATCACCCTGTTTACCAGTCACCGGGAAATATCACCAATACGGCACGTCGCGGTCATGGCCTCGGAGTCCTTCCGACTGCCTTTCTGCCCATTCCGAAAAGTAAGGGTTCTTTTCGACGTTGCCTGTATGCGCTCATTCTCTGTAGCATCAAAGAAGCATCGAAAATCGAAAGCCTACCAAACTTTTGTCCGACAGCTGTATCATGCATGCCTGGCTGCCGTTTTCGAGCCTCTTCGAAGCGGTATGACTACCCCGGAGGTTGTTCAATGCCCAGATGGACATTATCGTCGCGCCGTTTACTCGCTTGGACCCTACATCGCCGACTATCCGGAGCAAGTTTGGCTTAGTACAATCGTGCAGAATTGGTGCCCGAAGTACGTATCTTTCACTCTAGGTCAGAAGCTCCTGTTGCTGAAGCATCCTCAGATGTACGGCTCGCCCAGATCATCTTGACGATGACCCTAGTGCTGTGCTGCAAACACAGAACATCCGTGAATTCCAGATCAACGCGTTTGATCCTGGCATCCTTTGGAGTGATTATGGCGTTCGCTGCGATGTTGTGGTGAGTATTATCACAAGTTCTTTTCGCCTTTCGCAGACTAACACTCAATTTGATAGCCATTCACGGACAACTTTCCACGCGCTGACATCCACGAGCTCCTCACTCCAGACCTTCTCCACCAAGTCATCAAAGGATGCTTCAAGGACCATCTCGTCACCTGGGTCATGGAATATCTGGTGCTTGAGCATGGGGAGACCGAAGCCCTTGCAATCATCCAGGATATCGACCGGCGGTGCGTCACTCATGATATATGTCGTAGCCGTATCGCCTGACCACAAGACACAGTGTATCTGCAGTTCCGCCATTTCCTGGATTACGGCGTTTCCCTGACGGTCGAGATTTCACTCAATGGACAGGCGATGATTCGAAAGCGTTGATGAAGGTGTGTTATCCTTTCTCTCCTTGACCGATCCATCTGACAGTTCTATGCAGGTTTATCTTGCAGCCATTGCGGGCTATGTTCCTTCCGCCATGCTCAAGGCCATGTCATCATTTCTGGACTTCTGCTACCTGGTCCGTCGGAACGCCATCACTCGTGATGGCCTTCGCGCTATCGATAGCGCCTTGGAGGACTTTCATCGACACCGACAAATCTTTATCGATCTTGGGGTTCGCGACGATATATCCTTACCGCGGCAACATGCATTAAAGCACTACCATCGATCCATTGTTCTCTTCGGCTCCCCGAATGGGCTTTGCTCCTCCATCACTGAATCGAAGCATATCAAGGCTGTCAAGGAACCGTGGAGACGCTCAAGTCGATTCCATGCTCTGATGCAGATGGTGCAAACTATCTGCCGACTTGACCGGCTGGCTTCCCTTCGGGCAATACTGCTCGATAATGGCATGTTGGATGGGACGACATCATCATATACGGCCATGACTATGGATGGCGGTAAACCTACCCCCAGGCCCGGGGCCAATGGTGCGACGGAAGACGATGAGACTGAGGAGATAGGGCCGGTCCATGGGAAGAAGACATTGACGTCGATTTCCCTCGCAGCCTGTGCAGGTGTGTATCACCTTGCCACCCAAAATTTGCTCTCACTCTTTCTCAGAGAAGAATTATCCCAAGTCTCTCAGTGACCTGGCCATCTTTATCAACCAGCCCCGCTTTCCCGACGCTTTTCGTCGCCATCTATTCAAAATTGATCACGCCAACCTCGAGGAGTTCCCTGATCCCATTCCCCTCGACCAGTGTCCGTCCTATCCCGGGAAGATTTACGTATACCATTCCGCCACGGCTCGGTTCTATGCACCAAGTGATCTGTGTGGTGCTGGAGGCATGTATCAGGAGCGCATTCGGTCGAACTCCAACTGGTACAATGAGTACGCGCGATATGACACAGTCTTTGTAGAACTTGATCCCAATCAGCCTGGCATGGCAGGCATGGGCATTGGCCGTGTCCTCTTGTTCTTCACTTTCGCGTACCGAGATCACACTCATTCGTGTGCGCTGGTCCACTGGTTCATGCCCGATGTCCTTGACGAGGACACTGGGATGTGGGTTGTCAAACCCGAGTATGCTGGCGGTGCTCGTACATTGGAAGTCATTCCGTTGGATTCGATAGCGCGGGCGGCGCATCTCCTTCCTGTTTTCGGTACTCATCCGTTACCCGAGGACTTTAATTACACTTACGCTCTGGATGCCTTTCGTGCTTATTTCGTGAATCGTTTTGTAGATCACCATACACATGAATTTATTTGAACCAAGTCTACATGTACTTTGTCACTTGTCAGCTTTTGAGCTTTGTACACCAGAAAAAGTACCGAAAAGCGGCAAAGCAAATGGGGAGACTTGCTGATGTGAGGTCAGATATGTTGGAGCTTAGCGAGCCCGGGACGTGTCACTCAGAGTAAGGACGTGTAACGATACCTGACCCGACGAAAGGATATGACTCGTAGACACGAGTTACGGACACGTACTCTAGATACACGTTATTGTAGGACTAGTAGTAGATCTAGGGGACACTACACACGAGAGAGGGACAAGAAGGTCAAATGGACATTTGAGGAGCGCCAAGATGCGTCGAAGTTCTCGAAGAAATGTACTGGAGACTGAGCAAGCGCATGAGTACGGGGACTGGTGCTTGCTGATCATAAACATCTGCGGGGGGTACCATTGATGCAGCGTGACACGGTCATTCAGAGACGACTGATGGCCTTGGCGATTGAGGTCAGAACGGTCGCTTTCAAGAGAACAGTGAGGGTAGTTGAGACAATATATGTAGATGTCATGACTGACTTTACACGACGCAGTGCTTTTGAGTATCTTTATGAGCATACGGCAAAGATCTTTTTGATTTACCGTCTTGTAAAGGAGCGCTGCAATTTATCTAGGGGACAGGCAATAGGTGGAAGTACATGATTTGATCGTCGTCAAGAGAAAGAATTTCCAAGGCCACCAACCTACCGTTTTGGTTGGACCTGGCATATCACAGACTGCTCACTTAGTTGTAAGTCTCTGCCTAGCAGCGTGGAGTACCAATTTGCTCCTCCGCACATCCAACATACAGTCCCTGTACAATTGTCTGACGGCACGACATGCGGGTGTCACAGTGTGACACATGCGTGTACTTACGCACCCACGCACCCCGCACCCACGCTCGCACGCATGGGTTCACGCACAATTCTACGGGCCCGGCCAGATCATTACGATGCATATTTAGCGGCTAACGCGAGACTTGCCTTTGTATGAGTTCATAGATCAAGAAGCGCCCAATACAATGGAGCTTGGATTGGGAAGGCTGAAAAAGCGGTCTTTCCAAGCCGAAGGAGATTTGTATCATTACGGGCGCGCATGCCAGTGTTTACGTCGAAGAGTAATACGCCGCCGTAGCCCACCACTGTGTGGTATATCGTGTCCACTCGATTCAATGGAGATGATCTGGCGGCGGGAGAAGTCAATTGGAAGGTACTCGGAGTAGTACGCGAACAACGGACTTAATCAAGGCAGGGGACCCCACAGCTCCGAGAGGGCGATCCCGCATCACGAAGAAGACCCTGCTATGTGGGGTGCAGCGTGGAACGTGTGGACACGGAGCGACGCCATCGCCGAGCTTTGAACATCCTCTGTACATACTGCAGCGCTCACTACTCCCCCCCAAAAATCCGAGATCACCAGTTGAAGCAGAGCCTGAGCAGAGCCCGAGAGCAGAGAAACGAAGATGGAATTGCACCAATGCCGAGCACAGCCTCGAAACATTACAATGGAATGCACCCAGACAGCAAAGGTGATTCAACGCGACCTCGGCATAGTCATGCACTTCAGACTAGGGTCCCATCGATCTTAGCGGTTATACAGCTATGGGCGTGCGGGGAGTCTGACTCCCGTTGTTGTGTTTCCCGGCTGTGACGCATGAGATGGACATGTTTTAAAGACCGAGATACCAATGTGCAGAGGAAGTGCGAGGGTGAGAGAGCTCTAAGTACATGGAGGATCTGCGAGGAAATTGTGGCGTAGAAGAAGAGCTAGACAAGAGCACGAGAAGAGAAGCACAAGGTAAGTAGAGAAGGAGCACTTTGATTGGCCGCCGGCAATTATGCGGCCAGCATCGGACCGATAGTTCCGAACGAAACGACTTGGGTTTCAGCTTTCTTTCATACTTCCACTGCACACAGGTAACAACGAAGGTATGCTGTGCCTCCGAGTCAACCGTTGGTGGTCACAAAGCCTCTGCCCTGACTTTCATTCGGAACAGGATTCTTGCAGCTCATTTGGCGCTGATGTGCCACTCTTTTCTATCAATTGATTGTTTCAGCCAGTGTGCGCACAATCAACATGCAAAAGATGGGAGCTGAATGCGAACGTAGACGCCACATCAGCTCCTGATAGGCACAAGATGCCACAAATCCGCGCCTCACATTCTACCCAATCGCCGACATCCTTATCTTTGTTTGCACCGATAATCCCCCTTGCACATCAATCTTCAGACGTGCCCCTGGAATGTCTCAGTACAAATCCGGCACAAATCCAGTATTGGTATCATAATTTCTCTCGTCAGTCTTTCCAGTGCTATCCCTAATACACCCGCGTCAAGCGCCTTATAACCCCAGAGTGGCCTCCGGTTCTCTCAGTAGTATGGCCCCATCTCTCTCTGGACAATACGGACTCACTGAGTCGGATGTGATAGCGTTCCACTCCGCAAACCTTCACTCCGATATCCTTGGGATATTCTGCCATGCCTTCTACACGTCTATCTATGCATACGCCATGCACGCGATTGGTAAGCTTCTAGCTCGCTTCATTCTACTCGCCTCTGACAAGGAACAGCATCATCTACCACAACAACCGGCTTAACAAAAGGACGCACCGTTCACGCCATCCTCTTGACCTTTATGTGGTTATTGGCCACCATCTACACAGGCGTACTCTGGTACTTGATCGATGCGACATACATCGTACATGGTGCCACTCGTGAAACCGCATTTGACTTCAGCATCATCGACTACGCTGATCCGTGGATTATTGTCTCGCGAGTATGCCGTGCGACGAACGTTCTTTTGGCCGACTCTATCATCGTAAGCGCCTCGCTTTCTTCCTCTTCTCTCTCAAAGTAGCACCTTTGGCTCTAGATCTGGCGCTGCTCGGTGATATATGGCGGATCTTGGATTGTAACGGTCATTCCCGTCCTCTGTGTTATTACTAGCACAAGTACGTTTTCGTCGTTCCACTACTGTACTCGTATCACCCGCTAACTGCTTACTGCTAGTCGCTTGCATTCTACAGCTAGTCACCAACTTCGCATCATCAAGCTCCGCGAGACTCGTCCCCCTCGCCGAAATTGACTGGCGCATGATCTACTACGCCCTTTCAGTTGCAACGAACGTACTCTGCACCGCCCTGATTGTCTTCCGCATTCTTCGCGTCACGGGAATCTCTGGGGTAAAGACCTACCGTGGTGTCATTGAGATTCTTGTTGAGTCCGCAGCGCTGTATTCGGCGATGTACATCGCCTACATCATCATCGAAACAAACGCATTCTATGACACGCACCTAAATGAGAGTGAGCTGTTCCCCGGCGCAATGCTTAGTGCCGTCACAGTAAGCACTTTCTCCTTTCTATACAACACGACTCTGAACTTGAAACTAGGGTATTGCGCCCACACTTATCATAGCTCGGGTGGCTGCCGGCCACGCACGACCAGACTATACATGGCGTCACAGCTCTACCTTGTCCAGGCCGAGTATGTCTCATACTGTAGCATCCGTTCTGCGCTTTTGTACGAACCATTCGACATCAGCGCTTCAGACAAGGCATGTTGATCTGGATGCGGAGGAAACTGCGAGTACCTCGTCGAGGTCTGGTACAAATGTGGCCAAGGAGTCGCAAGAGAAGGAGAGAGGGGAAGGAGCACCGGCCGTCTGAGTTCACCGACTCATATTTTCTCGAGTATCTATTGCATCTCAACGGTTATGTGTTACAGCTTCAGATCTTTCAAGAAAGTCTTGAAGAGTAAGGGTACTTACACACATTTGGTAACACTTGATAGACGATGATAGTGTCTTTCAAAACAAGAAATCCGCATCTGTATTTATAGATTCTCAGTCACATGGATATGAATCACACGCCGTAGACATAAGAGATATCCTTAGCATCTTGTTCTAGATCCAAAGCCCTCGGATCCCTCGCCCTGACAGATACTTTCAGCCCCTCATCGCACATCCGCTTCAAATTGGCTACGCCACGCGACTTCGACAAGCCCACAGTCGATGGCAGACGCACCAGCAGACGGACTCTCTTCAAATGAGGATTACACTCCGACGACCAACGTTTCTCCCACCTCGCTGCAATCATCCCGACGAATGCGTCATTGATGAACTTGAGCCCAATGGGCATCTTCAAAGGACGTCCGATATCCATTTTGTCGTCCTGGTCAATGATGATGTCCAAGTCCTCTAGGGACGGTAGGAAGGACATTTCTCTGAGCCTCTCCGCGAGCACAGTCATAGTCTTCTCGTTCCCTGCACCCCACCCACTCAGTCTGAGTTCGAGTGTCTGCAGATTCGTAGAACTAGTAAAGAGAGCAAGGAGGTTCTCGTCGAGAATAAAGCTGCTGAGGTGGAGGAATCTGAGAGTGCAATTCGATCGCACGAGGAGCTCACGGGCGGCGGTGATGTTCTCGCCGTTGACTTTACTGATGATAAGCTCCTCGAGGTCTGGGAGAGTAAGGGAGCGAATCAAGCCGGCATCGAACGTTTTGAGATGACGAAGAGAAGTGTGAGTGAGAATTGGCGATGGTAGGGAGGGGCGATCCGCGCTACGTGAGTAAGTGACGGAGAGTGATTCAAAATGCGGGTTGTCGCGTAGAAGCTTGATGTACGCCGCCGCGGGATTGTTTTGATATCGAAGGTTGGCGTTGCGAGGAGGGGTATCATCAGAAGATAACTGCGTCCCCGAGAATGTGCGAATCGCCTTCCAAGGGAGGGCGACCTTCTCAAAAGGATAGTCATGGAGCGTGACATCGGTGAGACGCGGGGCGTCCTGGGCATACGGAAATGGAACGACATGATCTCCTCCATCGATTGAGAGGCTGAGCTTCGAGAGGTTCGAAAGGCGTGTTTGAACAGGCGCGAAAAAAGGAACGAGGGTCTTGTTAATCTCGATCTCCGCCGTGAGCCACCGGTCTGAATGCGCCACGACCGCCTTGATGAGCTCATCTGTGAGGCTGCCGTAGTGCCTCGTACTACTGTCCCTCAAGCCCATGCTCCTCATCACCGCAGCCATCCCGCCCCGGCTTCTGATAGCCCAAAATGAAGTGTAACCTCGAGTGGATGGTTCTGCGAGCGTCGCAAAGCAAGGTTTAGGAGGTAGAGTGCGTTGGGTGAGCGACTGCCAGACCGAGCGGGAGGGGTATAGTCGTAGTCATCCTCCTCACTCCCCAGCTCCTCGAAATCGGAGTCCTCAAAATAAGCATCGTCTGGACCTACGACGTGAATGATTGACCACAGTTCAGGATGGGAGAGGGTGATCTTCCTCCAGGAGTGGCAGACACGACTAAGAGTCCACGGCTCGTGGCTTGTATGGAAGATATCTTTCACAGGCCACTCGATGATCTCTCGAAAGATTTTTGCTAGTAGCTCGTCCGAATGACTGTGATCACCAGCAATAAAACGACTCGGCATGACTCCTGCCATGAAGTTAGTGGATAAAGGTGGAAAGAGAGTGTGTGAGGCTCCGTACAGGCTGAGGCTTCTAAGTAGACAAAGTGGCACGTTCAGAACGCGGTGGTGGATGAAAGAAAAAGTTTTCTGCCAGGGCTGTTTATGTCGGACTTAGTATGTAATACTACTAATAAGAATCACCATGCGATCAAACGATATAGACATTGACGGGTCTTTGAACCGTGTGGTCGTGCTACATATGACACCACAACTCACAAGGATGTTCTTTCTTGAAAGTTGATAATGCGAGTCACGGTGGGGCGTTGCATGATGCCGCGCTCATATTACGTCCGAGGGGTTCGGTTGACCCTGATTGCCCTTTGTCTTTCGACGGTCTTCAGTCTAAAGTCGACGCACGACAGGTAAGTCATCAGCTCTCTGCACGTATCCCGGATGTGATGATTATGAGTTATGTCGCGCCGGCTTATGGTAGGTATCCACGGCCATCAGACGAGGTCTTGGCACAAGTCTTCCGGGCGCACGTCGGTACGGTCGAATGGCCGCGGAGGATACCCTACTCACTACCGTCGGTCCATGGGTGCCCAGTCGGATCCACCGCTCGTGGCGGAATATCATACTCGGGCATCCTGAGCTTTGGTCTATCATCCGCGTGGAGTGGCCAGAGTCGCCAGATGACGCCAATATTGATAACGACTTCTCCGATGAAGATGACTAATCTGACAAGGACGACTACTCTGACTACAGTAACATAGATCAGGCGCGGTCTGACACGCGATATTCCTGTGACCTGAGTAACCTCGCTCGAGATCACGCTGCAGTTGGGGTTATCACGGGCTGGCAGAAACATGGCCGCCATGATGAGGAGTATGGCTTTACGGACAGCACTGCGAGGCGCTCCGCCGACCGACAGCTCTTGGAGCAGTCATCGCGCATCCGAATTGGTTGCTCACCGCCGAGATCATATCACCAGTCCTCTTCTCTTGTCCATCTTTTTGCCCCCATGCGCACCCGACTCCCGAAACTTCACCGTGATCTTGACTGGGAGTGTTATCGTCACTACGTTCCCATGTCTGAAAACTCCTCGTCTGACTGACTGACATCACACTCATTGATCATTTCGTCGACAAGGCCCCCCCCCCACCCGGGGTGCCATTCGATCATTCTCAGAGACTAGCCTACCCTTTGGTGATCTTCTTCGCAGTGGAAGTGTGCCACCACTCCTACGCTTCAACCTTGCGAGATGTACATCAAACTCCCCCGCAATGACCTCCCCTCCCAATCTACGTCAACCCTCACCCATCCCTCCCTCCGTCGCCTCCTGACGAAAGAACTGGCCTTAGTCGCTCGCTCACCCTTCCGAAGCTGGAAGAGTTTGTCGTGCCGGAAACCAATAAGGGCACGATGCCAGCCATCCACGAGCACCTCATGCGATCAAGGTGTTCTCTCAAAGTACTCCACTCAATCGACTTCACCCTCAGCGCGAACGTCCTTGCCATCCTCTCTACCTCCACCTCCGCTCGAGCCCTGTCTTACTGGATAAGGCGCTGCGGACGGAAAATTCATGACTCTCCTTGTCGAAAAGTTGGCGAAGCTTCTTTCCTCCCATGTTTGGAGGAACTCGACATGGTAGTTTCTCATGACTACGAGGCGGATTTCGGAGAGCCATTTCAGGCACCGAGCAGGATCAACTTCGTGAACGACGCATGTGTTGAGGTGCTTTCCGCGAGATGGGAGAGGCGTCGGTCGACCGACTGGAGTACGCATCTGCCATCGACCGTTGGGCTGTCAAAAACGTGGGGCGTCGACGGACTAAGGAGGAAGTGTGACGAGGGGCTGGATGTTATTTTGAGAGTGAGAGATCCGCGGGCCTTGGATCTGATGCAAAAGGCAAAGAATATCTCGTACGTTTACAACGCCTAGACACTTCTATTGGAATGTAACTTGTAAGCGTTATCATAGCCGCTGACAGGCTTACAGGCTCAAACAATGTCTACCGTTTTGTGGCGCCCCAGTCAGAAGCCTCTTCCACACCTTCCTGATGCCAAATGAGTGAAACGATCCAACTCTTCATGGCATGTAGCTGGCGCGATTGTCCCAATTTAGTCACGCGACTGTTCTTTCATTAACACAGCAAGACCGCTCCGCTCCGCTCTCCAAGTCAGAGGAAAGCACTGTACCCGCGAAGATCAGGCGGCGTAAGCCTTCGTCGTGTTGAAAAGGACCTGGTCTCATCGGGCTGTTAGATGCGACTCTGGAATCAACACCCTCGACGCAGCGAAAGTGAGTCCATCGTATAGTGACTCAATAATATATCTGATAGCGGCTCGTGCAGGCGTACTCCCATGGCCAATCAGAAGTACATAATCCTTTACACGGGAAAGGATTGTGGTGATATCATCAGAAACTTCTGTCAATACAATAGATGCGCTTCCAGTGAGGCTTTCGGAAGATGTGATTCACTATCTCGAGGAGAAATATGTACATGTCCCACAAGCAGTCGACGGTCATCGGTGAAGTTGAACGGAATAGGAAGTCGACGTCGACTCGACGTTTTGCTCTCTCATTGGCGTACCCTTGTTGTATTTTTTCGTTGCTAGTCTCCTCAGAAGTGATGTGTGGGATATTGCTTCGGCCACTGCTTGAAGAAAATGGAATTGCACTTTGACTAACAGATATGCATTCAGGTTAACCGTTATGATTTTCCCATTGACCATTGACCGTGATAGCAATCATATGCTAAGTATCACTTGGAGCTGGAATGATACGGCTTAGATCATGCCCGGGGGTCGGGATCCATCACATACACCTCCCTGTCCTGAGGCAACTCATTTTGACTTCCATCGTAATTCTCACCAAACTGCCGATCAAGTGAGATGTGTTGGACAGCTGTCAGTTTTCGTGTATACGAAAGGGTGAAGCCTCTGTATCGCATCCTCCCGTCATTTATCTGGTCCTCATACATGCTTAGTGAATGGCGGCACACCCATGGTCGCGCTGAGGCCATATGCGCTGGTAGATTAGTCAGCTCGCGGCATCTCTCTCGGCTTCCACCATCTCACCTCTGGTCGTAATGTGTGTAAAGCTTCACTCGACGGGATCTGGCTCATGACATATGACATCAGACCATAACACTCGATGAGGTGCCCTGGGGGCAACATCCGCCTGCTTACCAGACGCCTGGGCGCCGTCGGTTTTGTCCTATGTGTTTCGCTTCTGACCCTGCCAAAATCCGTAACGACTTGCAGCGGCTACGCTAGCGTGTCCAAAATCTAATCTGACACTTCAGATACCGACAATGCTGTTACCTCGTCGCACATTGCTCCCGGCTCCTTTTCCGTGGCTGCAATCAGCCAGGCCATCATCGAGGCTGTCCTGTAGTTTCCCGCAATCACCGCGTTGTACGCCATTCCCCAATCCACGAATACAGTACGCTCCTCGGCACGATACCACATGAATGACATGTAGCGCTTATCACCTTGAACATTCTTCTGCGCTACCGCATATGCTGCTTTGGCCAGGTAAAAACCGAGACACGCTCACGACCCGGGCCATATCACTTCCTTCATCGGCGGGATCAGATTTCAACCTGGCCGTCGTATGATGTGAACTGTCTGTCTGCTGCTTGACGTCTCACTGATACCGTGATGGTTTCTCACCAGATCGAAATGAATAACGAGGGGGAACACACTCTTCGTCCACAGAGACTCAGAGATATCTTCCCACTCTCTCTCTCTCTCTCTCTTCACCCGCTCAGTTTCCGTTCATTCCTTGGCTGGCCATGCATTTCATTCGCTGCTTCTTATATTACCTGTGTGCATCCTCGTTGACCGTCGTATTCCGCTTGTTGACGACTGCTAGGGTCTGGCTACCGCTGTCTTTCTCTTTGCAAATCACAGTACCAGCAACGACGACGCAATGCATCAACACACCCGTTACGGTCACTTGGGAGATTGAGGATGCCGTTCCGACAATGGTTATTCTCAGAAAGTTTAGGCTTGACCAGAATATGTTCGCGGACCCCATTTTCTCTGTCAAGAAACCGACGAACAACGAAACGGCGACCACCAATATTCAGTTCAGTACTCCTCAGTAAGTTTGCCTTTTCTTGGGTGTAATCAAGTTGATCACTTCATGCCTGCAGACGCTATTTTGTCGTCGCGGTCACCGAGCCGCAGTACGTCCACCGTTCAGGTCTGAATGCTCGTTGACAGTGTTTAGGAACGATACTTTGAACCCCCAGGACCCCCGAAGTGATGAAATTGCGGTGACGCTCAATCCACAAGGTTGTGGTCCCGGCGGCGGGGGCGGTAACTCTCATGGACACGGCCAAAATCAGGGCAAAGGCAATCAGTGAGTGACAAGCCCATTCCTATTCTACCCTCTTTTAAATGTTGCTCTAGTAATTCAAATGCGATGACTAATAACGGCGATACTTCTACCGGCTCGTAAGCTTTCAGATTTATCAGGCAATTCACTCTCATACTTTCACAGTAGCAAACATACAGCACTCATTGTGGGCGTTGTCTTAGGCATCTTGCTCTTCCTCATCGTCTTCGCTGGAGCAGGATTTTGGTATATCCGGCGCCGCCGCCGCGCCTTCCATCCCAAGCGCATGGTCCGCAACTCCACCTCCCTTGACTCCTTCAGAGGATACATGGCCGAGAAATACATCTCTTCGCCCATGACACCCTCAATTATATCTGCCGATCCTTATGGCTACCTCCAAAGGCCCAACCCTCCGCCACCAGGCTATCCATCGCTCTACGACACGCTCATAGTCAGCCGCCCTCCTTCGACCTACCTTGGCCGCCCCGTCGGCAGCAGCAGGTCCATCGTTCGATCCACCATGACGAGTCTGAACGCCGCACCTTTCACGGAGCGCCAGATGCAGATCCACCAGCGGCTATTTGAGTTGCAGCAGCAAATGTTGGCCCTGGAGCGGCGTGGGGGCGTGTCGAGTGGAGATGCGGTAGACGATGTGAATGATGAGGTCGATGTGATGCAGATCAAGGCCAAGATTGGGACGCTGAGGGACTTTTTGGACTCGCCTTGGGCGACACATGACTCGGATGAGCTTCCCCTAGAGCTGAAAGCGTGCTTGTGAGGCGCACACCCCACACGGTTTTGCTCGCGTTGACTTGAGGTGGTCTTTGAGCCAGCATAGGTTCTCCTATGCTACTGATGAGATGTAGAATGTAACGTTGATTACTTATATACCAGTTCCACAATCGACATACTTTCTCCGCCTTTGTCGTGTACCAAGTGTGGCTGCAAAACGTCGCCTTTTTTCCTGGAACGGTGACGGACTCCGAGTTGTGAATCGTCACTCGTCTCATTGACTTAGGGTGGCGCAGTAAACCCTAGGTTTTGATACACCTCGGGTTTACTGCGGTTATTAACGGTATTGATACAGTATCGAAAGGTCGAGGAGTAGGTTTAGAGGTTTCGATACCGGCACGTGATGGCTTCACGTGACGGCCGCGGCGCTGCTGGGCAAGGCTGAGGCCAACAACAAGACACCGGGGATGGGGCGGGAGGGCGGCGCGCCCATCACGTGTGCACATCACGTGTCGGTACCGAAACCGTTAGTAACGGTATCGAAACCTAAGCCAAAATGGAGGTCGGTAAGTAACGGTTTCAAACCGACGGCCGAGGTTTACTGCGCCACCCTACATTGACTTAGTCTGAGACTCTGAGTCAGACCTTGAGAAGTCAGCCGAGACAAAAATTCCGATACGGGGAATCGAACCCCGAGCTGCCGCGTGAAAGGCGGCAATGTTAGCCGTTACACCATATCGGATGAAAATAAAAGGCCGACCCTGTCCACTAGTCCCTCCCAATGAGACTCAACAGCGCTTCTATCTTTCTAAGCCACATTCGCGAGGTACAACCAGGGAGAGCTAGCTAATTGTTCAAGCCGCGTCTCCAATCTCAGCTTCGGTAGGAAGTGCGCAGATGAATACTAATAACTGGTCGTGCGACGTGTAATTCGTGAAGCCGACGACAAAAGCAACCGCACATACGCAGTAGGACGTGTCCAAGTGAGCCTTGCTCGGATTTTGTCAGCTGCAAGTTGCGCATGGCTAGGTACGAATGAAATCAGACTCGGCAGGTAAGAAGAACGAGATAGACGCCGTCGCAATTGTAAGATGTGAGAGCTGGTTCCAAGGAAGGAAGTTGAAAGTATCCACCGTCGAGAGCCACCGCTGCTATATGGAAAGACAGACAGCGCGGGGATGGGAGTGCAAAGAGCGGACGGTCCAAGCAAGGTCTATTGACGGTGATGGGGGCAAAAGGCAAGCAAGAACTACTGACTACGACGGCGTACGATGTATATATAGACAGTATGAGTCAAGAGAAAATAAAGGTGCGATTGATCGCGGGTACAGGGAATGATCGTCAGTGGCTGTGAACTCCAGATTCCAACACTCCCACTAGTTCACAGCACAAAAGCGTCTGAGATCTCCCACTGCTTTTAGAGGGCGTAATGAGGGGCATACGCAATGCTGGCATGCGGTGTAGATGCCGGGTTGGATGCAGTCGGGGTAAGATTAAATGGGAAAGTTCCGCACTCGTTGCGGAAATGTCCAACACCGCCACATTTGTGGCATGTAATGGTGGAGCGATCAACGGGGGTGCGACGCGGACCACCAGCAATGAGAGCACTGGAGGTGGCAGCCTCAAGAGCAGTCTCGTGCTCATTGGCCAGGCGGGCTTCCTCGTTAAGAATACGAGTGACAACATAGTCGAGTTTATTGTGGTCGGGGTGGGAATCAAGAGCGATGACAAGTCGGTCGTACTCGGCGGGAAGGGAAGCGAGGATGAACGAAATGACCAGGCGGTCGGAGCAGACCTCGCCAAGGTCGGTGAGCTTCTGCACGGTGGACTCGATGGATCCAATGTGGTCACGCATGGACACGTTGGCCTTCCTCTTGTTGCGGAAGAGCCCCAAGAACACGGTGATGACAGTGCTGAGGCCGTCTGTGGTGTGGAAGGTGCGAATACTCTCCCACGCCTCAGCGGAAGACGGCATCTTGCGAGTGAGGTGAAACTGATCGGTATCGATGAGCTCAACGATGCGCGACATGGCCTCCTCGTCCCGCTTCACCCAAGACTGGACAGCCTTGGAGTTGGGGGAACCTAAGGGGCGTGGCTCAGCACCGCTGACAACAGCCCAGACGCGAGCTTTGGTGAGCGACATCTGGGTAGCATAGGACCAGTTGCTGTAGTTGGTATTGTCGAGGATGATGGTACGGGAAGCGGGTTTAGACGACATGATGACGGCGATGGCACGATGACGGTGGAGACGGCACAAAAAGAATTGCACGATGACGATGGAGATGGCACGGTGATGATAGCAAAGGACTGGTGATGGCACAGAGAACGACGGCACGGAGGACGATGGCACGATGGCGGGTGATGGCACTGATGGCACGAGAGTCGACGGCGATGACAACGACGACGATGAGAAGGTAGAAGCGCAGGGGTCGATGTGATGGTGATTAGCGACGGTCGGGGCCCATAACCTATGGAAAGACAGACAGCGCGGGGATGGGAGTGCAAAGAGCGGACGGTCCAAGCAAGGTCTATTGACGGTGATGGGGGCAAAAGGCAAGCAAGAACTACTGACTACGACGGCGTACGATGTATATATAGACAGTATGAGTCAAGAGAAAATAAAGGTGCGATTGATCGCGGGTACAGGGAATGATCGTCAGTGGCTGTGAACTCCAGATTCCAACATGCTAGTGGTGGGTGCAAACTAGAGGATGAAGCTTCGCTCGTCGAGCTACCAGGCGCAGAGACCGTTTTTGATGTGGCAGAGGCAGAGCCAGTGAAAGTCGCTTCCGGACCTAGAGAAGAGAGGTGTTCAGAGTTGTGGTAGTGCAGCAAAAATGGTGATTGACATACCTGTGTCAGCTTCGGCAGCGGCAAAGTTGAACGTGCCGTTCAACAAAAGAGAGAGAGAGAGAGGTAGGCATAGTGCGGGATGGCGGTCGCACCTGGGATTGAGTCCGGGATTCAGGTTTGATATGCTACGGTGCAGGAGAGTAGCACCGACAAAACACATAAGCACAAGTCGAAAGATGTGCTACTCTTGTGCAATCGTCGAGGCGTGGCTCAAATAGGATGTAGGGATACCTCTTGAGCACATGGATCCACAAGCCTCGGTGTCACGGCCGCATTGTCCCATGGCTGCCCTTGCGGTATGCTTTCAGTTGAGAGACTGCAGTCACTGAGAGGCGACTGCATCGCAACTCTGGATTTGCTGATGCAGAAGCTTAGATGGGACAATACGCTGATGCTGGGGGAAGGCTATGATCTGGATTTTTGAGCGACGATATAGATGGGATATACTACGTTGTCACAAAAAAGGAGGGTCTGTAGCTTCAAAATGGCGACGTGCCATCTCAGCCTGCTCCGCAATACTGAGATACTTGAATGGATCAAGCACAGATATGTGCGCAGTAGAGTTGGCCCCATAAGCGACCACGGCATCCTCATTTGCTAGGATGCGACGAGAAGCATGTCCTTCATCTGTGCTGAAGTAAAAGAACACCAATCTGCCCAGACAACGGAAGCCAACCTAAAGTAAGCCCATAAGCAGTTGGATTGACTGTGCAGGACCGTACATGCGGCGTGCCAAAATTCAAGCAGTTCCTTCTTTGCCGCGTAACACGCCACTCAATCTTCCGGATTCTCCCCCGCCAATTGAACAATTATAGGGACATGGGTAGAGGAGGTTTGGAAACGTGAAGATGTACCTGGACTTGGACATTGTTTTGACAGCGGAGAAAACATTGGTGATGGCCCCGGCACCTCCGCCACATTGACAATACTTACTGTTTTGAGACAACCAGACGGTCGATGTAGACCACGGGCTCTTTGGCCATTGCAGCGGAGTCGTCACTTGTCCAGCAGGTGGTCCCCTCCTGAAGAATTCTCTGCCAGAGGACGGGCGGACCACCGGAAGGCTCGAAGATGTCGCAAACTGAGCAAGCTCCTATTGTTGGGGTGGTGGTAAATATACAGAATACCATGAATTGGTGGAAAGAAACTCACATCTGCTACATACCCAAAATTCAAATGGTCTCAGACTTTCAGCATAGAGGAAAAGCGGCCCCATTGACCAAGGGTTCGGATGTCGATGTCCTGGACGTAGACATGTCCGATCTTGGTTCCATTGTCTTTGAGCTAGATACTATATGGGATACTCTGCACAAACAGTGAGTCAGACCACCAAAGTTCTCAGCGTACACACCTTGGTTCAATCCCTGTTGCAATGTGTTATCTTGAAATCATTAGGCTCGTTGTCCATGCGAACCAGCTGGAGATCGTTTTGATGGCTCAAACAAGCTCGCCAAATGGCGGCCTTCGGCCGCCATTTGCTCGCATGTGTTTGCTATTGACACAAGTATCCGTCCTGGCGACCAAATGCGCAGTGGTTGGGGAGCTGCCCGCTACTGGTGCTGTTGCTGCTCCCCGTTATTGCGCTGCATCCCTCAACACATCGACTCAACGCGTCAGCACGCTCTAGTTGCGCTTGTTGCGGTTCAGTGTCGTTATGTTGAGTCCTGTGGGCACAGGGAAAGTCTAAGAATGAGTTGGAAAAGCACAGGGTGTGATGAGACGGTGCAACGCACTGTGAAAGGGCACCGCAATGCATTTTTCGGGTGGCGTAGAGCGGTACCCCTGCTCTGTTGCCTCTCTTCCGTCTCCAGACTCCATTGGTCTGCTCGTAGCTATCAACCTGTGGTGGGTGCAACGTCAAGGCAGCGCTGTGCTGAGCGGAGCCACACTTGACAGCAGGAGGACTTGCAACTGACAAGTGGGAAGAGATGAAGGGTAGGTGCCGGAAGGCTGACGTCTTGCACGAACATGTTAGCTAGGTACTGCGCAAGTAGGTAAGCAAAGTCAAGAAAAGAGAGAGGGTGGCGTAACGCACCTAGATTTGTGCTGCCTCTGCCCGTGCTCAGTGTGCGCGGCGCGTTCTGGTTTTGCTCTGCCTGCCAACAGTGCATCCTAACATCACGTCCAAGTATGTTATGTCTGCGCTGCCAGCTGATCCCATGCGCGCAATTTTGTCGGTGCCGTCATTTTCGAGTCTGGATCCTACGCTGTGCAGAAGGCGAAGCCGTGCTTGGTGGAAAGAGGCAAATTGACCGGGTCGAGGGCTTTCGTGAGGGTTTGTTGATAGGGTCCTGCTGCATGCATGAAAAGGAATCGATGCGAGGGCTATCGAGTGCAAAGAGGGCATTTGCAGTGGATTGGCAGGTTCTGACAAGGCCCGCATGTCTTGTCGCAATTCCTCAGAGGAGCAAGTGCTGTCTGGAATGATGATGGTGGACGGAAGACAAGTTCGATCGAGCGCTTGGCCAGATCACCTGGAAACGAAAACCTGGAGAAAGCCAATATATGACAATACGAAAGGGATACTCAACAGGCGTTAAACATTAACAGAGCCATGATAGACAAGTTCGCTCTGCGCCTGGACTTCACGAGAATCAGTGTTCGGTAATCGGTCCGAGTGCCGGACATACTGCTACAAGACGAGAGACGCTACACACCCAGAAAAAAATTCAATTTTAACAGTATGGAATATACATTGTTATAACAATTATCGGACCCATACAGGCAAAAGTAATGGATTGAGAATGATTTTGAGGATTCGGATGATCAGGGTCCACCTTCCTAATGGGGATCGACGAAGTTTCGCCTTGCAGAGTTTGCATACACAAAACGAATTTCAGAAATCTGATAATTTCTTTTCATTCGTAACGGGGCAATCATTCGCTGCTCATAGAGATTGTAAGCGCGTTCGGCATGGTCAGGAGAGGGAAAGGTTTAGATTAGCCCACTGTGACCAACTTCCAAGTGTTTCATCTTCTTAGCCTACAAAACCGACGCAAAAGGATAGTACCGCTTAATCATACATATCTACCGCCGTCGTACTTGCATTCCGTATCGTACACTCCGTTAGTCGCGGGACGCTAAATTATGAACCCTTCTGTGTGCCTATGGATCTGTTCATTTGTCCCACATTTCTACATAGCACCAGCGGTTCTGTGCTGCGAGATTTTCATTCCCAGGACGTTGACGTTTTGCCAGAGTGGGCGCATCGCAGTTATGGGGTCATCTGAGGGATGATCTTGATGATCACGTAGAACTGTGGAAGCAATAAACGGCACTCGACACAATAACAAATTGTGAGATGACGGCCTGATTCGGAATGGCACTAGGAATTCAGCGCAACAGCGCGCGCCAACGCACCTCACGCATAACAGACAAGCCCGCAGTGAGCGTGGTCGGAGGTCACCTGCCACCAGCGAACGGCGTTTGGGTCGTTTAACGACGGATCGTTGCCCATACTTGGCTACAATGTTCGAGGAGGATGGGCGCTTCCGAAACAGCTGATCTCTTTCTACAGCTGGTTGACAGCTAGTCAACGTATCCGAGATAAACGAGAGCTCAAGTTCCAATGACCCGGACTGTCAACTCTCCGCGATCTAGCTTGATACACGTCTAGTTGTCTCAGGTCTTTGATCAGCTTCGGAAGACCCAGAACAGACGAATTCACGATCATACAGCCGAACAAGTTCCGTTGTCTTATTTCCGATGCTAACAAGCTCGATTATGCCGATGCGATCACAAGGAGCGGAACACTGCACTGTGTTGTGTTCGACTATGTTTGATGAGCGGATCCTGCTGATGGACAAGGCGAAGCGTATAAGCACCTTAAATGGACAAAGATGGCACGAAGTCGTATTCTAGTCACTGTTTTGGTTCTTCCTGTCCGCCAACACCTGCACCAAAATGTCAGTCCGGATGAAGGCAAGACAGATGTGACTCACTCGTTGCCTGGCGTCCTCCTCCCTTCGCTCCATCAACTAAATGTTTCAGAGGCGCTAAGTTGCGGTTTTTTTTTACCACTTTGGACAACTCGACTCACCTCTGTAATGATGCTCGTCAGTCGAAAGTCGCCAGTCGATACGAACGGGAAAAGTTTAACTTACCTTTCCCGGCACGAATAGTGTTGTTATGGACCTGGAAGGCTGTTACAACAGTCCATCCGGTGAGTCCGACTAACGAATACGTTATTGTGCGTTGTATGATAGTCAGAATCGGCAACATGTTGGTGGTAAAAGCCTAAGGGCAAGCTGCGCGTTACGTCATGCAGGCACCAAATTCGAAGACGGCCGGCAATCTCAATCGAGGCGTGATGTGCAGAACAAAGTTGTTTTATCCATTATAGGGTACGCATCTAATACGTAGAGATATATGAGGTATGTACATGTAGTGTAAGCAAATGATTAGACCTCTATATTGTCCGCCACCTCTAAAATTAGCGGTCTATAAGAGGTCAACGCTTTGGCGTGGTCACCGACTGTCTAAACTACTATCCCGTCGCCAAATTACAAATGATTAAAATATAATTACAGCCCACAATCACCAGTGTCCGAGTTCAACCTCGTCGCGATCAAATCCGATCTCAGTCCATGCCTCGCAGTTCTCCCCTTCGATGCAGTTGCCGTAAAGACCAGAAAATCCCACTTTGTGATACACGTTTGCAGCAGCAGGGTTGTCATGCGCCACATACAGTGCGACGGCATCATACTTGGCAGTGAAGAGACTGAAGTGTCGTTAGTACTGGAATCCCAGAGGAAAATTTGAAACTTACATCTTACAAACGCGTCGCACGAGACGCTCAGCACACCCACGGCGACGCCAACGCGGGTTGGTGAAAACCTTAGTAATGGTCGCGACCGTGTCACTGTTCCGGGTGCAGCACACGATGGAAGCAATGTCGCTGGCGCCTTCGGGGCCTTCAGGACGGATGCGATGCACCCAGACTGCCTTCTTCGAGATGAGAAGGGAAGCCTCTTTTAGGGCTCCGTTCGCGCTCAGAAAAAAGGGATCCTAAACAGTACCGTAAGCTTAGATGATGAGAAATCGCGATAAGAGGCAATGGATCACTTACAGAGTCCGACGCGAAGTCGAAGCACAATTCCGCGACTGCTTCCAGATCGCTTGGCACTGCGAGACACAACTCTATTTCATGTCCGGGGATGACTGTCGAGCTGCGATTTCTGAAAGTCTGTAGGGTGCAGACGGAGAGCTTCGCGGCGTAATAAGCCTTGATGTAACTTCGGATCCCGGTCAGCTGGGTCCACAGTGGAACGAAAATCTTTGTGATGGTATCGGGACCGAAAACGGAGTATACCCTAGCCACTGGGACTGTCTGATGAAGAGCCTGGGCAAGAGCCAGCAGGCGGGGATGCAGGAAGGCGGCACTAAGACGCGCCGTTGAGATGGTGGACGCGATGAAGATGGGGTAGGCGCCCATCTCCGTGGAGGTGCATGACAAAACGAGCTCAATATGAGCATGTGGAGATGAGGTAGTGACAGTGATCCATGCATGGCCCAGCGCAGGAGCGTTGCCCGCCCTTTCAGAGTCGAGACATTTTTGTGCGTGTGGGAGAATCGTGTTGAAGTGCGCAGGATTCGCGCTAGTCACATCCCAAAATTCGCTGGGAAGAGACATAGCGGAGCGGTATACAGAAGTGAAGGTCCTATCTGCAATGCACGGCATGGCAAAGTAATGAGCGATGTGCGTGTGGGGGATGAGTTGTCTGAAGAAATGGAAGATGCTGATGACTAGACCGAAAAAACGCTCGGCCTATATATACGTCAGCGGGGAATACGACGCTGTCAATAGGGTAGCTAAGCTGTAGAGCTCAACGGGTCGCCATATGTGACTCGGCAGTGCTTACCGGCTAGCTCCCAAAAGATGGTAAGCATTCTGGATTCATAGGTCTTGATGATCCCTCATCGACTGATGACGGCTTGGTGTTGTTGTTCGTGTACCGTATATCGAGGCGTAAGGTACAGAGGAAGTGAGATCAGAAGTGGTGAGGATCTTTCCGCTGTACGCGATACAGCCGATCACAGCAGATCCAGCTGTTGATCGTGTCGCAACTTCATATAGTCGGCCATGGTCGGGAGACTGATGTTTGCTCCGTACGTTCTCCAAGTCTGCACACCGACGTGCATAAGCGGGCTGATGATCATGAGTCATTGTGGCCGTAAGTGCATATCCCGAGATGCTGTGGCGCACCATGCGTATCTCGAATTGTCTCAGGACGTCCACAGTCACGGATGGAGGCTGCGTTCCATGTTCATATCCTAAAACCGGCTTACACATGCAGATTTGGGGATACAATCGCTTACTCGACTACAACAGGGCGCGTCGAAGAAGTCTGCCAACAGTATGTGTACAACAAATCCGCATGGTAACACTGTCGCCGGTGAGCGGGAAGGTTCTTTGACCGGGTTTCAGCTGGTTGAAGTTCGCGCCAAAAAGAGGAAGAATAAGAATTGTCCAAATTCGGACGTTCGGAACTTCGGATATCAGCTTTCCCACACTCCTGTCTCAGCGACCACCATGGAAGGGAAGCGGAAACCTCTCTTTGATGATTGCGATATTTCTTCCTGATTTTCGTTTGTCCAGATGCTTAGTCTTGACTGTTGTCAGTCTCTCATAGCTAAGCGCCGGACCCATTTTCATGAGCCTGCATGTCAATTAGAGCATGCCGCTCCTACAATGAATCGATAGCTGCAAAGAATAGGGAGCAGTCCTTGAGCGCTGCGATCTTGCTCTTTTTGGTTCGTTTTTTTTGTTTCATTTTGGAGACGATCGACGGCCGATCTCAGCTAATCATCTCCGTCAACTACTGCCAGGATACCGCCTAACGACTCGTTCGGTCGCGCCATGGCGATCGTGATGTCTTGGGTGCGCTTTGTCTTCTCCGTGGAACTATCTTCGAATTTTGGATAATTCCCTGGCTCGGATTTCGGACTGACCGCAGTCGATATTGCTATCGCGAAACACGAACGAAACGAATTCATTTAGTACGTATTTACTACCAACCGGTTCTTCAGCTCATCTCAAAGCAAATGGGGCATCCAGTTGTCCACATGCTATCTTACAATGGCTATCAGTAGGCGATGAAGCCGATATGGCCATGGAGAGGACACTGTTAAGCGCTGGTAGCGCCTCCGCGCTTAAACAAGGCCTCGTGTCGAACCCAGACTCTTCTTAGGGTAGGTCTTCTGACTCGAGAGAGAGGGCGGCGTTCGGGGGCTTTGAAATGATTGGCTTTGGCACAGAAATTGACACCGTTTGACTCACAACTAGAACCCGGCGTCAAGCGCCCCACAAGACTCGACTTTTCTCCATCTGCAGGTCAATTGATACCACAGCCTGCGTTGCGAGCTCGGCCTGTATTCGTTACAGAGCTCATTTCAATGCGATGACAGTAAGCTCCGATCCGTTTAGAAAATCATATCCTGCGTACTTGTCATCGATGCAGCTAACAGCTACGCTCTGTCTTCAATCTGGTTCAACGTAGAGTGTCTAGGGCACGCGTTAGTTGCTTTGAGATTTAGCATGCAAATTTGGGTGCGGCATCATGTTACATGTAACATTGCTTTCTTCTCTGCGCTGCCCCCCCCCCCCTCTTTTTTTCCAGTGACGGCGTAACGTCTAGTAACATACATTCCGCATTCCACAGCTATCGCACGTTGCCCTCCATCCGACTCGAGTGATGAGTACCCGTTTCCTCAGTTTTGGGACGCCGCTACTCACAATTTGAAAATGTATGATGCTTCTCGGCTACTCAGTTACTGAGTGTCCGCAACTCAAAATCAGACCGCAAGGAAGGTGTTGTTGATGTCTTTTCCTGGTCCGATCGTTTGCGCAGGTGACCCGTTCCTATTCCTGTCTTTGCTTGGACCTTTATCAAGGCCGCATGTGTGACTGATTGTCTCGCACAAGTATTGCTACAGGTGTTCAACAAAACGCTGAAAACGCGGTGCTGAAAAAATTTGATGGCAAGAGCGATCTCCTATCCCGCTTCATCTATTACAGAGAGACTGGTGATGCCATGCGAATTGAGATCAACGCGCGTCTCGTTGTCAGACCGCAAAGCGTCAGCTCGGTCATTACTCCCGGTGCGTATAATAGCTGACATGTTTTCTCTGTATACCCCGCTGGTAAGCGATGTCATCTTCTGAGAACGAAGTGCGCAAACTATCGGGACAATTGATAGCTAATTGATCGTTGTCTTCGAGTCCCTCAATCCCACTCGAGGAAGCTTCCGAAAATTCATGCGGGATGTGCCTTGTGCTTTGGAGCAGTTTGGGAGCAGGCGTCACGGTCGGAAACGAACTTTCTCTTTGACGCCCAGCCCAGTAATCAGGACAGACCCGCGATCACCGTCAGTTTAAATTGTCTGCAGCTTAGGCGATCGTCATTGTAAGTATGCGCAGTGCAGTACGAACCCAGCCTTCAGATCGGGTAGTCACGCCCAAGCCCACAGACCTGCGGGGTCTAAGGCAGCAATTACGGTATTCGTGTCCGCGCCACGCCTCCATGAACGAGGATGTGTAGTCTTCTTTTACGTCCAACGCCGCATTTTGCACTGACCAATTTTTGTGCTATGCGTCGATCTATGACATATATTCCATGCTGAGAAAATAGGATATCTCTGCGAGTTAGTGATCTGCCGGCTCTGGCTTCAGGCCGGGCCAGCCGTACTCAGGCCAGAGCCAGGCCAGGCCAGGCCGTAGCGACGGCTTCACAGAGCCCATGGCCTGGCTTGGGATCCTGGAAGCACAGGCCGTAGGCCAGCCGTCGAGCCTTGGCTCAACACCGTGTCAGGTATTGAATGGAACAGACTGCAGGACTTCACGAGAGATCCACTTTGCCAGGAACGTAGCATCTGGTTGCTACTGGCAGCTTCCTAGGAATTGTATCCCTGTCGTGGAATCTACATAGGTCGCGCGCTATCGGAGTTTGAACTGGCCGGCCGGGATCCAACGTCAAACTCACATCGCGACACAGACTCCTTCACATCATTTGATCAATGAACCAGCGTACGGTCGACGTACGCCTTGCATCCTCGCTTGTCTTGCAACTCCAGTGATCTCCCACTATGACCACAAATGGGTCCTGGAAGACGTTTACCATCATTTGATGGGAGAAAATGGGTGTTGCTTGGACGGCTGGTACAGGCCGTACAGCGGTATGTAGGTAAGTTGACCGTCAGGTTCTCGGGGAGAAGATATCTGACATTGCGGATTACGAAGTACAACTAGACGAGAGGCGTTGGATGGCATTCGCTCTGATGATGCATGTCACTGCGTTACCCGTAGGTAAGTTCCGAGAGGTGCACCGTGGAAGCAGTACTGATAGGATTGGAGTTGTGGAGACTGTGGACCTTGACCTGTGCTTCAGATACTTTTGCAGTTACCGCCATGCGTCTATACCGATGCCCGAACATGTTTGTACATGACCCGCTGTCATCAAGTCCTGGTGTTTCCCATGAAGAGGTAGCGATGTCTAGAATTAGATGTGTTTCAGACTCCACTTGGTGCAGCCTGGTCAGCGACGCGATTTCGGCTCCTCTTATCGTGTCTCGTCCTTGCACATCCTTGTGTAGACAGCCTGGCTTCGGCGATAGATGGCACTTTCAAGAAAGTACTTCGATAAGGTCGGTGTTGAGGCCCAAAGCTCGTCCGTCATAATCTGGTCTCTCTCTGCTGATGATGTACTTTGATCATTAGGTTGATAAGCGCCCAGAACGCCACTGCTCTCAGCTGCGGTCCTTACTCGGACGACTGATATGTGCTGTTCCGGTACCTGCTCCATCAAAAGCCGGATGGTTTTGTCCAACGTTGCCTTCGACACGACCGCTCTCCCTCGCAGAGAATCTTTCCTCAGTCAGGAATCAGACAATGGGTCCTCACCATGCCCTGAGCGTCTGCAGCTCGTACTTTGCTCAACTTTTTGCTCACGTCACCTTGAGCGCTGTTTGCGTTTCCAAGAAGGTCGTAACTTCCCAATCATGAGAGCCTTCCCATGACTCGGCGAGACACATCTTCACGAGGTATTTTGATACGCCACCACTCTAAATTCCACAATCAGTGATGATTCTCGACAGATAGCTCAGAAATGGATAGTCATCTACACAGTAGGAGACATAGATGCTCAAATACTGCACCGGTGCAGTTCTGTCTCCCATATTTCTTACCATGAAGTCTTTCCTCCTTAGTAGCCTTTTCTTCATCTCAGTCACACTCGCCGTCAGCGGTAGGTCCCATGCATAAGCCTCACTGAGGCACCACTCAGACTGACCTACTCATAGTGCCAGTGGCGAACCGCGCTCCCTATCTTGGACTGAGGGATGACGGTGAGTTTCCTACCGGCAGCCTGTGGTTCTAGGGGATTCATGTCTTGTCGACACAGTCAATCTTGTCCGTGCCCCCGAGCCCGGTCGTGGTGGTTACAACGGCATCGGTTAGTCCCCCTTCTTCGTATCCTCCTCCAGGATGACGGGACGAACGTACATTTGTCATAGTGGACTCGGAGGACAAGCGCGCCGCTGACCCAGGACGCGGTGGATACAACTCTGTCGGTGGGTGCACTGCTCCATAGCGTGTATCGTTGTCGGAGCTCACAAAACCTTCTGGTATAGTTGAGGCCGCCGACCGTCGTGAGGCCAATCCAGGTCGTGGAGGATACAATTCTGGGTGTTTGTAGCCTTCATCCTGGTACTGTGAACGATTACTGACAGCAGCTCGGTATTATAGTGGACTCGGAGGACAGGCGCGCCGCTGACCCAGGACGCGGCGGATACAACTCTGTCGGTTAGTCTTCCACTTGCTGTCAGGCTGAAGCCACGACTTGTGTTGATCTATTGCCGCAGAGTCCGCCGACTAATGACAAGCTTCACAGTCAAATCCCGTCCCTCGAGACAGTCTTCCAGGTTATTTCTTGAATGTTGTGTATAAATAAATAAGTAGTGTGTATGCTAAACGAATCGTAGCATCGATTTCCCTCTCGGCTCACTGTGATCGTTCTTAACAGCCTTCATACTTGGGAAGACCAACGAACCCTCATCCCTGAACAATTTGAGTTCTGATTATCTGATAGCTTGAACTTCCCCACGACTCTACATTTATACCTACTGACGCTCGTATCAGGCTCGTATCCAGGTTCGAAAGTTGAGACGATTCCAGCTCAGAAGAAGCCGGCGGGCCGGCGGTAGCGGCAAGTTCCTGTCAACTTCCTGTCGATCTTCTGTTCCCTCGGTGACCCTTGACCTCAAGCCTCTCACGAAACCGTGCGGATGCGAATGCGTCCAATTTGGACAGCCTGGGGCCCCGCCAGAGGAGTGTCTTGAAATGTTAGAAGCATACACGAAGGCGCTATAGGCCGTGATCTTCTTGAAAGAGCGGAGAGCAAAGGACTCGGAAGGAAATGACACGCTATGTCCGCGCCTTGACGGGCTGATGAACTTCGGGATCGGATACCTCTTGACACAATCGGATGTTGGGTTCAATTGAGACTTTTCGACTTCCTTCTTGCTCTAGCAGTATCGATTGAATCTGATCTGGTGCACAAAAGTGATGCCTCTCTCGAGTACTTGGTACAACTCAAGATCCCTCCACCGAGTACTTTCCGTACTTCCTACTCCGACCCGAACCTGCTCGATTAACTTTTCTCGTTCATCTCCATCTCCGCCCTCCCGACCGGTTGCACCTAGAATACCCCATTCTTCATGCAACTGACCGCGACTAGTACTCAGGCTTGTCCTGCCTGTGAAGGGACGAGGGGCGAGAATCAGACTGAGATTCATCGTGAAATAGCAGAATCCGAGTCCAAGTCCCATGGGGATATATTCGGGTGTTAGCTCGGGGAATGAATGACAGTGTGTGCTAAGCGTCGGTGAGGTGTTTTTGAAGAGATGAAGGCGAGACTTGCAAATGGAGATGAAGGCAAGACTAACGGTGTGAGCCTACCATCGGATTCTTGGGAGGAAAGAGCGGGCTGTACCGAGTTACCCCTGCGGAAAAACTTCGTACGTGGCGCTGAATAGCCTAATCATCCTCGGATGGATGCGTACATAAGGGATCTCACTGGGTCCCTGGTAAGTACCTGCTAAGTGCTTGCGATAGAGGTGCGCAAGGCTTTCACAAGATCTCGGACAGGTTGGCTCAAGCATTCCTCATGTGAGGGGCCCGACTCGGCGGTCGGTGTGAAGGTGGGAGCGAAGAAGCACGCAAGTTGTCAAAGGAGGCGTTCCGCAGTCGCTGACTGAACTGACTGAAGGGGATACAGGATGAGCTAGCTTAGCCAATAGCCATGGGCGGTATATCCCCTCAGAGGCAAGACTGCAAGAAGGCGGAGCGCGGTGGTAAGCATCTGAGAATCGTCAGTTTTCGCCGCCAGTGCATTGGGTTTGAGACCATGAGCCGAACGTGGGGTATCTGGGGCGGTGAGCACGATGGTCGGCTCGTCGTTACGTGAACATTTGATGTCTGTATGCCGTCGCCATGAGGCGGCGGAATGATAACCCGCTTGAGCAGGTTGTTCACACGACAGCGTGGGGGTGCTGATGACGGCCAAAATGTCGGTGAGAGGTGGGAGCGTTGTGTAGGTATTGTCGGATGCAGCGTGGTGTCGGGCAGTGATCACATTGCCGCTCTAGTCTGTTAAGGGCAACTCCGCTTTGCTCATGCCTCAGGTTACGGCTTATCTTGAATAAAGCGTGTGTGAATGACAGAGGAAATTGAATAGACAAGGCAAGGCCAGCATTGCGAGAAGAGAGTCTCGTGGGTACAAGTGAGTGATAAGATGCTGAAGGAGAAATCAGTCGGTATCACAGGAAATCAGTTGATATGTCAGACAAGGGGACGACTGAGGGAGGAGAGACCGAGGAAGAGCACCCCGCGTCTGATGGAAATCGAAGACGGGGTCTCCGGGGGCCCCTTCGGCCCGACATCTCGTGGCCGCATTGGGCAACGGCGGAACTATAATAAAAGAGCGCCTGTCGCCCCCGATTCCGGCTCTTTTTCCCTCCCTCCAACGTGGCTGCGCGCATCCATCCAGCCCGCCGTCGCCGCCGATGAGCTCGACGATGGCCTCGACGTCGAACACCCAACTGGCCCAGCTGCTCAGCGAGAGCTACCAGGAGATCGAGTCCCTGAGACACTCGCTAGCCGAGGAGAAACGCCGCGCGGACCACTTCCAGAAGATTGCAGAGACGCTCAAGGAGGGGCTGCCGCCGTCGGCGAGCTCCAGCTCGGAGATGTTTGAGCGCGTCCGGGCGGCGGAGGAGCGGGCATACAACGCCGACCGGGAGCGCAACGAGGAGGCTGCGCGCCGGCAGACGATCACCCAGCTGTGGCACCAGCTACGGGACTATCTTGGCGTCATCGACGCGCACAGCAGCGAGGCCAGGCGCGAGCTCGACCGGATGATCGAGATGAAGACCTCCGCCCGCGATCTGCGCCTGCTCCCGATCCCCCAGCTCCGCGACGTGGACGTGCCCAAGGTTCGCAAGCGCCGCAACAGCGTCGAGCACGGCCACGCACACAAGAAACCACGCCACGAGGTGCGATTGTCGCGCGCGCTGGATCGTGCTTGACTAATCATCCTCGCAGCGCGACGACTCGTCCCACTCGGACATTGACGAGATGATTCTCCAGGCAGCGGACTCGGAGCAGCGCGCCATGTACCCCCAGCCAGTCAACACCTATCCTCCCAGTCGCGGCAGCACCGGCAAACTCGTGCCAGACGGCACCGTCCCGTCGTTCCAGACGCACGTCTTTGCGCCCGTAGTCACTGGCGCGCCGTCTAAGAAGGGACGGTACAACAGCACCAGCCAAGTCCTAGGTATGTTGTACTCTGCCACGCGATCTCAAAGGCCTCGCTGAGAATCTCTCTCACAGATACCCCATCGACATCCGCTGCATCCATCATTCCCGGCGGCTCTACCGAGCCCGCCAAAATATACCCCGCCACAAACGACCAAGGTCAGCGGATATGCCGAAGTTGCGGTCAGCCAGGGCGCTACAAAGACGACAAGTGCGTCGAAAAGTGGGGCCCCGGGCCCATGGGGCCAGGAACTGTCTGTGACAGGTCGGTCCCTTCTCGTTTGCTTTGAACCACTCAGCCGATCTCATTCCTCTCTCTTCCCCAGATGTCGCAAGAAAATGAAGCGCTTCGAGCGGCGTGGGACTCTTGCTGCGATGGGCCCTGTGCCACAGCTGGCGCGAAACAATCTTCCCCAGGCCGCGCTGCATGTCCAGCAGCCGCCATCTTCGTCCAGGCGGGAAGACACGATCATTGTTGCCTCTCCTCCGCCACGTCCGCCATCTGCTGCGGGTACGCCTACGCGCCTGATTCAGCGTGCAGAAGATGTACCTCGGGCAACTCTAAGCGACGCCGATGCGGATGCAGACGGCGAGGCAGAGGACATCGACGAGCTCGATGGCGGGGACGCTCCTGCCGAAGGGGTAGACGACCTACTGGAGGCCGTAGACGCAGCTGAGGCTCAGGCACGCGGATGACACGATGAACGACAACTGTATTCTTCTCTCTCTCTCTCGGGGCTTTGTCTCTCTACTCTTGTTTCACGGAATTCTCGGGACTACGGTATGGGTCGGGTCGGGCTCTGTCATTCATATCCGTCGATACCTCTCCTCCCTCCCTCCCTCCCTTCACCCATCCACCCATCCCCATCCATGCACATCCTTCCGATTTCTTGTTCCACTCCCACGAAGTCATCCCCATATGCACCCGCACCTCCGTAACCCTTACGTTAGAACACTTCTACCTTCTTGAACCGCAATGAAACGATGACCGGGGGGCGGGCAAGTAGTTCATGTCTCCTTTACTGCGACCGAACACAAGCACGACAAGCACATGTTTGTCGTTCGTCATGATGCGAGGGGGTCGCATGATCCCGCGCCGCGTGCATCATGCGGCGCGGGTCCGCTTCTTTGTGTGGTAATCTCTGCCCTCTTTGGGCGGCGCATTCGACAATCTGATGCGAGGGTGTGGCGTTATCGATCGGGCCGGGCATGGACAGTGGGATTGGAACAGGAATAGAGCGACACTAGGGTAATGCGACATCCCGACACACCGAACGCCGAGGAAGCGTTTGTAGGACTGTACGATTATGATTACGATAGGCACGCGCACTCGGACATTGCGATGGACATTGGACAATGCTAACACTGATTTGTGATGATGCGAATTATATGGCTGGGTGAGGTGTGACGCATTCATTGTTATCGCCTCGTTGTACTTACCTCAGACTGTGGGCTTCTTGATGCGCCACCAGTCCCGATTTACGCACCCTCGTCTTTGATCTCATTCTCGAGCGCACTATTACTGGAATGCGCCTCGTGGTGTAAGTAGTACGGAATAGCATTTAGTACGCGCAGGCTCTTGGGCTAAGCTTAGCCTTTAAGTAAGGCGGATAAGTACAGTACCAACTTCATGATCCGAAGTACGTTCGCACAAGAAGCACGAATAGAGGCACCATCTGAATTATGTCTTATTTGCGTCTTCTGACAATTGTACCCCCCGGAGGACGCGTTTCTCCTACTCGTTTCCACGCCACAGTCGGGTTCGGGGTCGAGGTGGACATCACAGGATTTGACTTGTGGTAATGAATGAACAAGAGAGCGAAAAACGTGTATCTATACAAGTTACATGACAAGACGACTAGCAGGACGTTTGCGGGCGGAACAAGAACTTGGGCTTGCCATGAACGTCATAAATTCCGTACCCAGGCTCCTGCTCGTCCGAGTATATGTGCGCGAACCAGCCAACTCCGCCGCCGGGCACGGTCTTGAAGAACCAGCAGTGCGTGTCGAGGAGGTGATAGTAATCCTATCCGCCGGAAATGAAATGCAATGGGTTACTAAACAACGCCGTCTAACAAGGTAGGATGAAAATTGGGACTCACACGCTCGTTGGAGACGTCAGACACGGCGTTGGGGCTATTTGGCTGTACGCCGGGGGAGGTGACTGATGGCCAGCCGTTCTGTGAAAAAGTGAATGAGCGAGTGAGCGGCGGAATTGGGAAAATCAATCAGAAGCCTGAGGACGAGACATACCTCGGACAGGTAGATCTTCTTCCCTCCGGCATGGTCCACAAACCTACGAAAGGAGTGAGTGACATAAAAACAGAGTTTGGAATGCGCTTACCAGTTCAGGTCAGTGTGGACGATGTGCCACGAATCTTTCCCTGTATATGATGTGATGAGAAACAAAGGAAAGGATTTCACAAATGGCGTGGGGCACGGTCGCACCTGTGGACGCATCCTGGGAGAAAAAGGGAAGCATGTGCACATCGATAAAATCAACCGCATTCAGCACCTCTTGCGCTGCCTCTCCGTATTTCTATAAGACACGCGAATAGGTGAGCATAAGCACATCGCGACAATCTGATCAAATCATACCTGATATCCCCATCTACGAAAATTCACAATCGAAGTATCAACACTTGGCGTTCCTAGCCAGAGGGAGAGAGCAGGACGTACGCCATGTCGGAAACCGTCACGGGGATGCCCAAGCTCTTGAGTTTTCCTTTCAGCGTATACACCTGGGAGGCGAGGTCGTGGGGGCTTAAAACGCCATCGTACAGCGGCTCAGAGCCGAATTGTACGACGCGGGTAACAAACTTGGCCTTGGGGTTAGAGTAGAGGGTTGAAACGAGGTTATCCTTCCGCCACTTCCAGTTGTCGTCGCCGTCGAATCCAAACTGCGCATCGTTTTGGGCATCAGATCTTCAGTTTGTAGGGACACTTGGTGAACGGCGTACCCAAATCAGGGCATGCACACCCAAGCCGGCTTCCCAAGCGGCTTCGACCACATCGTCACTAGAAATCATGGGTTATAGACGACGAATGACGGATTTTTCCCGAAGAAGCGCGTACTAGAATCCATCACGATCACAAGTACCGTACATACGGACATAGCGACCATTGAACGTATGGCGGATATCTAAGAACTCCCGGCGAAGCGTAGCGATGTTCTGACCTATGCGGGTGGTGTCAGAGGGATTGATGAATGTCTAAAGGCAGCGCCTCGGCCCACGTACAAGCGGTCACCTCGTAACTGAAACCCACGAAACCATACTCGTCAGCTTTATCACACCACCAGCCGTTGAGGGATGACGGAATGTTTCCGGGCATTTCGAAATCGAGGGCGGGGAAGCAGCTGGCGGACGCCTCCACGTCAGAAACGGGAAAAGCCCGGGCAACTTCAGAGGCAATGAGAAAAGTGGCGATTGCGCTTAGACAGTACATCGAGCTGGTCGGACTGCCTGCCAGTGGACACCAGCACTTTTAACAGCCACTTAAACCAGGCCAAGCTCCGTCGTGGAGTCGCATCATCCTGTTTCTTCGGGAGTTCTGGGTCAGGATGCATGGAGGATCGAGTCTTGTGACAACGAACATCTTACCAAGGTGAAGCGCCTGGCGCGTAGGACAGCCTCGAGTAGATGAGCCGTCATCGTGGTCGAAGCTCATGGAGAGATAGAGTAGCCACCAATCCATCCGGTTGGCTCCAGGTGACCATGGCGATCCCTCAGCCAGCGCTAGCATAGTCAAGTGCGGATTAGCATCGTGCTTCGTTGTGACGGGATCGAGTCCACTAACCAGATTCGCAGAGCAGGTGGACGACTAGAAGGACTGGCAGCGAGAATGCATTGTCAATAGAATCTGTCGTGGTCATGCATTCCGAATAGATCCCCAGGCCTAGAGGCTTCGTGCAGGCAGCCTGACCAACTGCAGGAGACATCGTTTCGCTCTTCGGCGTACACGGGAGTGCTTCTAGGACCGTGACGTGCCTTTTCCATTATCCGCTCTGCCTCATGGCTACTCACGCAATCCGGTTCTAGCAGGATATGCACATCCAAACAAGTAGGGGAACCACAAGCAGATCCGATCGTCGTGGTACAAGTAAGAGAGCATAGGCGTGAGAATTACAAACGCCGTCACCTGCTCTTTGACGCCTGTTGTCATTGTTGAGTCGGATTGACTTTGTCCCTTCCAACAGCATCATCAGCACATCGAGTGAGATGTGATTAGCTGATCAAAGTTAATGGCACTGCTCATTCGACATCTCATGTTTGTGGGTTTAGTGGCAATTGAAGTCTGATAATACATATTATACTATGATAAAGGATACAACAAGTATGCAATGCAATGTCTTCGCCCTTTCAAGTGAGACAGTCATCTTTCCGCATCTACTCCGGACGTCATCCGCTCACAATGTCTTTGACCTTCCGGTTCGATATGATCATCTCATCACATCTACTCCGAATAACTATCGTCCTCATACTCCATCGGCTTCATCCGCTCTATCGCCGTACTCACCCGCTCATACACCGCAAACACAATGGCTTGCCCAGGCGCCACACGCAATATCCGTGGCGTCAAACCCTTGTAGAACGACCGTACGCCCTCCCGCTTCCACATATCATCTGCAATATTTAATATCCGCCGTACCGCGGACGTTCCTGGCTCTGCAGTGCTCTTTTGTAAACCTGAGCGAGCGGAAATGAGTCAAAATATGCGAAAGCGAAAAAGACCATACGCGTCTTGATCGTGTCAATAGGCGCGTTCGACAAGGGCCCAGCAGCACCGGAGACCAGACCAATGAGCATATGCTGATACGACGGTAGTTCCTCCACGCCCGGCTGGAGCCTTTGGGACAGCTTCTTCAGTTCCTGGTACACCGTAAAGTTTGCGCCCTGGTTTGTAGCTTGGCGTAAAGCGGTCAGGGACACGCCACGATACAAGGCAGATGGGCCTTCTTCTCTAACAATGGTATAGACGGCATGAGCGGCGTTCCTATAGCGAGGAACTTCCAGTGGATCAGCGAGGGAGTGTTGTTGAGCTTGTAAACGGATCTTGACAACTTCCATAGGCGTTACGACTGCGACAGCTTCAGTTGTACCCGCACCGAGGCCGGCTTCGAAAAGCATTTGAGTGTTCAAACGTGGCGAACAAGTTGAAAAGACGCACCAACGAATATTCCACCCAGATTCGTCTTTCCCGTCTCTTTGTCCGCCAACCAGCCCTTGTATGCCTCGAAACTCGCGAAGCGGATAGACATCTTAGGTACGATCCCAGAAAGGACCGCGCCTAGACCCTTGTAAAGTGCTAGCGGTGTCTCACGCTTGGCGATGTACGCTCCTGTCGCAAAGAATCCTCGTGGTTTCGTCTACACGAGAACGAGAATGAGGGATATGTGATGGTGAGGGCACGATGGCACTGACCCCTGGTACGCTCCCAGAGCGCGACAGCTGCATGCGGACTTTGATGGTGTCCAGAGGCTGGCATGTTAGCTGGAGAGCAATTTAGACGGGGTAGCGAAAACGTTACTAAACACCACGAACCGCCTCACAAGCACCCGCGATCCCGCCCGCCGTTATATGTGTGGCAAACCCCACTGGTTTCTTTCCCTGTCCAGAACGCGACATCGCTATAAGTTATGGATCAAAGGACGCCGTGGTTGCGAACACTGTAGTCTGAACGGCTCGTTGTGGAAAATGAAGGTGGAGGAAATCAATGAGCAACATAGCCGAGCATTAGCATTATATACGTCAGGGGCTTCCAAGCGGAACTAACCCCAGATTCAATTGGTTCATGGGAGGCTGTCATGTGAAAAGAGATCCTTCCTTCCGCTATACGGGTCTCCGTAGGTGGGTCCCCACCTTCATGTACAATGATTCGTTCGTCGACGTTATGGGACGAGAGGAATGATACCGGGGGGTGCGCTAGACGGGATCACATCACAGGTCAAAGACATGAGAAACTTACTGCTGGTAGAGGAAATCCATTGCTAAGTCCTGGTCTGAACGGAATAAACGGAGATGCCACTGTGTACTGGTGTTCGTGACGTATTGCGGGGTTGCGGGGAAATCACAGGATTGAGTGTTGCCGGGGTAGCCGGCGGATACCCGCCAATTCTGCGAGTATCATAATCTCAAGCACATTGAGTAGCTCGTCGCGAGCGGACAGAAGAAAGCGATCCTAATTTCCCCGAGTGCGGCATGGGTTTATTCCGCCCTTGCCGTCCTCGAGCCGAGCCGTACGTGTGAGGCCTCGTTAGAGATCTGGACTTTCAAGTAGAGCCCGGATCTGTAGATGCCGTAATCAGATACGGTACTCCAGAAATGCACCCCTGGTGCACCCATAGAAGCATACTAGCTCTCGGTCCAGAATGTTCAGAGTTGAACCATTAGTTTATCATGCTCTCAATCGTTTGCGTGAAAGTTGCTCTAATATCTCAATGTCCTGGGTATACAAATGATATACGTATGGATATGGAGGACGTCACAGCAGCCTTTCCCAGAGCCACCTTAGTCCGACGTATGAGAGATATAACGGCCGGGCAGCGACGTTGACGTGAAGGACAGAGTATAAGTCGTCCAAACACTCAGTGGTCATGCTGATCATCAACCAGCTCACCAGCCATCCCATCATCCACACCCACCCCAGGACACCGCCAACTCTCTTTCCTGTCACGCTTCGAAATGCTGCTTCCAGTAACACTCCTGCGCCATTGGCGAGAAAGTACCATGACAAGTAGCAACAGAGCCCCCTCCGCCTCAACGTCCCCCAATAACCCATGTCGTGAAAGAGACCCGATGCAATGAACGTCCCCATCACGAACCCAACGCGGCCAAAGATGAGGCCCAGCGGCCGACCTCCAGCGCGCGAAAATAGGTCGCGTAAACCTTGGTGCCAGCGCTTGCCCCAAAACTCCGTGAGGGACGTGGCACGCCAAGGCGAGTCAAAGAACGGCGGCCATGTCGCTGGGTCCTGGCCGAACACGTACACACCGGTTAGCGTGTAGAAGACGTGATAGGCGCTCATATGGGCGAAGGTCGTGAAGGGATATATGAGGGCCTCGGCGGCATGCTGGAGGAACGGATGTGGGAGGAGTGCCTGGGACTCGAAGAGCAGGTCATATACGAGCAGGGTGGCCTCAAAGCAGAGGGAGTAGAACGCATATTCTTTCAGGCACGTCCAGAGGAACTGTTTGTTGTTCTGTTTATTGGGTTCGGGTGGAGTCTTATGGACGGTCCAGTTCCATCCGACTCCTCGAAAGTTACAGCATAGCTCGCATGCATCCATTAAGACTTCAGAGATTGAACGCGTCCGTCCGTCTGGTCCATACTTTCCGACGCGGATGTACGGCTTGCTTTCCATGGTCCAGCCGAAGACACGCATGACTATCGTCGCCACCATCGTCTATCGGTGCATCCTCAGGAACAAGCTTTCCCTGGCAGAAGAGGCATTACGCACCATGAGGCCCAAACCAGTCTCATCTGGTACGTCAATCTGGCTGGCGACGCGATACGCACACCACATCCATAGGGGGAGGAGCGCCAAACGCATGGGCTGCGTGCCAGGAAGGGTGACAAGGACTGCCGTTACAAAATAACCCAATTGTGCTGGGAAGAGGATAGAAAGATATGTGCGGGCATCGAGCGGCTGTAATTCCCAGGTGATCGCAAGCCACCCCGGGCTGGGACTGGACGAGAACAAGAGTCAGCAGAATTGTGGGTGAATGGGCCAATAGGACTGACCAGGTAGACATGGTGGGGAGAGGGCAAGTGGTAAGCGAGTTGCCCGACGTTTCAAAATGACCAATTTTCTTTGATAACGGATCATTGCGGCCAGCCAGGTGCTGCTAGACGTCTCAACTGGTCAGGTTGATCACGAAACCGACGGGGCGTTGGCGGCGCGGAGGGAAGAGAAAGAGGCAGGTCGACGACGGTCATGGTGATGGTTTGAAGCAAGTGAGAAGATGTCAAGCAAGTGACCTCAGAGTCATACGGACCAAGGCGCACGTTCTGGTGTGCCGTCACCGTCCCGGGACCCGGTCCGTCCGTGTGTCGATTGATTGATTGGACAGGTTCGGCCGACGTACTCCGACGCGTTACATCGCTGCCAGACCGTAGACGCCAGCGTGCTGCGTCGGCCAGAAATTCAGTGCTATCGGCAAATCTTGAGCTGGAATCGAGGACCTTGTAACCAGAGGAGCGCAATTTATTACTACTAATACTATCAGAGCAGAAAGTTCAGCATCACATGACCTCATGTCCTTGTCTTTCTACTCTCATCACGAAGACCAAGAAGTCGTTTGTTTAGGGCTTGACCTACCACTTCTACAACGCACTTGCCATGAAAGATATGGGATCGATGGACTCACTCAACAATTTCATCTCCATCGCCTCTGCGCTTTCCTCAGAGTCGAACAGTGACACCATCCTAACGCGTGCTGACCTCGAATGGGCGATGGACATCCAAGTAGGACGAGACCTCATCGACTGGATTTCCTCTCAAGTAGGCCAACATCACGGCGCACGATCTGCCCTTAAGGATATAGCGTTGGAAAAAGATGAAATTGAAATACTATCCAATTGCGAACACAAGACTCGGCCACAAGACGCGTCAAATCTGGACCCATCTCCTTATATTCCTCCCAGCTCTTCCAGGTATCCGCGCTTCACCTTTGAAGACGCCAGAACTGACGAGCTGACAGCGAGCGCAAAGCGCTATCACAAACCCAAACCGCTCTCGTCGACAGAGAAGTGGAGAGACTTAAAGCGCGTCTGAAGCAAACCAAGTGAGCTCACCGAGGTTGATGACCATCTTAGACTTAATTCCGACAGGAACATGTCCAAGTCCTTCTCAGCCACCAAGACAGCCCTCCAACGGCAAATCTCTTTGACCAGCTCTCGGCATGCCCTCGCAGAGCTTTCCGTACAGGCTGACTCGATTATCAGATCTACCTCCACCTTTACGTTGACACTCCTTGATACATCCCTTTCTTTCCTCGTCCCAGATATCTCCCATTTCTCCTTGCACCGAGAAGACATCATAACGCGCACGCAGGAGCACATGGCTGAGATATCCACAGCTGCCGTTCGTGTACCTGTTCCTACACTCGCCCACGTTCACTCATCCCTACGAAAAAGAGCGGAGGATGCTCACTTTAGGGGCACGCTGGCTGGGATGTGTGGCGTGCTGGAGGGGTCAGATAGACGGAGCGTCGTCGCGGGGATCTTGCACCGTGTACGTTCTGTGCGAAAGGAAGCTGATGAAGAAGAAGAAGACATTCTTCAGCAGGCATGGTTGGAAGACCAGCGCCGCTTGCTTGGATGGAAACGGCGAATTGTTCAAGAGGTCGGTCTTCAATTACGGTGCAGGAGATCTATTCAGATGGCTTTGGCAGGCTATCGAAGATTTTGGACATTTGCAAAATTCGTTGAGAAGCGCTTGCGAAGTATTGGTTGCGCAAGCGGCGGAACAGGGCGAGGTGGAAGGGCTAGTCAACAGGGTCCGAGGCGAGTTGAACGAAGTTGAGCGGATCAGTGCTTCTACTTCCAGGTCCATGAAAGATTCAGGGACCACGAGAGACCAGACCCTACGAGACCAGATCATACATGTGCTGAAGGATATGGCCTCCCATGGTCAGTTCCATGTTTCTCTTCACATTGACGTCCGCGGTGAATTTCAGTCAGGTATTCTTGGGAATTCTCACCCGCTTCTCCTTCTTGACGCAGGGGACGTACTGGACGTCCTGAAGGCAATGAAACAGGAACTTAGAGGCCCTGAAGTCCTTCCTCGGGCAATTGAAGAACTGTGTCGATTGTGGGTCCTTTCCTTCCCTCGCACTCGAGTTTTGCTGACAGAGTTGATAGAAACGTCTCATACGGGCCCCTTCTCCGCTGTATCTACGCTAACTCGCCGCTCAACACTTCAGTTCCTTTCGTGGGACGGTCTCAGATGGAAAAAGAGGCGAGCGTGAGATGTGCCGAGCTGGAGGGGATTCTGGCGAAGGCTCCTAACACGTCAACGCGTCAACTTTCGACAAGGGTGTTCTTGAGACTCTGTTGAGGAGGGCGGCTAGAGGATAGGTGATAGTCGGAAAGGCATTATTACTCCGAGGTCCGCACACCAGCAATGGAGTGAATCGACTAGTGTATTCGAAAAATACATCCTTTCAAATGGATGGAAGTGCGGCTGTGAAACCAAAGTTCCGAGCTAGAAGAAGGATGAATGGGATCTGATTGACGAGTTGTTGATGCACCTAAATGTACCTACGCGCTATCGCGCTCGCAGTCCGGGAAGGGATCATGTACATTATATATATATATGGCGAAGTAAAAATGGAGAGGTACGCCATATCAAACTGCATCAACTTTCACGTGTATCATCATTATGATTCAAGATGTATTCACAGCATCAACGGAACAAGATACAGGTAAAAGTACACATTAGATATATTGTCAAGGCATCGGCAGCTCGAAAGGAAATCACAGCTCAAATCACCATCTCCAGCTTCCATCTCTCTAATATCAGCGCTGAGATTAAAATATCATCGAGAAGATCGTAGCCCTCTGGGGTAACTTCCATCTTCCTCGTCGAGACGGACGAATATTGAAACGTCGCTAGACGAATAGCGCGATCCCAGGTATTTGATGAGTAACACTGCTCGAGGAGATGAGTACGGTCAGAAGCATAGTCGTGAGGAGACGTTGAAAGACCATGCGCCTTACACCGAAGGTGGAAGGAGACGAGAAATTGATCAAGTAGATAGTGGGGAGGGAGACGAGAAACAATCAAGTCCTTGCCGAGTATGAATAGGATAGAAGTAGAGAAGGCGAGGAACGCATATAGTGTAGGCCCGCGAAGAATGCGAAAGTGTGAATCACTGACCATCAACGTCCCCGGATCCGTCACGTCCCAAAATACTCGTTTCGCATAGTGTCCAGGCTTCCATTGCCAAATGCTTTTCATCGCCTGGAGGCCATCAGTCATCACAATCTGTATCACGCTGATCCCAAAATCCAGACGGGACTCTGGATGATGCACCCTCGAATGAAGACTCAGCTCACCTGCCGTTGTCGCTCTTTCCAAGGAACACCACGTCCAACAGTCATGCCCGACCGCGTCAGGACCTCAGTGATGACGAAATGCTGCCCATGAACGGCGACCGTCCCGCTTTTCTGTGTGTATCCCAGTCTATAGAGATCATACACTGACATCAGAGAGGAGTAAAGAAGTGAGCAGGGAGGAAACAGAATACGAACTCAAAATCCCCGATCATTTGTCCGTTGCGTTGAAAAACTAGTACAAGCGGTACGGCCCCTGTTCAATACATTGCAACGTATCCAGCAAGGCGGAAAGGGCTCACCCATGCTGGTGGTATAGGCTGCTCCATTTTTCACAACTTGAATATGGTACGCGTTGAAAGGTCCCTCGACCGGAAGGACAGCGACTCCGTTTTGTTTTGGGAGGAATGTATAGTGCACCGGACATTGTGGGCTTGGCGCGCACGAGCGCTGCACGGCGTGCTCGTATCTAAGAAAGACGCGAATTGGTGCAATTCAGGGTCAGCATGAATGACATTCAGTATAGGGACTTCAGACGTACGACGGAGGGGGATTATTGTCGACTGGGACGCTCAAGTCATCGTCCTCGGAGGGAGGAAGATAGACTGGGGAGTTGAAAAGCAGGGAGGGGATGCCCAGCTCGTCGTATGTAAGGCTGCGAAGAGACGAAGTTAGCCGCGTGTTCAACACGCAATGAAGAAGGATAAAGCGTACGTTTCGCGACGTGCAGCCGCGGACTGTGCGTGCCATCGTGTACTGGAGGACATGATAGAGAGAAACGCGAGTTCGAAGCGGTGGGCGCAAATGGCTTATAAGTGCTCTAGAAGCAGGAGTAGAAGATGATCAGGCTCGGGGTCGATCAGTATGATGCCGCGACAGACTTTACTCTGCTTCATCTTGAATGGCAAGGGAAAGATGTCCTCGGTCGTCTGATCATCCCTATTTAGAGCTGGAACGTGTTCAAGTTGTTCTACTACGAACCGTAAGCTAGTTTCAGGATGTGCCCGTTAGTGCTCGGTATGGTGGTCAATGAAGAACAAACCGGCGAGGCAGAATGGTCCAATGAAGTGTGGCTTCCGAGCTGTATGAAAGCACCGTGTCCATGAGATGGGACCTTGAATAGCTGGAAACGACTTTCGGTAATCAGCCTGCCTCTGATCACCAGCCTCATCTAACAGTGACGTCTGGTCCGCACAGAAAGCCTTCACTTCATTCCAAATACTAGAGTTCAAGAGGCAGCGTGACGCTGGCGGTGGCCTGCAATGAGGCGTGGGTTAGTGGCGTCGTGGTTCAGTGCAAAAACCAGTCGTGGGAACTTTTGCCCTTCTGTCGGGGCGCCTCCTCCTCCACGTCCCGCATGACTTCTCATCATCAATCTTCTTAGTCTAGGCGATCCCACTCACATCAGAGCATCAGATAGCATGGCACCGAATAGCAGCGCACCAGACCGCATCACCAAGCCTTCCAGAACTGCGTATGCGCGAAGCGAAGTGCAACGATACCGCGAAGAGCAAATAGGCGTTGTCACTGTCGTCTTGTGCATTCCAGTCACCCTCCGGCCTGGCTGTTGACTGTACCGTAAATGGCCAGCGGTGATCGTGGGCATGGCACCTGACCGACTTCCAATACAGATTACACCTCCGGGAATCAAACTGAGCTACGCTCTGCTGAGATGACTCAAAGTAGGAATTCGGGCAACGCGCGGGCCTTGACCTTGGGGACATCGGAGAAGTGAAATCACGCCGCAATTGGGACTCCCTTCATCCCGTCCTTTCGTTATCAATCTCTTTGAAGACCAAAGATAGCTCTAGACATGTAAGATGTAGGACGAGGCTTGTCAGCCGCTCGAAAAAGGTACCTTGGGGAGGGACCGCGGGACACAGAAGTCTAGTTTCTCTATAGTAAACGGCGCATATCTCGAGAATACACTGGAATGAACAGCTCACTGGTATGACTGGCGGGTCTCAGCCGAGGACTAGACGTCAAACTTGGCAAGACTCCGGTTGGCTCCAGGTGGCGCAATTTTAGGAGTGAGTTGCAAGAAGACGTAGTTCAATGCAGTCGAAATGACAATGAAAAACTACTTAGCTGCTGAACCATGTCCAAGTGTCGCATGTCATGGCTGCCAAGCCGGACACGAGGAGCCGGTCCATGCTCACTACTCAATTGCGTCCCAATTGGCTGCGTTATATTTACTCCGTCGGGGTTGAGACCGGTCTTTGCTGTACATAGAAGTGCGCGGCGCAGCTCCTCGCATATATACCTCTGTCATAGCAAAGTCGTTTTGCTGTCAAGCCAAGGCCCAAGTTCCACCCGAGGATCTCACACTTACTTATGTTGGTGGTAGTTGGTTGAAGGCGATGTCCTTCCTTCAGGCACGGCGTTATGTCATCGCGTGCCTCGGGGAGCACGGGGCCAATAAGTTACAGCGTCTTTATCTTGGACCTGTCTTGGACCGCCATGTTCTCGTGTGTGTGCGCGACATCCACTGCCAAACGTTCTGCAACCTGACCGGTGGACGGCCTCTCTCAGGCGAACTGCGCCTCCGCATGCGCGGACTGCGGTAAACCGCCCATCTTTCCCTCGCCTGGATCTTTCCGTCAGCTGCACCGCCTTGAGTAACGAAAGTTACAGCCCCGGGCTACGTCCTCCGCTTCGTCCAGCGGGCTGTAGAGCGACTCTCCGATTATTGTCTTCTTTAGGGAAAACTACGCCTCGTGGTTGCCGTTTTGCGTCCACATTGTCCTATTATACTCTTCGAAACTTTCTCCCTGATTCTATAAAGAACCTCCGTCTCTCCGGCCACCTGGATCTATCATCGATTTCATCCACCTCATCCACCTCCCCATCATCCATCATGTAAGGCAAAACTCTTCGCGTCCCCGATGGCCGTCTCATCGTGTTTAGGTCAACCGACACCCGACGCATCCAATTTCACAGTACGCGTTTCAGTTGACCAACCTCAAGACAGCTCACACGTTCCACAGTCGACTCAGTCTCGGGCCTCCCATGCTCCCAAGGTACCTCACTCCGCACGTTCGACATTGCCGTCCGACAAGCAGGGAGCTCCGAGTCGGAAACCGGACGAACATCTTCAGTAAAACGACGTGACCAGCAGGGTCCGACGTGGCAGGAGACCCTTCCATGGTGCGGTGCCTCTTGTCGTGATTGACGCCACTCACCGGACTAGGATCCCCCTCATGGACTTCTCGCTTATCCAATTCGACCTGACGCAGCGGAAACCATGGACGAAGGCAGCGCGCGTGATAGCGTCGAGCGCACCGACACGGCTGGACGAGCTCATCGAGATGCAAGGGAGTCTCGATCGGGATTCGTGTGCGTTGCTCATTCCTCAATCCCTGTGCAAAAATGAAGACTGAGCTAATCATCAGCCCTCCGCATAACACTCGCGCCAACACTCCCCGACCACAAACCCTCGCGTGAAACAATGGTCCTTATCATAGCCATCCGCGAAATCCCCTACAAAAGGGACTACACGTCTCGCCAAGCAGCCGCGCACCGCCGCGGCTCAAGTTTCAGCAGTGTTGAGAAACCATCCGGCCACCTCCAAGTGCAGACCCAGCCGAAGGTACACTTTGTCGCCGTCGACCCATCCTCTACCTCTTCCACCATTGAGATCCCCAACATCAGTATTACTAGCACTTAGGATTATGATACCCGCCTGCACTGTTTCTATATATCCCTGCCCTACTCTTGAGTACCTGTATTTTAGTCTAGATCGCTGTGTCATGCTATCTGAATCGGAACATTGCCTTACCAGTGTTATCTTCCGCGTGTAGTGGGTGCATATGGATCCGTCAAGACCATGTGCCACAGGCAGGCTAAACGAACATAGGGGTGTGGCGCACGAATGTTTATTCGCCGATCATGATCATGGTCTTGACGCCCTGAGAAGTTGCAACTGACACTCGGATCCGCGACACTCGTAGTCACGGAAGTGTAGCGTCAGAGTAGGCCTTGGCTGTCTGACTTCGGACTTCGCGTAGACTACTCTAAGCATCCTTTTGTGTCAGATGTCGTTGAACGGTCCACTAACCGGATGCTGTCCTCCGTTGTATGCGCTTCAGCAAGCTACCTTCCTTTTCCCCTCGGCGCTCAACTTTGCGCAGCACGGTTCGGAAGCACGGCCTTGACTCTCGAATAAGTTGGATCCCTCACGCCTGGTCCGCGGAGGCTAATGCTTGTCTATGTCCTGGTCGTGTTATTTAACATACACCACTTTGAATTGTAGTCTCAAAGTTGCGGCACCATGCGAAGTCAATAGTATCGTACACAAATGCGACATTTCAAGATAAATTAATGCAATTGGTCGTGCTCAGATCCTACTCGGGTAAGTGGTAGACGCTGTGACTAACCTCACAGTCTCTTACTCGTGCCATACATGCCGCCAAACCCTCCCCTTCCGCTTGACATTCCCAGCCCTCCCATGCCCATCACACCACCGCTACCGCCACCACCGTTCATCATCGGCCTCCCCCCAAAACTTGATGAGCTGAAGCCACCACCCATCGAGTTCCGCAACTTGTATTGGTTGTACCCATACAGTCCCCCGACGCAGACGCCGACGAACAAGAGGAGCTTGACGAACGTCCACCCCCACCCGCCTGTCTTGGGCGAGAACCTGCCGGTTTTGACCTTGCTGTCACGGAGGGGGTCTGCGCCGGGGTGGGAGAGGATGGCAGAGTAGGTAGACACGGCAATGATACTGTGGCTTGTCAGCGATGAGTGGTCAGTATATGCGAGAAAACTCACTCGTGGTTATCCGAAATGTCTCCCGTCATAGCCGAGAAGCCCAGGAAAGGCGCATTGGGCAAAGAGACACCCTCGATGCGGAAGCAATCCGACCACTCATCCCACGCACGGTACTGCATCTTGACGTCGATAATGGAGTCCTTGATATACGTGATCTTGACCTTCGTAGCAACGTTTGTCCGTCTAAAGTTGAGCGAGCACGCGCCGGCGCCCTGCTTGTCGCCATCGTTCTGGTAGTTGTACGACGTCGCTCCGTCACCAATCATGCCCGTTATGCGGGGGAATGCGTAGGGATGGCGTGAGTTTGCGTATCTAGCCACAGATGAATGTACGCAGAGAGATGATGGCGAGAGACGCACGTATCGAGGAAGAGGGCAAAGCCTTCGAAATTGTCCATGCTGCCAAAGACAGGACCGGGCTGGGCGCGCCCTTTCGTTATCCAGATCGCCATACCGTCGCCGAAGAGGCTGGTTGACTCGCCAGACACCTTGAATTCGAGCTCTATGACCCAGTTTCCGGACGTCAGTGGTAGTCGGGACCATAGCCAGCCCTAACATCGTTCAGACAGGGGGGAGATGCAAAAAATAGAAGCGTACCATTTGCGAGGGTCTATTGCGCGTCAAGCGTACGTGTTTGTTGGTGTTCTGGGGAGATCTATAAGAAAAGAGAGCCTGAAAGAGGCAATTTACCGACAATATAAGCATCGCCGCCAAAGTCCCACCATCTACAGACAAGTAAGCGCTGAGGGAGGGCGATGAGACGATCCACGTACCGGTTTTGCAAGTCCTGGTCTATGTACGGTGCATATATTGAATGTGTGCGAAGCAGTACAGTCTGTAGGTGCAAAGTAAGCCAGCAGTCTGCGCAGAATGATGGTCGCCACGCACTCGTTCGATGACTTTGTCTCCAAATTTCTCCTTGGCCTTGTCGCCGGCGGGGGCGACAATGTCAGTTTTCTCGTCCGTCCTTTTCGCGAACGCGGCGCCGAGGAAGAGGAGCGACGCCCAGAGAAGCGCCAGCCGGGGCAGCATTTTTGGGCGCGGAATTATACAGTGACGTTAGCTGTAAAGTAGAGGATGAAGGCAGAGAAGCCTGGCGTGTGTCGTCGTCGGAGGAGTGCAAGGTGTGTAATTTGCAATTACGTGTCATTTCTGCCACGTGGCCCTTTTTGGCACTGACCTCCATTGCTCCAACTTCGCGAGGTTTTTTCCCAGCGGACACTTACAGTTTCGCAAAGAAGCTCTCATCATGACATCCGCCCCTCCCTCTGGTGGCCTGTACAATGTGTATTCCCATCGCCACCGCGTAGCCGCTCAACCAGTCGAGCCTGATTCTACCTGCTCAACTAGTATGCCAGCCGCAGGCATCAATGTTTCCTTTCCCGTGAGTGATACTACATGTGCTGAACATTGCTCCTTACCCTCCAAGTCTTCTGTCTTTCCCACAGTATACGTTCGGAACAGTCCGATCCGGCACATTCAGTGCGCGTTCTAACTTCTTGGGTTCGATGGCTCGAATGGATGCGAGAAGGCTCTGCTAAATATACCCCCATTTGTCTCCATCCGCATCTGTGAGTCTCAGCTATTGTATCGGCATGCCCATATTTACTTCAGTCTGAAGCGACTGACATTTCGCATCTAAGCGCCACTGCGGAACACTCCGACCACTGTCGATCTGGCGCGTCATGCGAGTTCTATTATCATTTAAACTAGACAGCTTTGGATCAAATTGCCTCCGCGCCTTTGAACAGGCTAAGCGCTTTCTCCGGCCAAGGACACACTTCGGCACCTCGTCGTCCTGTCTCCTTTTTGTCTTATTGTCCACGGAAGTTACCCTATGGATGGTGTCAACGTACGTTTGATGCGGCCATCTGCCAGTGATAGCCTGACGTCTCTCGCGGGTAAGTATAGCGATGATGACAAAGTACCGCCTCACATTCATTGTTCTCTTTCAAGACTAGTCGTAACCCGCAGTGGGATTAGCCGTAGGTCTGTCAAAGGGGATTGATTACGACGCAGGAAGCGCTATGAATGTTAGCTGTACTGTCGCAGGAGCTGTGGCTCTGCAAATCAGCATTTTCCTCCACCCATGCTCACCCGAATGCTCGCAGTCCTTGTGCACTCTTCTATGCCTTCACACGCCAAACTCACCCTTTGTGTGGCCGCCATAAGCGCCCATCACCACTTGACCTCGGTCTCGTTATTATCCGCTTTGACAGATATCAAACTCGTATGTATAGAGAGACTTTCACCGGCAGCTCTGACTCGAGTTTACAGCTACTTATCCCCACGTCATGTTGCTGTGTTAGCTGTTTCTGTAGCTTTGTATATAATGGCAGTGGCGGCAAGATTCTTGCTCGCTTCCTCCTTCTTCTCTTCCGGATATTGTAGCGCTACAAATGCAACGCCAGCAACGCTCCAGTAAGCTCGCCTTTCCTCCCTCGGTATTATTACTGACTCTGGGTCCTTCCCCTTCCAGCAAGGCAAAATCATACTTGTAAGTCTCGCCCTCCTATCGGCCATCAATAAGGGCGAACGCGCATCGACAGACCTAAACGCACCGATGCGATCCGGATCTCCCGTCTCTGATGTTTCTGACCACGACTCTACCGGTACGCTTTCTGACGGCCCAGTTTATCTTGCGTACTGAGTTCTTCTCAGGCAATCCACGCCATGCCGGCGGTATGCTATCCTTCGCTCCAGTATTGAAATCCTAAACCTTGCTCAGTACACGCTCTATATGTCGACCCGCACTGGGAAGACTCTGACAACGACGAGTATTACTCGGACGACGACGGTGACAACTCAGATAGCAGCCTGACTGCGGCCACCAGCGGACCCAAGCCTGCACAGAAGGCATTTGTACACGCATCACCAGCGAGGATCGTTCGTGCGTTTCGTGAAGAGGCGACGAAACATCGCGACATTTTCTTCACCCAGACGCGATGCATTTCCTGCCAGAAACCATGTCACCCATCGGACCCAAAGCAATGTACCGCTTTTGGAAACCAATGCTCCCGCTGCCAGACGCTTTCTTGCTCCCGCTGTAGCGAGAAGGGTCTGGTACCTCAGACCGATAGGGATGACAGAGACAAGCAGTTCGCTTCACAAGTCAATTTCTGTGTTCACAGACGCCTCGTCGGGCTAATGGTCGCCCTCGAGGGCCTCGAGCTCCCCCTTCGCGGTCATACTATTACCATCGAAGCAAAACTAGGCCATTTGAGGAAACAGGACTTTGTCGTTTGTTCTGGGGATAAGATTGTCGATCCCTTCTTCCAGGATGAGGAGCCGGAGCGCATCACACTCGCCTTCCAGAGGGTGCAAACCATTCTGGAAAGTGGCAAAAATGACCGATTCGCGACTACGATCCTCCAGCGCTCCTTGCTCCCGCTCTTTCTCCACATGCTCCTCCACGAGTTCATGACCGCGAAGCACAAGCCATTCTTCTTCAAAGCTGTCGGTGACCTCTTGTGCACGGTGCTATCCAACACGGCGCTCGCTCGAACCATCTTGATGGATCCCATCGTCGTTGTACATCCCCGCGGTCAGACGATGCTCAAGTGGTACGAGCATGGTTTACCATACAGCCGCTCTGAGCTAGTGGAGCTCAAAATATGCCTGGGGGACAACATTGACCTCGCCGATCATATTTTCCACATGATACAGCAGATGCAGAAGGACAAATGGCGAGCCGTGGAGACAGTCTGGCGAAAGGTGATGGTGCGATGGATTGAACTGTTCGACTCAAACGGTCAAGCACAATTCAGGAAGGACCTGCCACTCACCGTTCTTGCCCACAGGAAAAAATATTTCGACGAGTGATTGGATGTCTGGACATTATCCTCCTCCAGTTCGTGTCTGGTCACTGTCAATGCTCCATACGTGATGTTTATTTCTCTCATACATAATGTCCGTATTATTCTGCTCACTGTATCTCATATATCGTCTCTACATCCTTCTTTATTCTCAACACCATACCCTACTACTGCCCAAATTCGTAATAGAGAACAAGCTTAAACACAGAAATCAATGTTATCTATCTAGTAGTTTTCGCTAATTCCCTTTGAGCTTAGTACTGTACGCGATGTAGAAGTGATAGGTGCTGATCTTCCATTGGGTGCCAATACATAGAAGTGAGTTACTTAAATCAGATCGACAAGATGCGACGAGCACCGCAGGAAATGGCTTGGACAAAATATACGTCTGTTCTCGAATACTATCAACTTCCCAGGATGTTTTCAAAAGGTCGCCGGACTATGCATGCTCTACATGAGCGCATCAATGCTGCGTCGTCGGCCGCTATGTAGTATCAGTGTCGTATGCTTGGTCGAGGAGATGACCTTTTGCCGGCGGCCCGGGCAATGTCATTTTCCTTCGACCATCATCTTTACGCTGACCGCCGTTTACGCGTCGACATTCAAGTCGGTCACATAAAGCCAGGATCCAAGCTATATGCACGCAAAAAATGTAAGATGTGCTGTAGATCTTCTTTCAAGAAGATTGCTGCGGGGAACTCATGTCTCTTATTTTTTCCATGCCAGGTCGCTTCGACCTCCTCTTACAGTAATTATGATAGCCCAACGCGTCCGCCATAGTCCAAACGTGTCGACTGCGCTTCCGCGCTCGCCTTTCGGAATTAGCAGGACACATGCGACGCGGTTCATCTGTCGCGCATGTGCGCTCCCAGTCCTGTGTCCACCACCGTGACGAACGTGTTCATCACATGTTCTCTTCTTCCTGCTCGTACCTGCCCTGTGCTTGCCAATCAGAATTCAGGTCAAATACCTTTCGATAGGAACACTCGTGGAACTACAAAAGCACGAGGAAACAGTGACTGTAGAGTCGCACTATCATGTTTGTGCTCCCCATTTTCACCTTGACATTGGCCACGGTCGCGTGGGGAAGTGGCTTCAACCCACTGCATCACTCTGGGCCTGCTTCCCCTTATTTTGATGCGCCGGACCGCTATGGGATTGGTATGGACACCCCGGACAATTGCGTAGTGGACCAGGCAGCGTACATCTTGCGACATGGCTCGTGAGTCTCTTCCCTGAACTTACAACTCGCAGTTTGACATGTACTCCCAGTCGTTACTCCGAGCCGGGCTCGCTAGCAGGATGGCAGGGACTTTACACCAAGATCCAGAATTCGACATTCAGTGCACTTGGGCCGTTGAGATTCCTTGGATCCTGGGTCATACCAGAAGACGATATTCAACATATGGTGCGTGCCATTAATGTGCAGGACGTGTCAGAATCTCACTAGATTGTGTAGTCTCCCTCTTCTGGGGCATTCCTTTCTGGAACCGGGGCGTCCGAGGCATTTCAACTTGGCGTGCATTTGCGCAACAAGTACGGCTTCACAGCGGGTGGCGATAACTTTACTGCATGGTTCGCCATTCCGCCATCCTACATAATTGACTAGCAATCTGACTGTACCAGGTCTGCAAGCCAGCAGCGTTGCATCGACACGACGACCTTCTTCGTCCGTGGATACCTCGCCCAAGGCAATTACATGAACGACACGGACATGAACCGCGGCAATATCATCACCACTCCCGATTCCGTCGCCGATACTTACGCTGACTCGTTGACACCATCCGCGGCATGCCCCGCTTATGCGACTGCGAACAATGGTTCAAACATTGCTACTGCGTACCGCAACCTTTACAGGCCAGCTATCGCAAAGCGGGTCAACAAGTATTTGGATGGTCTCGTGCTGACGGCGGATGACATTGGTATCATGCAAGATCTATGTGGATTCTTAGCGGAAGTGGATGGCGATACGAGGTTCTGCGATGTGTTTACTGGCGAGTTCAGCCACTGATTCTGCTTGTTTCAAGATACTAACTCACATACTTGCCATTAGAGAACGAGTGGCTGGATTACGAGTACGCCCATGACCTGAGTTACTATTATGGGTGTGTTGCTTTTTTTGTGAAGGTCGAATATGCGACTGAATGAGACTCAGTGCTGGTCCTGGCAACGCGCTGTCTGCAACAGTCGGCTATCCTTGGGTTAAGGCTATCTCTGATCTGTTTGCCGTTGGTCCCAATAACACGGTAGCGAACGGTACATACACCCCGCCTCCACTGATCATGGGTTTCACCGTATGTCAAAGAACAACTTGTACAATCTCTCCCATTTCTAATTACCGTCCAGCACGACAACAATCTTCCTCCTATCATCTCCGCTCTCGGCCTCTGGAACACCTCAAAGTCTCACATCTATCCTCTCTCTCGGACAGAACGCAACCCCGATCGCACCTTCCGCTCGTCCTACCTTGTCCCATTCCGTGGCTACGTTGCGCTCGAGCGTCTCACCTGCTCCCGCATCGACTTCTCCAGACCCGTTTACCACACAGCCAACGTCATCAACACCCTCCTGACCGATGATCAGTCCTCCTACGTTCGTGTCCGTGTCAATAACGCACCCGTGCCAATACCAGGATGCTCGAGTGGGCCTGGAGCGACATGTCCCTTGGAGAGTTTCGGCACGTACGTCGATGTTGATATGCAGAAAAAGGCAGGAAACTTTGGGGAGATGTGCGATGTCGATACGAGTGGCGTCGATGAAGTGAGGTTCTTGACTCAGACCAGCAATGCCTATGGTAATGTCGCCGTTGCGACCAACTGGAGTTAGCTTACATACAAAAGCAATTGTGAAGATCTCTCAATCCCGATGCTGTACTGTTCGTTATTTGGCTCGATATTCAGGCCTTCAGCTAGTAACTCAGTAACAGTAACTTTTCCGATGCGTTGAGGAGGCAGACAGTATATAGGACCGCCCTATCTGGAAGAAGGCTGGCTGGTAATCGATATATCATATCGCAAGACTTAGACTCATTGGTCAGAGCTAGACAATGAGTTGTGACTTGTCTGCCCAGCAGAGGCATAAATATCAAAAACAACATGCAATTCATGAAAGTGACCACCGCAGGGGTCGAACCTGCAATCTCCTGATTCGTAGTCAGACGCGATGCCATTTCGCCAGGCGGCCGGTGACTGCCAACTGTGGCGCACGTTTCATTGTTCTCAGGATTACAGAGCCCGATGTGCACTGCGACCGTACACTGGACAGTGGTCAAGGAACACGAGTGCGATACCTGGATGAAAGACTAAAAGGTAAAGATTCCTCATTTTTGGTACAGTACAAACACATATAACTGGGGGGTACTACATCGTACACAATTACAGATAACAAAGCAAAAGAGCAAGAAAGCATATGTGGGGGTTTCGTAAACTAAAGGCATAAGTGGTTGGGGTTTTGGGTGGGCATCGTTGCGAGCGCGTTGGCTGTGAGTCATATGAAATCGCCATGAATCATCCTACTCCAGATCGCCACAAAAAATAGTGCCGAGCGATGGTCACCACATCCTCCTGCCCGCAAAGACAAACTGCGGCGGCATCAAGTACGGATTGTACATGGCTGCTGCTGGTGGCGGGGGCGGTGGCGGTGGATGGTGCTGATGGTGTACGCGCTGCTTATTGCGCGGGCGATGCTTCCTGACCGTCGGCTTCGGATCCCTGGGCACGGGTGCGGGATTGACGTCTATCCACCCATTTGTGTCCATCCACCCGCCGCTATTCCGCTTCCGCGTCGTCTCTGCCCTGGTCAGCGCCTCAAAAAGATCCTTCTTCCGCTGCGCCTTGTCCGGCTTGACCACGAACGGATCGTCGTCGTCGAACGGCTGGAACGGAAGCTCGTCGACGCCGAGGTAGAAGCCTTGGTCGTCTTTGCGGAGCCTGATCATTGGGTGCGACGGCACAAACGTGTGCGCTGAAGGGTTTAGGGGCGTGCTGGGCGCCGGGGTCGGTGTAGGGCTGGGCGACGAACGGGCGGATGAGGATGATTGGGAGGAGCAGGAAGGCGAGATCCCGCTGAACAAGTCTACCAAAACGTCTTCGTACGCTTCTGCGATGCGTGCCGCGGCCGCACTGGGCGGCACGTCGGGAGGGACCTGGAACCCGACGTCGCACTCGTACTTGGAGAGGACACCGAGGGCGCCGCGCACGCCGGGCAGGGTGTCGTTGAGCTCGACGGCTGGCTCGTCGGTGGTGGTCGTGGCGCTGGTCAGCGTGTACGGCAATTTGGCGATCTTGGCGGTGGTGGTGCTGTACGCCCACGAGACGGCCGAGTACGATGTGCGCCACCAGTCGCCTGATGGGATGCGATGCCACCCGTCCTCCCGACCGTCGTCGTCCTCCTCTTGGTGCTGCTCGCTCCCGCTCGCGCTCCAATGCTCGTCGTCGGTGCTGCTGGCACTGGAGGAGCTCATGGTGGTCGTGAAGGTGGAAGAGAGTCTCGATCACAGGATGCGATAAAGACGTCGTCGCCTATACAGCCATGGAAGGAATCAAAACAGCTGTTGGGTGTGAAAGAGAGAAGGGTAACGGAAAGGGTAAGCCCATCAGCCACTTTGCTTACCTTTGTCGTTCGATTTCGGCTCTCGGATCTCACCGTGTCGCCTGCCCTTCCCGCCTCCCTGTCCCGTCCCGACGCGACAGCCGTATTGTTGTGTCGCGACCGTCGTCCGATCACTTGTTTCCATCGCAGAATGTGGTTGCAGACAAAACTGTTTTAATTTACTTTTCTTGCCGCCGGTCCAGGTCCCCAATTCGATCGTGATCTCGGCACCGGCCCGCCCAACCTTGCCTCTTCCCCGCAAGTCCAAGGCACTCGTGTTCAGCGCTCAGCGGCCGCCTCTGCGGCAGTTCCGCTGTCTTGTCCAAGCTTGCCTTATAAGCGTGTTCTCCTGGCTCATCGATAAGTGCCCTCGTGTCCTTATCCTCTTGTTTCTGTCCACCATCAAGCCTCGTGTCTTCTCCCTCGTGTTGTTGCTATTGTGCGGACTACGGACTCTATACCATGGGCATTTCGGAATGACGACAGGTCGAGGCACCCTACCCTAACAAAGCTATCTGCGTACACGACTCGGACTTTCTCATTCTCATTTACATACGTCAACTTTGTCGCCTTGTACGTTGCGGCGAAACCTTCCTGTTCGCGTCATGGTAGCTCATGCCCGGGCGGCCGCTTCGTATTACTTAGCCATTCGAGCTCAACACCACTAGTACTCGGACGACCAATGATGGTCAGCCCTTCTATCTTCGAGCTCCTCCCATTTACTGATTGGTTCATCACTAAAAGTTCTGATGACCTGACACTATCCGACTTTGCTACCACTCTATCTGCAGTGTGCACGTCGATCAATGCGGACTCGACTCGACTTGAATCTGGCATCGGAGAAACTACCTCGTAACTTGCTGGAATCGGGCCAACCTTCCGGTATTTCTCTTTCGCTGTTTTCCTTCTCCCTAAATGCGTTCAACTTTAAAGAACATCCGTTCCCAACGAAATCGCTTCACGCTTTCTCTTCTTGCAAGGATCGGACAGTGGTACGTATCGAACCCATGGTACCATTACTGATTTCCTCCTTTGAGTAGGGTGAAGAAGCTGAGGGGAGGAAACACTGAAGAAGAAACAAAAAACGGAATATCGGGTGACGGATCGGTGCGGTTCATACTCGACTGCGCCGCCGTCTCTGAGTCTCTAAGCAGCACGCTATTCGACAGTGCTGGGTTCAGGAAAGATGGGGAGCATGGTGAAGGCAAATGATTGGGTTCGAAGTTGGTCCGAGGTCGATACGCTCCATTCGCGTGATGCCTGCCAAGGCCTCGCGCCTCTAGGTAAGCAGACCAGGACTGATCTTCGCATGACGTGGACTCATCGTGAAGACAGCGCCAGTTTGGATTCGCACCTGATTGACGTTGCACGATCGCTCAGCAAGAATTCGATGTGAACACTGCGAATGACAGACGGGTAGATCGATATATTATTCTTGAAGACCTGTTGTGTTCAGGCGAAACGACGTCGGTACGTGTCTCTTGAGGGTTGTTGTTCTTCCATGTATTCAAGAATTTAGACATGTGGAATTCTGCAAGAACAGTGAACAAAGTACCGCCACCGCTTACTGAAGCCTGACTCGTTTTACAGCCTATTCATCCGTCGACGATACACTCTCGTGGTCTGACTTAATGGTGGTCGCTCATGGTCTTTAAGCGCGATGCTTTCGCTGCTCGCTACTGATCTCACAGTCGCGGGTGTCAGGCTATGTTTGGTTCAACGACTGGGGACGACTGGGGACATCTATGTAAGATGTCGCTTCTTTCGGTGTTCTTCTCTGCTGTCGCCGACTCTGATCTGCATGCGAGAACTAGCCCTCAGGAATCCTTACCCGCGATTTGAATAAGGCTGGATGAGTGATGGCTCGAAGGCGGCTTTTGAGGGCTTCCCGGGCCGCGGGCACGGGTCCAGTGCGAGATTGTGAAACATGGTCATTCTACCTAAAGCTTACTGACCGAAAGTCGGGATACGAAGATATATGCGGAGAAGTCAATCCGAGTTGCCTATCCTCCGATAACTTCGAATAGGACCGCCGTGGCAGAGGCTGTTGGGCTGTGTATCTGGGACGTTTGGACTCACAGTGCGCATGCGTGATCGAATGACACTGTGAGGGAAGTTTGGGGGTACGTCTCTCATGCACCTGAGGGGATGGCAATGCGTTGCGTCTGAGGTCCTGCACACCTGTAAACCGTAGCGAAAGAGTTCGTCACTTACTCAGTGCCAGTCGAGAGGCTAGAGATTCCCAACGATGATGCTTCCAAAAAACTCGTAAATGACGATGAGCAGAGTAGAGTCGCTGTCGTAAGGTCGCAAACGATGCAATATCATCATCACAAAGAACTTCATTCATGTCAAAAACTTTATTGATCATGACCAATGTCAACAAGTATTAGACACCAGAGATCAGACTATAAAAGGGAGGAGACAAGAGAACGGAAAGAGTAAGAGAGACTCTAGGATAAGACATAGGCATAGTAGACATGTAAGAAAGACGGAAATAGGAGAAAAAAATCTCAAAGTCGTGATGAATCATTCCAGCAATGATTTGGTCAAACAGCTCAGTGGGGAGGCGGCGCTCTACGAGAATCACGTTTTTTACCTATACAGTGCATCAGTGAGTGAGGGCCCAAGACAAAAAGAGATACCTACGGGGAACTTGCTGGTGTTGATGTTGCCCACGGGAAGATGACGCATAGTAGCTAGCACTACCATAATCTTCGTAGTAGGGGTTGTACTCCTGGTTGTGCTCCTGCACACTGCTCTGATATGGGTTAAAAGGCTGTTCATCCTGAGCCTCACTGTAGTATCCCGGGTCCCTGGAAAAAACATGGGGTGGCATCATACCTCCAGGTCGAGGCTGGTTCCCGTGTTGCATCCGGTGGCTGGGCAGTGGCTGAGTGTTGTATGCCTGGTCCTGTTGCTGCTGAGCATATGGGTCAAACGGCTGCTCGCTCTGAGTATCATAGTGTTCCAGGCCCCTGGCAAAATTGTGGGGTGGACCAGCTCTGTTAGGTTGCTGTTGGCTTCCATGATATGGCTGGCCTGGTAGGAGAGGTTGTTGCCCATGATGAGTAGGTTGCGCTGGATATCCGGGATTGGCGTAAGAGTAGCTCGGCTGTCCATAACCTGCCGGTCCTGCCCCGTGTGCCATCTGAGGCTGATGGGGGCTTTGCGCTGGCAGGTGGCCATAGGGATGTGAGTATGGCTGACTCTGAGGGTGTCCTTGGGGCTGTGAGCCCGAGGAATACACTGCGGATTGCGGCATACTGCCTGGGCCATGTGGCACACTATGATGTAGCTGACCAGAGCTGTTGTAGTTTATCATAACAGTATCGCATTGAAAAATGAAAGTACGTACAGCGCAGACTCTCCACTGGTGCGAGGGCCTACTGCACTTTTGTCTGAACCAGATGAGTGAGCATCAGCGGAAGTGGTTGTTGCGATATGAAAGCCACGAGGGGCTTGACTACTCAAGGGACATGGTGAGTTTATATATAACAACAAGCTGCACCACAAACCGAGTGTCGGGCACTGGAGGCTCAATAGATCTGCCCTCAATATCATCTTGAACACGAGAGCTCTTTGCTTTAGCAGTCTGATCTGGTGAGTCTCAATCAGAGGGAAGCTAGTAAGCACTCACGAGATACTCCCTTCTATCCCTGAATGTTGCATTATGCAAAAACTCGACTACAGATAAGGGGTCCTTGCTTACCGGGAAGTCTTGCTAGTGAATTGTGGGTCTGAATTTTTCAGGGATAAATAAGAAAGGAGTCTTTTCAATCTAACTGATGCTCACCACTCTTGAGAATAGATACTGATATGGTCTTGTTGCTCTTGCTTGCACGCTAGCATGAACAGTAAAAATGAGCCTGATTTAACAATGTGGACTAGGTTACGGCTAACATGGGTCTGATCCTCTGCAGCTGCAGATTCTTTCAAGTACTCCCGGGAGTTCTTGATTAATTTTGCTTTGTCGATGGGGCTACTACTTTCTTCGGCATTGTGCACAATCTCCATGAGATCGTACGCCCTGTCTGATGTTAAGCTGCACAATCGAATGCAATAGAGCTATGGTGACAGTACGTGTTTATTCGATTGCGAGATCTCTGTTTGTCCTCGGGGTTCCACTGATGGGCACCTGCACCGTAAGTATTCAAAGAAGTGGCAAGGTGAGTGTCGCCGGCCACAAGGTTTTGGCTAGGTCTCAAGGATTTCTTGACTTTCTGATCAACGTTTGACTGTGAGGAAGTCATGACGGAAGGAGAAGGGGAAAGAGAGGAATTGTTGGGTCCATAGGCAGTCGAAAGACCAGCCTTTTAAGTCATCGGCGGCGCTTATCATTTGACGGGATATGTGGGAACTTTTACAGCTATTATGATGAGTACATGTGTCGCAAACGTGCACAGTGGTTCGACGGAGAGAAAATGGTAAAGTGACTCGGAATCGGGGAACGGCGATGTTGATGAGATCAGAGAGGGTGAAAACAGGCGCCGATCATCCGGCTATTGCCGAGCCGTCTCTTTTTCGAACCATCACGGTTCACGATGACTCCTCCCACTACACCTTACAATCCCGAACAATTCTGGTTCGATCACCAACAACTGCTTCATTCACACGGCTATGTACTCCGCGACAAGTTCCATCCCGACTCGAAGTGGAAGTGGGGCCAGTGGAAAGGTAGAGGAGTGAGCACCCTTGACTTGAATAATCGCGCCACGTACCCGGTGAGGCTGTCGCTATCTGTACAAGTTTCTGAACAAACCGAACTAGACTATAATGGTAATGGATGCCATTCGGGCACATGACAAAAAACCTGTTATGTTCAAGTGCATCTCACGTCAGGATCGTACCGACGAACTCGAGATTGGGCTGTACTTCTCAGATCTGAACCTTCTCGGAGATCCTCTCAATCATTGCGTACCCATTTTGGAAGTCCTTCATTCTCCGCTGGACGAATCAATCGATATTGTTGTGATGCCGCGCTTACGAGACTGGCACCATCCGACATTCGATAACGTGGCGGAATTAATTGATGCTGTACGCCAAATACTGGAGGTACATCGTCAGTCTCGGGCCAAATCTACTCTTTTCTTTTGATTCCCTATCTTCTAGGCTTGCGAGTTCATGCACAAACACTTCATTGCTCATATGTACGTCGGCTTTTTTTTCATTGTAGTTAAAGAACGTTAGACCATAGCGAACAGAGATATCCATCCATACAATTTTATGATGGATGGAACAAGACTCTATCCCAAAGGACATCACCCTGTAGATCACGATAGGAAAACAAACCACACCGGCTCCGCGAGGCACATCACACGAACCGAATGTTGGCCCAGGTACTATGTCATCGATTTCGGTGAATCACGTCGATTCGATCCCTGCATTGCACCAGCGTCACAGCCTTGTCTTCCCCAAACGGACGGGTTCCAGTTTTACCCCGAGGACAGGCATAACACCACGAAGCCACACAATCCGTTCCCCGCGGATGTTTATGCTTTGGGCATGGCATTACGGAAGAAACTAGAAATTGTATGTACATGCTCGATGGCAACTTGACAATCACTGATGCTGTCCCATTTCGAAGTATGAATATCCACCATTGCATTTCCTTCGCCCCCTTCTTGATAGCATGGTGCAAGATGAGCCGTTGAGGCGTCCCACGATGAGCGAGGCGTTGGTTCAGTTTGTGGACTTGTGTCGTCCCTTGACGAATAAGCAGCTCCGTCTGCCGGCTGCTCGTTATAGGGATAATCTCTTTCAGCGGTACCGCCAGATGAAGCACATCATATTATTTCACAGTCCGCTTCCGTACAAGAAGCTAACGCTCACCGGATCGCGTATGGATCCAGATTATCGTAATTTCTATACATGTACACCGCCAGGATGAAAATCACGTTCTGATTGCTTTTGTCTGCGCCGTCAGAGATTAATCAGTAATCAACCGTGTAGGTTTTGCTCCATGGGCAGCAGATGCTTAGGCCCCACTTGAGCCTCCGTCGCGAGGAACTTACATTGGTTATGCATCTCATCGAGTGCGCAAATCCTTGCCGGCATTCTCATGAGGTGGGCGATATTCAAGACCCTTCAAATGACGGGCGTCTATTTGAGCCAGACTGTGCAAACATCGTGTTACACGCGCATTCAGCAGAATCAGATTTGAATCTGGCATGGCGGACGCGAGATATCGATCTCCGAAATGACCACAATTGATTGTCATTTGTGGGTGTTTGTCCCCACTGCACGAACATAGATGGTGTATTAGTTTGTTTCTACCCTGATGCTTCTCTCGGGGATTGCTGGAAGGTGATCTGATGGTGACTGCTGGCAGCACTGCCTGATGGATCGTCGCATCTGAAGGATACTGGTGTTTGTTTCTCTTCCCAGACATTGTGGAGTTCAACAGCATGGCCTGACTCACCGGGCCTTAGCCAACGTCCCCGGTCCGTCGATCATGTTTTATAGAGATACTGAATGTGGCGTCCCCGGGGAGTCCCCAAAAAGAAAGCACCCTGTTCCAAGGGCCAAAATGACTGAGTGACTGAGGCTCACTAGCAGACACAAAATATAAACCCTACACGCTTGCCGTCGTCAGTATAGGCCGGAGGCTTAGACCAAAGCCGGGCCAGCAGATAACTAGTGTCAGCGTCTGTTCATAAGAGACTGCAAAATATCGGCAGACGAGCCACGCGGTGGGGACATTTCACGCCATCTGATAATCAAGAAAGGCCCGAGAGGAGAAGGTGGTCACTCGAAGTGATGGGCTACACTTCTACAGCTCACTGGCAGATAAGACTTTTAAATTCGGTTCCGGGTTAGCATCATTCGTAGAAGCAGATTGTGCACAATGAATCGCAGTAATTACTGAAAGCAAGAATCCTCCACCGCGGGTGAGTCAACGAGATCGGATACTCTTCGTGTTTCTGATGAACTGAGTGTTGTCGGGTTTCTGCTTTTGAATTCAGAGGATTTCACTCGAGGGCTAACTGATATTTTTACGTCTGATGCTCTGAGAGGACGATCTCTATGTGATCTCTTCCTGAGTCCACCATAGGGCTTGTTCCGAACCGAGGACTCGGAGGAGAAAAGGCGCAGTGTTTGTTCTTATTGAATAAGAATTGTATTGATCGGCAAGGCCGAGCCGATTTGGGAGTTGGGAGAGGTGTGAACGATTGTCTTCACACATCGTTGAGTTTGGTTTCGAGACTACATACAGCGTCTCGTGCAGATGATCGCAAGCGAGCTACTTGTAGTGCCGATACATCCCAAGGTTCCATCGAAATTCTTGCAGCAAGGCTATTCATTTCAATATTGCATCCATCAGAACGCAAGTGGTCCTCCAAGTCCGTCATGTTATCTGACTTTCACCTCACTCGTAGGTGTGTAGTATCGTGTATCGTTCATAACTCACGACTGGAGAACGGACGAGGTGTTGCTGTGAACAGACGATGGTAAACAATCAATCAATAATACTTACACGGCACGGGATCGTCGCGACCCGCTCATTTCAAACGTGGCGATGTAGAGTGCAGTTATCAAACGGGCTCGGTCGACAATTGAATCAGTCTGGGTCGGGCCCCAACGTGTCGCAGGTGACATTTGATACACGACGGGGTATGATCGCCGACGGCAATATTCTTGAACTCGTCCATCCATCACCTTTGGTCTCTCTCAACAGAAAGAGTGACAACAAAGGAGTGAACGAAAGAGACATGTCGCAACGGTGCGTGTTACTTACGCGCCTTACTAGACATTCCTGAATGTGATTTCCCTGGCAGCTTTCTCTCCGCACTGGCGTTCTGGCCATCTCTACCATCCTCTTTGATGGGTCGTCTTCTCCTAGGCATCCTAGGACATCTCCCATACTATCTCTTTGCCATCCTGGTGACGCTACCGCGAACTCAAAGATTGCGTCGAGCTTTGCTTCCAGTGGGAGTGTTGTTAACCCTCACGCTCGTTGTATTTCTCGAGCCAGTAGATGGGAATGCAGCGATTGCTGCCAAGAACATGACTCTGATGGTGCGCTGTCTTTTCTTTCCAGGGCTCAGCTAGTGTTGATGATGTGCGTAGGTCGGCATGCCGTCGATGTTTCTCCGGATGATTGCATGGGCTTTCGAGCCGGGGCATTTCACTCGTCGAATTCGGAAGGAAGCAAGAACGCGCACGACGTGGCAGGTCATGTGCGATGCAGCGGATTTGTGCATCAACGCGCGCGGGGTGGGGTGCGACTGGTCCGACGCGTTCGCGCATACCATTCCGAAAGCAGAGCCGACAAAGGCGACCGCCACGTTCATCAAGGACTCGGTGGTGGAGTACCTGGGGTATGCCATTGCCTTCGACTTCCTCGCGTTCCACCTCGAGTCTGGTGTCCTCTTCTCCCCCTCCACCCCCCTCCCCCTCCGCCTTGCCCAATGCCTGTTCTACCCCCTCACGGTCTTCCTCGCCCAGTCTACGCAGTACGTCATCTACCGGTCCGTCGCCGTCCTCCTCCTCCGCCAATCGCAGGAGCTGTGGCCCCCGCTGTTCGACGCGCCGTGGAGGGGAACGAGCCTGGCGGAGGTGTGGGGGAGGAGGTGGCACCAGTGCTTCCGATACATGCTGACGCACACCGGGGGACGCGTGGGGGGTGTCATCGGGCAGGCGGGGGGCCTCGGAGGACGCGCAGGGCAAGCTCTGGGGGCGTTCGTCCTGTCCGGATGGTATCACGACTTTGGCATGTGGGGGACTACCTATCCCAGTATCTGCTGGGGCAATGTGTCTCCCCGCGGGTCGTGCTGCTCCACTACACCATTTTTCTCTCTTAGTGGCGTTGGCATTGTTCTTGAATCGGCGTATCGCAGGTACACAGGGCGCAAGGTCGAGGGTCTGTGGGGACGGGTATGGATGATGGCGTGGATTGTCCTTTCCGTGAAGCTAACAATGACAGAAGAGTGTGTGGGGAACTTGCTGACTGCTTCACTGGGGGTAGGCTATTCCAAGCGCCCAGTTTTGGCACTGGTGAAACTGATTGAGCGTTTGAGTCGATGAAGATTGACTTTTGATTGGTACGGTGTCCGTACAAATTTGTGACGCATCTCGAGGTACATATGCAAAAGATCTGGGGGTAAATTACAACGTGAGCCTGTAGGCCGCCTGGCGAAATGGCATCGCGTCTGACTACGAATCAGGAGATTGCAGGTTCGACCCCTGCGGTGGTCATGTGCCTGTGTTAAGATCAGTATTTTTTTTTTGAAAAAAAAACGAAATCAAGATTCAAGACTCGAGAATTCTTAGTTCTAAGTTATAAGTAAAACTCACTTCAAACTTCTGAGTCCTGAGTCGCTACTATACTTCTGCCAGTGGACTGTGGCGCACCCCGGCCCCGCTACCTTCTAAGTTAAGTGAATTGAGTGCCAACGCCCGGTGCGTCTCATTCCACACTAAGTCACCTAGCAGTCTAGCACCCTATAAGACGGAATACGGGTAAGCTCGAGGATATCCAGCGTGACGACGAATCATCTTCAAGTTGAAAGGGGCATAGCTCCTTTGGTGTCTTTGGGTTCGCTTTCCAATACTAAATCAGTCAGAAAGTGGAAGAGGAGCTACTAATGAAGACAAAGCGAGTTATCGCTGGAGGTTGCACGCGTGCAGCGACGACATTGTCCGGGCAAGCATGTAGGTGCTCCTCGTCGCCCTCAATTACTGGTCCGAAGCTGAATCAAGATACGATCAGACAGAGAGGAAGCGAGAAAACGATGAGATGAACGTACCTAAACGAATCGCTGATATGATGCACTAAAGAATTTCTGAATCAGAAGAAAGGAAGTTGATTACTTATGATAAGGGAAGGCAAGTTCGATCACAGACACGCAGAGGCTTGTACTAGGCTTGTGGCGTTGTGGGAGCCGGATCTCACGCCGACGACGACCCGTGTCCGGTTATTCGGCGACAGAAGACGCGAGGAGACAACGAGGAGAGACATCACAGGTAGACTTGTCAGGATTGTCAGGGTAAAGGCTGTTGAGAGCGTAAATCATCCATGGTCGAAGGGGATAAGCACTTAATGGTCCCAGTGGCTGCATATATAGTTGACGATTGTACAGGTGTGGAATGGCCAAGGAGGATAAATACGTCAACATTCAAGTTGAGCAGACTCTAGACACCTTCCAAATACACACGCCAGGACAAGTACACGTAATCGATATCCTCGTTATCGCCAGGAAGAATAGTAATCTGGAAAGACTTGTACAGTAAGAGTCACGAGAGAGTACGAGAAAGTCTCAGGCAATATGCCAACACGCTAATAGACTGTTAGAGATCGACACTTTGTCGAAACACGTACCGAAATCTTGAAACGCGTACCGAAATCATTCCCAAGACTAAGAGAAGATGCAAGGCCTCGTGCGGAGCGTTGATGCTCTGCCGCAACTCAAGTTGGAGTGTTGGAGACCTAAGACCGGTACCGAGACAGATAGCGCCGCATGTGGCCGAGATACCGGAGTTCATGTACGAGAATCCGATGGAATTCACCATTCGTAGCGTGGATGATGCATGTCTCAGGCAAAAAGCTGCAGAGGTGTTCTAACAGAGGAACCTGAGTGTGTACGAGCTGCCACGCTCAGGTAGACGTTCAATACATTCATGCAATCAGTCGTGATCAGAATAGCAAACGCATCAGGTATCTTTGATTCACCGAGATGTGCAACCCGGCCCCATAAATTGAGCGAACAATGCTAGGTGCGAGAGCGATTCCGTGATGCGCGTTTCCCGCAAGCAATGCTAATAGGCCGAAGCAAGACACAAGATCAACGTGGCACTTCGAAAGACAGAAGGCACGGATCACGAGAGTCGCGGCACAATCTCGGCAAGGGCCATCACGATCTCCCTATACATTGCCAGCGATATAATATAAAGGGCTGTCTCAGCGCTGTTGTTCATGACCGCCACGACCACAGACAAGGACACCATTTAGGTCCGGTTTGACTTGCATCAGGACTGTCATCCTTTGGGGACATATCACCAACGCATCCCGCGATCACTACCGTCTCCTGACATCCATCTTGATCGCCACCCGACCTACCCACTATCCATCCCCTCTGCTCCGCTCGCCTATCATGATGCGCGCGGCCATCGACATTTATGAGCACCCCCAGCTCACCTCTTCCGAGGTCTGGTCCAAAGGCGATTCGAAGTTGGCTTCACAAGCGCTTCTTGCGCCTGCAGGCGTCCTCGCGGCCATCAGCGCTCTGTCCGTTGCAGCAGCAGCATCCACGTACACGATATTCCGCTACACCACCCTAGGCGGCATACTTCAGTCCACGTGCGTTCTTGAAAGTCATTTGTTGTCCGCGCGCTCACAATCCATGTAGCGGCCTCGGCCAGAAGTTGGGACTCTAGCATTGACGCGGAATTGCTTTCCATCTGTTGTTGTACTATTTCCCCACCCCGGTCCACCCACGTCTACGCCCGTTATCCACTGGATTCACTTCTGTACATTATACCTCTCACTCGTCTGTACTTGTATCACATTGCTATTCATTCGCATCGATTCGCCGACAATGGCGGGTGTCGCTCTGCCTTGTTCTGTTCCCCTTGTCCACTTGTTAATCACATGGATCCGGCCCGCCCTTCGCCGCTCGGCGCTGATATTTCCAAGGCGATGTCAATCATGTTTCGCTTCGGTGCCCGGAATTGCACTTCCTCCATCTCCTCCGCACAATACTCTCCGTGGCTCCCTACCGCTTCACATACCCCCACTCAGTCCCAAGAATTGTGAACGCTCATCAATGCCGTCGAGGGTTCGGGCGTATGTTATCCGGTGTTTAGCCACTCGCAGGGTTGAGAACGGCCATTGGCACCTGATTGGCACAAGACCTTGCAAAAGCGGTGTGTAGAGCAGAAAACGAGGCGATAATGAGGATGTACGTGCTCCCGAAGAGATCTAGTGCCGATTGTGTTGTAATTCAGAAAAGTCACTTGTCATCGATTTTTCTTCCATGACAAGGAATGGAAAAACGAGGCGAATTCAGTGCGAGGAAGCAGAGGGAAGCACTGGCAGGTACCGAATTGGAGTCGGCGTCCCTCTCATCTCCGCTGTTGGAATCCGGGTGAAGCGCTACGCGTAACGTTCGTACTCGGTAGCCCTACTTCGGAAGACAAATCGATAGCAGGGACACTGTCTCTTCTATCTTTTGACTCGAGCGAGCGACTGAGGCTTATTCAATAACCATAGACTTCGAGGCCTAGGCATGTACATGGATGATTTCATTCAGTAGGTAGAGAGCAACATTGGCCGTTTTGTCGACATGTGGAATGGCATTGACACAAGTATTCTATCTTGGAGGTATCTTCCAGTGCTTCGTCCGTCAACACCTCTTCTGTAATCTTTGCTCCCCTGCTTTACAGAGAACAGCGTCAAAACGAGGCATTCTGAGAGGCGAGGTAGGAATTTTGGCTAGACTCGCTTAGTCTCAAAAATTCATCCCGTTGCTGAAACAAACCTCAATTGCGAACTCTTGAACACGGTGGATTGGGTGAGTACACCTAACGCCGGGTAATTTTACTGTAAGGGTTCAATATGGCTTTCGAGGGCCTTCCGAACGTTGTGTTTCCGGCCAGAAGATGCAAGACGAATATAAATTATCATCGGCATACATCTCACATCATGGGTTAAAGGCCACAGTAATGGTCAGATCCCAGAACAGTTTATCGTTCGTAAAGGACTGCCTGCGAACACCCAATCGAAAACGTGGCGCAATTCCCCCTCACCCTGTGCATATACCGAGAAATAGTTAGTATGTTATTGTTACTACTACAGATGACAAAGCCTTGATGATGTGGGTGCGAAAGACTATACTACTAATGCTATGCTGAGATGTGCAATGCGAGACGAGAGAAAATGTACTACTGCTACGAAAAGATGCTACTGCTACTAAAGGAGGCGTGACTACTGCTACGGAAAGATGCTATTGCTACGAGAGATGACTACTGCTACGAGGTACACTACTGGAAAGACTACACTACTAAGATGACTACTGCTACTAAGGACCACATCAGGCAGTAAACGTGAGACGCAAAACATAGAGGATATATAAAATGATGGAGTTATACGCCATACCGCGTAGCGAGACGTTCCTGGATGGCAGGCGGGAAGGCGGCAACCTGGGCGGCCCACCCAGCGGCATCGTGCGCCTTGAACGCCTGCAGCAGCGTCTGGAACATGTTGTTGAGTTCGGGTGATGGAGCGTTCCACCTCACGATCGAGTTGCAGAACCAGAGAAGACTCTGCGAAGCAAAACGTCAGTATGCCATGATCATCCTCAAAAAGGTGGATCAGATGCTCACCTTCGCAATGCCTCCAGGGTTGACTTCCACCATAGTGCACAACCCCCGGAACGCCGAGTCCTTCTCCTCGTTATCTCTGATCTCATAGAGCGCCTGACACCATGCCTGAGCAAACTCCGCTAGGTGCGGTGCAACAAGCGTCGGGTGCATCAGCCCAATACGCCCAATTGACACAGCTGCATTCTCGTGCAGACTCCTCGGCGCCTTGGGGTGCAGCAATATCGGTATCAGTCTCGAAATCAGCGGCCCAACCCACTGCTGAAACTCTCCATCTCCACGCCCATAGCGCAATGCGACCTCCCCGACAGACCACGCAGCGTTATTCGACGCGCTGATGAACTCGAACTTGGGCTCTGGGTCGAGTTGTAGGATGAGCTCCGTCATGATCCCAGGCATGTGAGGGCGCAGCACAGGGAAGCACCCCATCGCCATATCGCCCACCAGCGCGTACCCACTCTGGCGCACCGGCGCCTGTGGGTGCTTCAGACAGACTGTCAACAAAGACAGCAAGTTCGGGTTCGTCGCATTGATCATCGGCTCGAGAGTCATTCCCAAGCCTTGCGTCAGCCCGGAGAGGAGATCGAGCGCGACGACGAGGAACGCCTTGTCCGGTTCATCCAGGTCCGGACTCTGCTGATACGTCTGATACTGCAAGAGAGCGTTGTGTATGATGCTTGCAGAGCGCTGGAAGACAGGTCCGGCGTAGGGAAGGAAACTCATGCCCATGGCGATGGTCACGGAAGCAAGACACTACAGCGATAGATCAATCCAAGCTCACAAAAAAGCGATGGGAGAATTTTCTCACCTCGAGTAATGGAATAAGATCGGGATCATCATCCTTCAGCTTCGCCCACCTGTTCGTCAACGGCGGCATCAGAATCTCGACAAACTTCGGGTCCGACAGCGCCCTCCCAACCGCATCAGCGAGCGTCCCGACCGCGTCGTACAAAATCAACATATTCTTGTGTTGATACTTCTCGAACGCAAAGACCAAGTTTCTCAGCACGGGCTCGAGGTACGGCGCCAATTCCGGTCCAGCGTCCTCTTCGAGAGTAGCAAAGGCACTACACCCGGCTTCTTGCACCCGCTTGTTGTTGTCCAAGACCATGCGGAGGAGCTAAAGAGACGGCCCCGAGGTAAGTACGACTGATGACAATCCAAACGTCGAACTCACTCCTTCCATCGTAGGGATAAAGTAGGTGGCCTTGTGCTCTTCCGATAAGGGCTGCGTCGTCCAGCTCGCATACCGTCCGAGGGTCCAGCACGTTATCGACCGAACTAGAGGCTACAATCAAATGCGATCAGTATCAAAAGAGCCAAAAATCGAAGTAGGTTCACCTTCGGGTCGTTCAAAGTATTGATAAGGTATGGCACCAGGACCGGCAAATGGGGTTCAATCGCCTCAATACAGCCTGACAGTATGCTTAGCACAAAACCTTACGAACCAATTAAAACTAACCTTCGGCCATAGCACCAAGCGCTAATATCCCGCTCTCCCGCTGGAGCCAATCGGCATTCCACAGCTTATCCTTGAGCGGGCCCAAAAGCACATTGAGAAGATCGCCCGTGAAACGGACAGCGAGCACATCGAGGGCAGCAGCAGCGCACTTGCGCAAATTCCACTCTGTCGACATGTCGTCCCCAAAGTCGTCGTCGTCATAGTCATAATCATCGTCGTCGTCGTCGAACGTCTCTTCACCGTAAGCGCTGATGCGGGTCTTGGGAGGCTCAGACCCGTTCATCTCATCCCTCTCCAGACCGTGTGATTTCGATCCGTAGTGACGCGGCTTAATATCCGTATCTTTGTCCGGGACCTCCGCGTCCTCCGCGTCTGCATCAAGCCACAAAAGGTCGTCCTCGCCATACACCATGCAATCGAGGAGGACGGGCGCGACCTTGCCGAGGAGCGGGTGGAGGTACATCGACAACTCCGCGTCCTCCGCAAATGTGAGCCAAAACTCGCACGCCTCGAGCGCGACGTGCTCGTTCTGGTCTTTCGTCGAGTAGAGCATGTACTCTGCGACGTTGCCCATCTCGGGCATGAGGCGCTCCGGGCGCGCGGCGAGGAGAAGGACGAGCGCCTGGCAGACGTGGCGGCGGACGGAAGGGTCGTCGTCGGACGCGCGCCGGAACAGGGCGGCGATGAACGTGTCGAGATGGACGAAGAGCGACTGGCAGTTAGCGGGGACAAAGTAGGAGAGGCACGCCACTGCATGTGACCGCATCTTCGAGGACGGGTGGTCCGTGAGGGTGAGGAATTTGGGGATCATGTAGTCGAGGGGGCGCGTGCCGTTGATTTCGACGTCCATCTTTCGGGGGTAGTCTTCGCAGGCCTTTTCCAAAACGTTGAAGGCGGCCTGTGGCGGGATGAGGCGGGGGAAATCACGTAAGACGGGCGGTGGCCACTCACCTCTTGCCGGTCAAGATCGTTCATGTCCAGCATGGTGACGAGCTGCTGTAGGCACTCTGGCCAGTTCCTAGGCTCCAGCACGCCGAGGAAGGCGACAATGTCCTGCCCAGCCGTGTTGCGAATCATGACATTCGAGTCGGTGAACGCCTCCAGGACCGATGCTTTCACGTAGGCCGCCACCTCTGGCGACGACGACAGAATAAGCCGCGAGTTGTTCTTGAGCAGGTAGCCCGCGATGGAACGTATACGTTCTTCCTCTTCCCGCATCCAGCACAGGATGTGCGCCAGGTAACCTATGTAGTCGGGGACGCGCGTGAAATTATTTAATTTCTGGCGAAAAAATCCATCAATAAATCACGAAGCAAGGTGGACAGCTGGAGGTGCAATTACTTGAGTGATATTGCGCTGGACCGACGGGGCCATGTCGGTTGATTCGTGGATGGTTTGCAGAATCTGGGCCAGGCCGCTCGGATCGGGCGACCAGTTCGCCATGGTGTCGAAAAACGCGCGGAAGAGCTCGTTGCAGACCTGGTTGTCGAAGGGAGAGAATCACAAAGCGAATCAATGCGTCCTTTGGCCGTGTTTGCCTCCAAACCATTTGTCACCCGTCACGTCACCCTTGTTTTCACGCGCCACTGGCCCTGGTTGATCAGTTTTCCTTCTCGGTTCCCATCGCTGGGCAAATCAGAAACATGCAACATTTTCTGTCAAATCAAGGATACGACAGTCATCGTTGGCCGCCCAAACGCCTACCGTGATATGATCGAAGATGCAGCGATGCACTGTAGCTATCCGAGTCTATGCAGCTCTCGCCCTCCAACAGCATACTTGACTCAACAGCTATTAGCTATTAGTATCCGTCTATCCGCTCCCGTCTCCGCTGTGACTTATCAGATCCATCCGATATAGCACTGCTTTCATCGATTCTTGGATGTTCTCAACATAAGAAGCCTACTGTGCTTCTGAATTTGTGACTATCAATGCTCCGAGGAGTTGGTAAGTATCAAGCATGCCCGAAGACTCGAGTTTACTTATACTCACCTGACTCTTTGTCCTGCTCTGTATGCCACTCTGTCCGAGTCGAGACTTAGGTATGCACCGGCTTCTCCGTCGGTAACTCGACATTGCCCCGAGCCCGGGATTCCCGCTTCTCATATCCCAGCCCTGTTCCTGCTCTTCCATTCTCACCGTCTCTCATTCAGTTCATTTAGACCCCAACCCGTATGGGAGGATTCGCATTTGACCAAACATGATGGCTGCACATACCACGGTCTGATCGTGCCACTGGCATCATGGTGGCGTAAGGACGCCCGTTATTGGGCCGCAACACGCAAGTGGTCAGGCGTACACTCCTTGCCCAAGAAAAGAGGTTCATCTACGAACAGATGGTAAAACGGAATCAGCCGTGCATCTATGTGGCGTAGCTTACTAGATCATCAGGGTGTTTCGAGTATGAGGATCAGAGTCACGGAAGAAGGAGTAAATCATGATGCACGGGACAGGAACTAACTGGACCAGACGTCATCCCGTTGTTAGGAGATGGTCGTATAGCGCTACTTGGGAGCTCTCAATTGAGAGACGCCGCTTTTCATATCATAACACTAAATACTAAAGATGTAAGCCTCGCACCATCCTGACTGGAAAAGCTTACATCCCCAAGCCCCAGCCCATTCACGAACAACTTTATTGTATTCGTCAGTCAAGTACCTGAGGATCAGATTCACGAAAGAAAGAGTAAATCATGATGCACGCGGGGGCAGGAACTGACCGAACAAAGATAGATCTCCGTCGTCCCGTTGTTAGGAGATGCTCGCGCTCTCAAGCTATCCGCGCCTGTAGGGAACCCTGCCGATCGGTATTCGTTCCACTGGATGCTGTTTGCAAGCCATCATGGCCTATCCCAGTCAGGCCCACCAATTTTCACCGGTGCCGGTCGGTATTCATTGCACTCGATTCTGCTGTTCCCAAACAGTTCCAATGCGCTGGCATCAAAACCGTCAACTTGAAATGGATGACACGGAGGCGTAGTAGACAGAAAGTAGATATCTGATGCTCATAGTAGATACGGCCCAGCCTTGAATGCCCTGTTAAGTCACTGGTGGCAACATCTCACCATGAAAATTAACGCTACCACTACTCTCGTAAACATGAACCTACACTATCGTACATACAGTCCACAACTTCATATATACAGGCTTCAAAAACTACAAAAATCTAAGTTCTAAAGCCACAAAGTCACCGGTGCATGCGAAGTCTGAACATTCACACTCCCCGTCTGATTCCGCTTGCCATCACCCTCGCCCCCCTCCCAAAACACATCCCCCCTCCCAGCCACACCTCCCGTGCTGGAAACATACCTACTCCGTCCCTGCCCAGACGGATCCTCAACCTCCTCGTCCACGTTCACCCTTGGCCTTGCACCACTCCCACCCAGGCTATACGAGCCCTCGTACGCCGCTGGCAGGTAGACCTCGGCGTAGTTATTGGAAGTCTTCCCAGTAACGGAAAGCCGTCCGTCGAGAGGCATGTCCCGGACTTTGAGGATCAATGGGGCGTTGGATGTTCGGGCGAACACAGAGGATCTAGGGCCGAGGGCTTGTATCGTGGCGTCGACGTAGCTTTAAATTCGGAATGAGAACAAGGAAAGGCATCGAAGACAAGATCTACTTACTTGTTAGTTGTAGTCAACTTGAGCTCGGACGACCCGGTGGAATTCCCAATCATGGTGGTCACCTTGATAGGCGCGTTCGTCGTCTCCAGCGTCAAGCTCCGCGAAGAGGAGTAGGAACCTGATATGAACGAATTGGTTGTCTTGATCACGACATTTTCGTCCGCGGAGAGGGACTACATCGCAGGTCAACATCACCAACACTGGTAGTACATGGATCCGAGGAGAAGAGAAGACCGACCTCGACACGGATAGGACTATTCGTCGTCCTCAAAGACCCAGTCCCAAACGAAACAGACTACGAGCCTCAAAGCGTCAGAACCTTCTGTCAACGTTCGGACTATATAGCTACTTACCCCTCCTTCAATCGGCATGTTCGTCCCCTGAAGATTCAACGAACCAAAGCGCACCTGTCCCTCCAGATCATCGAGTCTATGCCCAAAGCGCGGCATGTTCGTCTCCAGTGCTTTGATATAATCATGATTATCGGGTATGATAACAGTGACCGTGATATACGGCTCGTCGTCGCGCCCGTGTCGATACTTGGGTGTCTTCGAAAAAGGCCTTGTCATCAACCAGATGCGCATCAGTGTAGAATGGAAGGCGCACGTACATAAAACACAACCCCATGCTCGTTCCCCTCGGGACGCGTGGCGAGGCACACCTGGGTATAGTCGAGTACGCCGGGTTTCCGATGCTGCACCACGATGTCTATCCGTACGGCATCGGTCACAACGGGGGATGTTAGGATCTTGATGTTTCCAGACGCGAGAGTGCCGCGAGAGAGGAGGAAGAGGAGGTCTGCGGAAAGAGGAAGGTCGTAGGATTTGTGCGCGTAATAAGGGTATGATGGATTTATCATGTCAAAGTCACTTGAGTTGGCGGGGGCTTGCTTCCACTCCTCCCCTTGAACGCAGTGCAGGAGCTCAAATTCTTGGGGCAGTATAGGGGATGTGAGTGATTCGATCTCAAAGTACTGTGGGTCGGTTTTAACCCAACAGCACTAGGAAATGAATGGGGAGAGGCGCTTACATTGCCAAACGACCGCACATTGACAATGATGCTCCTCGTCAACGCAGCCGCCAGAAACCATATGAGCACCGCCACTATGTAGGCTGACAAGAATCGTCTTTCTGCGGAAGGTCGTGAGGACTCGGAGGCCGGGGGGTTTGGGACAGTATTGTATGATGATGTCTGTGCCGCCGGACTCGGTGATAATAATGGCTGGCTCGGGGAAGGTCCGTCGCTTCCATACGCAGGCGGATCTTCCGTCGTAGGAAGATCCGCAAGGTTTCTACTCTTGGCAGGCGAAGGGGGAGTGTCATCGGGAATGATCATGTTGGACTTGGAAGTCAGAGCAAGAGTCAGTGCAGGGTCCTCGGTCAGTCAATTTATACGCATCACACGCACACATCTATTGAAATGACGTTCCTAGCTTTCGACCTCAAGTCTCAATTACTCTGGCTGCGCAGTCTTTATTGAGACCCTCTCGCGCTCGCGCTGCGCAATTCGAGTCAAATCGCAGTAACTTAGAGCATACACAGGGCGAGTGGTGATACCCATCTTACCGGCAATTCTTCAGCAGATGTCTATCATGCCGCATTGTTATTATGGGACAGACGACCGTGAGATGATGTAGATAAGTCCCACATCTTAGTAATCCACCTTGAAAAAGTAGGCTACAAGGTGTACAACTTGATGATACGTGGTCTAGATGTGCACGCGGACGATGGGTCCTAAGTTCTCAGAGTCACAGGAACGCAAAGGGCGAAAGCGGGCCGTCCAACTTGTAGAAATTGGGAAACAAGAAGTACATGCCGGACTCGGAACGACAGCCATTCCGCGAGAGAGTAATGAACCGCACCGACACAAGCGACATAGAGTCTGCTT